>JARJHM010000586.1:0-204031 GCA_033356055.1 Carex pumila
TATATATATAATATTATATAGGTAGGCTAATATACAATCGATTGTTCCTGAGATCCCGTACAACCAGGTCATTTTTCAATTTTTAAAGTCTAAATGATCGATCCAAACCGTTCATCTTGTTCTCCATATTAATTGTGCTTGGAGACTAAATTTTACATTTTTCTGAATTTTTTTACTATTTATTAGCCTACCTATATATATATTAATTATATATTTGCGCTATGGTGCTTTATAAAACATAGGCAACTTTATGCTTTACGTTTTTGAAGTCCAAAGAGCAGATCGATTCAAACTGCTCAACTTGTTTTTCAAAAAATTTAGACTATAGAAAAACAAAAGTTTTGAATGTAAAAGGAAAGATAGTAAATTTCTTTTAAAAAAATATAAATTTTGGTCTTCAAATATATTTTAATATAAAGAATATGTTAAATGGTTCGAATCGGCTGCCTGAGTTTTAAAAACAACACAAAATGACATAAGGCACCTTGGTTAGTCAGTTAGGCAGTTAAGGTAAAAAACACTAGCTTGATCAGGTGTGAATGAATCGCACACATCTTCTACTAAAATAAAATGTTTGGAAACTGAGGAAAATCATAGACAAATGTTTTCGAAAAATCATGTATGTAGTACAACTTTACACGGTTTATTATTATTGAACTGTATACAAATAAAGGTGACTTCTGGACACAATTCAAATCTTTCAGACTGTGTTAGTATGTTGGAGCTTTTATTTTGCTAGAGCGTCTCCTCCCATTACACATTGTTAATTTGTTAAAACTTTGCATCCATGAATGATATGCCGTGTATGGTCGTGTTTTTTTATTGTGGAAAATCTAATGGTCGCATTTTTCTAAAACAATTTTAATGGTCTCTCAATAGTTTCCACTATATGCAATTTAGTGACAAAATTGTGTAGCCATTGTTGGTCCCAAAAGAGGGGGGGGGGGGGGGGGGGGGGGGGGGGGGGGGGGAGGGAAATATGGGCCTTTTAAAATGTTATACGAAAGTACTTTTAACTAACATGTCTATAAGTTATTATTGGCGGGAAACTAGAATAAGCTTAATCTAAAAAATATATAAAAACTAAATAGTAAAGTTTAGAGACACTTAACACAAAAGTTATTTACGGAGCTCGGCACTAACGCCTATATCTCTGGGCCCGCAACATTCAAGATGATACGCCTTTATTTACTCAATGAGAAAGGCAGTATAAGGTAAAACCGGTGAACCCTTTCAAAGCTTCTGAAAAATCACATAGCCCAAGCACAAAAATAGCTCATGAGCACTAAAGGCTTAAGGTTTGAACAATGTTAACAATAAAGGCTCAAGGTGATAAATAAAGGCTCTAGTGTTTTGAATAATGTAAGTTTATCACACATGATCAATCTAAATCTTACAAAGAGAATGAGTATTGGTTGAATATGCTTAAGATTATGTATGAATATAAAAGCTTGAGTGTACAAACAACAGTGATTTTTTTCTATCTAAAAATTCAAAATATTGTAGTTGGGGCAGCTAGAGTGATAATTCAAACCTTGATTTTGCTTCTATTTATAGAGAGAGAAGCAAAAAAAAATAATTTGGCCTTAACCATTATAATAATTAGCCAAATTTACATAGGTTTGGCTACCAAGAAATCCTAACTATTAGTGAACCGTTATAGTTGTTGTTACAACGGTTGTCGTGGAAAGTTTAGGGTGCCAAATTGATTTGTTTTGTTGTGCAATAGTTAAGAAAGATTTGTTCCGTTACACAATAGTTAAATTCCTAAATTAATCTGTTACAACGGTTACTGAACTGTTATAACAGTTAGCCATAAATTGGCACATTCTCAAGCATATTTTATCAACTTTATAGATATTCAAATCATAATCTTGAGATGATACTTCTATATCCAATGCCAAGTGTTTCATGACTTCATCCTTCATAAATCTAGCAATTGATCATGCATCCTTGATGTGTATGTTGTATTTTATATAGTAATAAACATGCACAATATCTCAAGACAAAAAAATTATAAAATTCAACAAATATATGTTTTACAAATCTAGTCAAACAAACAAGTATATTTTGGAACGATCCAACAACCATACACCATGATTTGATGCCTCATAACTTGATATGAATTCAACGGCCATTTTGGAAGATGCTATAAGAGATTATTTATCACTTTTCCATGAAATATCTCCTCCAGCTTTCATGAAAATGTATTCGGATGTGAATTTCAATATAAGAGCAAATTTCAATTTTGACCAACAACAATAAAAAATGAAAAGAGAGCTAGCCCTTCTCACTCAGCACACAAGGCATTAATTTCTGAGACTCACATAACTTCTCACTTACAACACAAGTCAGATGGTATCGGTTACGTTGTTACTTTTGTGGTAGAGTTCAACACATGAAGATATATTGTCAGACTTATCATGTTTGGCATGCTGAGAAAGGTATGTCTCTTGTCTTGATTTGTCCGGAAGTTAGTTTATATTTTGTATCTAAATATACTAGGTGGATAGATTCATATGCAGCTACTCATTTAAGTGTCTTTGTAGGGCTGTCTAAATTTGTCAGAAACCAAGTGATGATGAAATATTTATATTTGTGGGTGACGGTAATAAGTAGAGGTAGAGGCTATTGAAACTTGTAAATTATTGTTGAAAGACCATATTTTATTTGAATTTGAATGAAACATTAATTGTATCATCTTTTAGTCGTATCTTAATTTTTATTTTTGCATAAAATAAGTATAAATTCACTTGTACTTTAGGAATGAAAATTTCAATTTGTTTCGTAATTTATAACAAGTTGGTTCTTATTTTCTTTGAATGTCAACAGTTCTTATATTGAAGCTTTGCATACAAATATAAGAAGTCTTAAAAATAATTAACTAATGAAAATTCAACCATATTATGGAACAAGCGATTAGGTTACATTTGATGTCTAAGTTACATGTGTTTAGAAGATATTCCATGCAACTCTGATGTGTCAACAATCAACAATTAATATTGCAAACAATCTAGTTTAGCATGATTGCACCAAACATGTATGTGGAGATTGATCAGTTCTTTATCAAAGAGCAGCTAAATAAAGGAATTATGAATTTGAGCTATGTGAAATCAGAGGAGCAGTTAGCTGATTGTCTAACAAAATGTTTAGGGTATAGAGAGTATGATATCTTTTGTAAGAAGATGGAGATGGTTCATATCTATCACCCTCTTGAGAGGGAGTGTTGAATTATGTGGGATTAATTAATTAATAAGAACCTATTTGTTAGAATGCATGCATTAATACAAAAGAGCTAGAGACCTCTTCACAAGAGAAGGTTGACCCTAATTTTACTCCAAATTAGTCTACAATATCGAATATGAATACAAGGAGGGTTAAAATTAAATGAACCCCATAACTATGAAGTAAGCGAGAAGCACAGGCAATGATACAAGTGTTCCAAAGATAACCCTGAAAAATGTAAACAATGACAAATTAATATTAACAAAGAATCACCTGAATCAGTTTCAAGTTTATTGTACTTTGTAGAAAATCTCAAATCTGAATTGCTGTTTGTAAATTAATTAATTGATGAATTAAATTTCTTCGACCGAGCTTGTTATAAGCATAGTTCAAAAAATCGGCCGATTCAACTCGGAATCGGACGGGACCGAGCCGATTTTTGCCCGATTCTCGAGTTTATGCGATTTTCTCCAAAAAATCGGATGAACAGTGTAGGAATCGGCCGATTTTCTGATTTTCTGGCCGATTTATACCATTCAAGCCGATTTAAAGCAAATTGAGCCGATTTAAAGAAATTTTTTTTTCAATGTCACTAACCTGTGCGATTCTCGGGTCTATGCCATTCTCGGGTCTGTGCACCTGTGCCATTAGAGTGAAAGATGGAGGAGACAGAAAATCCCGTGCGCCGGTGCCAATCAGCAGAAGAGAAATAGAGAAGGGGAGGTCCCGACCTCAAGGAAAGGAGAAAGAGATGGAACGGGAAGAGGAAAAGAGAAGAAAGGAAGAGAAATGGGCTGTGGGGTCCACAGTCAGTGGAACAAGAGGAGAGGGAATGGAGGGGAATGTGATGGACCCGAAAATTCCATTCAATTGGGTTAATTCAACACATGAATTCAAATCACAGCTTTGAGATCTGTGCTAGCTGTGATCCAATGGTTCAAACAATTCAGAATTTATATGAACTCACTTAATTTGTTTTATAATTCCTAAATAAATACAATTTTATAATTTCCAAATAAATAAAATTTGTAATTTATATATAAAATTATTCATACAAAACTTGTATATTTATTCTACTAATTACAAACTTATTTATTTATTTTTTTTACACCAATCATTTTATTTTAATTTCAAATTCTCATTTTATTTATATAATTTCATAAATTATTTATATCTCAAAATTTTCAATTTATATTTTAAATTAATAATATAAGTTCTAAACAATCATTGGATTAATTAGTAAAAATTTTATTTGAGTGAAAAACTTTAAATTTATCATGATTAATATTTATTTAAAATTTTGGGATATAACAATTTAAGTGTAATATTATCTTAATTAATATAGTTTTTTTATAAATTATTTTTTTCAATTTTTTCCTACTTTTTGGCTACAAAACAAGGCTTCTGCCAAAAAAACCCGATTTACCGATCCGATTTACCGATCCGATTTTCCGATTCTGGCCGATTCATCCGATTCTAACTAGGCGGTCAAAAATCCGATTCCGATTCCGATTCTGATTTTTTGAACTATGGTTATAAGCCAGTGCTTCTCTAATTTATTTTTTAAATAAAGAAAGGAAAGCTTCCTTACGCTGTACTTAGCACCTCAGCATGTAAACCGTACTCATTTGCAAATATGAATGAAGTAATAGATTGAGGTAGTGCAGCCTATATTGAAAAGAATGTAACCAACTATATATTAACATAAAATAAAGTACAGTACTACATATTAATTAACCGGACTTTCGTTAGATTAAATATAGGTGGTCGCAATCAAACTTGAAGAAATTTTCTCACAATGAAGTTACTTATTCCGTCAATTCTTTATTTTTGTTTATTTCAACAAAATTAAAAAGTTTCAAGGATACCTGCAGATTGGCTTTCCACAGTACAAATGTAAACACAGTAAACTGTTCCAAGGGTTAAAATAAAATAAAGAGATATATATGCGAATCTTATATGCACTCACCTGGATGATTGCCAGACGAAGGACGTTTCTACGGAGTCCCAAAATGATGGCTCCTAGAGTTACAGCTGCGGGTCCCACGATGAACCTCAATACCAGTCCAAGTAGAGTCAGCGATGGCCCGCATGCTATTAACTTTTGTTGTAGTGCGGCGAACAATCCTGTAATATTAAATTAATTAGCCAACGTGCAAACTTCAATTCTCTTTGGCAATATCAGAGACTCAAAAGTGAAACCGAAAACCATTAAAATTAGTTTTTTTTTTTTATTTGGTTGTTTATTTATGATAGTTAATCTTAAGTAGTGAAACAAGATTTGTATAGTTATGCAAATACTGGTAAATTATATGCAAATAAAAGAATGAAAAAATTATATGATCTAGAGAAGTAAGAAATGCCAACCCATGCTAAACATTGCAGTTCCAGCCCCTGCCTTGGACATGATAAGAATAGAGCTTTCTTAAACATCTGGCATCTTAATGTGCCACCTATCACAAAAATATATAGCAATATATATTAATATTAGAGCACCATAAAATTTTAGTGGGGCCATTTTCCTTTTGGTCATATTTGGTTGTGGAGTAAAGTTAATCCGGATTAAATTTCTTACTGCAAACAAAAGTAGATTAAGATAATCATATTTAGTTGGAAGTTGATTGGAGAATTTGGTGGAATAAGCTCATGAAGAAAGAAAAAATTATAATATTGTATTATTCTATTTGTAAAACTCACAAGTAGAGTAAATTACTTCACCTAAAGAGGTGGAGTAAATTCGGATTAACTCAAATCACTACTAGAATTCTCACTTTTTGCAAGGGTCCGAATAGTTATTTCCAAGAGTATGAAGGCTCCATGGAAATAAAATTAGTTTTTCTATCAGAAATCTGACACAGCATACAATTTCCAAAGGTAAACCCTTGGAAAAGGCAGCGCTTGGAAATGCTTCCTGTTTGCCAATGGAAATGTATCATTTACACTCTTGGAAAAAGTTTGGCATAATCTGCCACCCACCAAAATAGACCAAATATTATATTATATGGACAGCTCATGGAAATACTTGAGAAAATGTCATTGGAAATGTTTTCTTAGTCCGTTTATATTATTTTATTGCCAAAGCTCATGGAAATACTTGTAAGAATACCCTTGGAAATGTTTTATTGGCTCAGTTTATATTATTTTATAGTTGGTCATACTATTTCCAAGAGTTAGCCCTTGAAAATATTTTTCTTAGTCTGTTTATATTATTTTATTGCGAAGGCTCGTGGAAATACTTGTGACAATGCCCTTGAAAATGTTTTATTGACTCAGTTTCTATATATTTTATATCTCTCTTTGAATTGTCTAAATAAACAAATCACAACAGCAAGCAAGAGTAACACATCCTAATTAAACAAATCAACAAAATTATTTATATAACACATCTAAAATATGAACTACAGAAATTGCTCGGATATGCTGCTTCTCAACCTGACATTTTACACCAATGCTTGTTTCCATTAATGAGACTTGCAAATGAGATAAATAGCAACTATAAAATACCAAATTTATGTCCTAAACTAGATGACTTGTAATCATATCAAGAAGCACCTTTCCAAAGTCAATATGGATGGAGAAGACCCTTTCCAAAATCTGATATTTGAGGATCAGAGAAGCAATAATTAATCAAATGCAATGAATAATCTGAAAAAATAAATTTCGTGTCACTGGTGCAAAATATCACTGCTACAGTAAATTCAATTGTAAATTTTGATCTCATTGAGTATGGACAATTTCTACCGTAACATAAGAAATTTAGTTCAGACCCCTCTAAAGTTCAAAAAATTATATATATTTTTAACTCTGAACTCTCTTTGGATATCTCATCTAAAAATTGGCTCCAATAATGCAAAATTTCCAAATTTAATATTTATAGGGATCTAGAGGTGATTTATACAAATTTCTAAAGATTTAAATACTACAACTACTGTACTTTATCAAAATAAAATGCATCTTAAAATGAAAATAAAATACATCATTCTAATTCATTATTGGGATAAAACTCAGAAACTAAAAGATATGACTGTCAGAGAGAAATTTACAAACATGTCCTAAGAAATAAAAAATTTATTAGTTTTAAACTCTATCTGTTGCTAACTAAAAAATAAAAAATTGAACCACAATTATGTACATTTAGTTTAGTTATGATCAGATTTATGCAAGACAATTCTCAAAACATAGGTGCTCTTTGCAAACACCTTATATGACAATTACATAACATGCTTACATAGGTGCTCTTACATAACATGTTTCAATTCTATTCTTTGTATCCTTATTTAGATGGTATCAGAGCATATCCTAATCCCTTTACCAGTACCATAATCCCTTTACCAGTACCATAATCCCTTTACCAGCACAAGACTGAGTTGAATTAACCATGGGCATTGGTGTTATAATAGCAGTACTTTCTGTGACGTGTATGCCTTTGAAATCGTGGAAAGTTGAACTAACCATGCTATACAAATGATTTACATAAAGGTAATATATCAGAAATTCTATAATTGGGCTGTGAAATTCTGGTATTTTGGTTCAGGCATTTCGTCGAACACTTGTACAGGTGCATGTGAAGGAAAAAATACAACTTGGTTGGGACTGTACCAACTGCTAAATCATTTAAATTAGCAGATGACCTCACTTAGAGCTCACACCAATCATGAGGGTTCTTTTGTAACATCCTAAATCATGGTAATTCTTGCAAATACTAAGAATTAGCACTCACATTATGAGATGTGCTTTCAGCCGTAGCAGTGTTTTGGGAACAAATCCAAATGTCTAATTTTGAACTTACAATGAGAACTAATGGATCTAGGCTTGTTTATATAAGATTTTTAAACCATGATACGGCCTTGATATTGACACACTGTACGAAGATTTTTAAACCTGAACTAAAATGCAAAGTCCATCCAGTCCCTACAAAAATTTGGAGAACTTACTATTAATTTGGGTCGACGCACCTGCCGTACAATTAGATTGAAGAGGAGAGGGTTTAGGTGAGAAAGAACAGTTGTGTTGAGCGGTAAGCACTTGGGTGGGGTTGAAGTATCCTGCTAGAATTTTGGCGTAAATTAGCGGGAAGACTCCCGCTGGAATTTGGGCATACATGCGCTCCTAAAAGCAGCAAAAGAGAACGGAGCTTTTGAGTCCAATGAGCTCCATCACCGTCTGATCTATATTAAGATATGTGCGCACGAAAATTGAAGCATTTTAGCACGGATATTAAAGTAAAACGCACGCATCTAATTTGGATCGGATGGTTATTGAGTACATCGAAGCAAAGGACCATCAGACCTCTCCCTGAATTCAGAGGAAAAAAAATAGAAGTTAGGAGAAGAGACGATGGCTGAGAAAAAAAATTGGTATAGACAAATGGGTCCCCCTAGTATGTGACACAGTATTCTTAAATTGGAGGCATCCATTAGAAATTAGAACAACACATCTTCTATCAAACGGTTCAAATTTGAAGTGTGTATGGCCCTTCGATCTTTCGATATTCCGTCGGCTTGATGGATAGGTAAATAAAAATAAAATTTCATCAAATTTCATCAAATTTTGTTACAAAAAAAATAAATTCAGTGCTCTTTAATTTCAACGGTTCCGATCGACCAACAGACGACGTATTTATGTGCGCCTTCATTAATTCATAGAGCAAGAGTTTATGAAACATAGAACATAAACTCTTGCTTTGTGAGTTAATGAAGGACCACGTAAACACATTGTCTGTTAGTCGATCGGAACCGTTGAAATTAAGAAGCACTGAATATCTTTTCATGCAGAAAAGTTTGATGAAATTTTATTTTTATTTACCTATCCATCAAGCTGACGGAATATCGAAAGATCGAAGGGCCATACACACTTTACATTGGATCGAAGCTCGGACACAATCAAACTTTAGAATTTTTATGTTAGTTATGTTTAATGTTTTCCCTTGATCATTTCAAAACAAATTTGGAATCATTTCACTGCAGATCGACCGTCGATTGCTCACGTGAAAATGAACGGTCTGCAAATATTCGTTAAATTTAAATAGGCAAATAATGACAAAAGTTCATTAAATTGAAAATTATAAATATAATTTGGTCATAGAAGATGTAAATAATTTAAAAAATATTTTTTTGAAACTTCTTCATATTATTTGTTTTACATTCGTTAATTACCTGACCAGTAAACATGAAGCTATGGGTCGTTCGATAGATAATGAATGGTTCTGATATCTTCATTTTAGAAGCTGTGGGTAGGGAGTTTATTTCTCTGAGGTAACATAATATTTCTATTTAGATCTGGCCACAGACGATACACATAATACTTTAATATTCGTGCGTAATGATGATCAGACGGCTCCGATCTAAACACAAATATTATGCTATCTTAGAGAATATAAATTATCCCATCAAATGCAATACGCTTCCTGACTTGGCGAAATCTTCTCCTCTCCTCTCTGTATTCTCTGAGCAAAGAGCCCGATCATTAAAACCCTAAAATTTTCAACTTTTCCTCTCCAGCAAAGAACCCCAAACCCTCGCACCCGAAATCGGATCTACACAATCCTATCCACGCCCTCCTCCTGCAATCAAATCAGCGCCTCGCTGCTGTCCACATGGCAGTCCGCCAGGAGTCTGGACGCGATGCCGATACAGAGTCTGGACGCGATACGACGCTTAGTCTCTCTCACCCAGTGCTAGCCCTCCGCCGTCGACCCTTCGAAGCAATCTCTCTACCCCGACGCTGCTATATCCTACTCAGCGGTGCTCTCAGTCCTGTCAGCTTAGCACCCCCTCTGCCACATCGCGCTAAGGTTTCCAGGCCATCAGACTTTCTTCTCTCTAGATCTTTCTCAAAATTTGAACAAATTTCTGTATATTTTCTAAGAAAGAAAAATACCCAAATAGCACTGATTTGACTTTTTAGTATAGTAGCATATGAACTAGTTAGGATTTAGTTTTCCTTTTAAGTTTTGATTTGGGTTGTAATAACTAAGGGATGTTGAAATTTCTGAATATAAGTATAGTTAATTCAAGTTTCTTGTCTTATTAGAAGTCCATTTTTTCAAATTAAGATTAGTCGCATATAGCCATTTGTTATGAAATTTATTCCTATATACATACCCATTCCCTAATTGTCTCCCATTTATAACAGTAAATACAATTCAAAACTGCACAACAAACACTGCAATTGTTGCTGTAATAAGATATACAAAGTAAAATGCTGAAATTTAGGCTACTTATAGACAACGAATGGTACGTGTTTGGATATATAATTGTTTTATTATAGCTTTTGCTTCTTTGAACCAGCCACTGTTTGCTATTTTTTTTTATTTCCTAACAAGTTGATTTGTGAATTTTGTGCAGAACAGCTCATAACTCCGAATTGGGTGTTCTTGGTCTCTGAAATTCAAGAAAGTCATGATCTACATCTCTGCTAAGTTTCATTCTTTTCTAAATTTTCTAGCTGGGTCGAACTAGTGTTTTTGTGCAGATCAGATTATGTACCAGCCTAAGCTGGTACCAGTTTTTCACGTTTTCTAGCATGCTGTCTTGTCATTTTTGTGTAGAACATACCGCAGATTCAATGAAGTGTTCTTGGTGTCTTAAAGTTTCAAGGAGTCATGAACTACACCCTCAATTAATTTCAATTCATTTAATGACCCAGAACTATGTCAAATTTAAGTTCCTTTCATAATTGTTTGGTACCCCCATGCTGTTTTTGAGCTGGAACTTGTGTTTAAGTGCTGAACTTTAAAAATTCACAATAATTTGTAAAAAGTCAGAAAAATGCAAGGTTTGTTCATGTGCACTCACGAAGTTGTCCTTTATTTGGGTACGAAGCAGTTTGGCTAAATTCATTGTAGAATTTTCTGTATAATTGATTTACTGACAGACGGTCAATCTTGACTGTTTCACCATACCAGCATTTATTATTTTTAGTTTTGACTGTGTTATATACATGTATTTTTTTTGTACAGTGTTGAAACAATGTTTAAAATATTCAAATATCCAATAATCAACAATAGTCCACTCTCTAAAACAAACTCACTCACTTTCTTATTTTTACAGCAGTGAGGACAACACAACAAGATTAAAGGAAGAGTGACTGCATCGTTCTCGTAAAAACATTTTTACAAATTTAGTCAGATCTAAATTTTATTTTGTTAGTTCCGAATTAGGGCATATTTTGTGTATATATAGATGTTTCTTTTATCACTTCTGTTGTAATATTTTTTGGTATTTTGATAAATGATGATTATAATGTGTATATGTAGAGTGTTGATTAATGTTAATTCTATGTTTTTTTCTCTATGTTTCAATGTGTTTTTTATTTTTTTAATTTGATTGAATGAGAATTGGGGAATGTAAACGGGTCGGTACCGGGTTGGTATAGGGAGGATTGTAGAGTGAGGGCATGATTATACGATGCCATTTAGTTGCTCTTGGAAATACTCAGTAGGTCCCACATTTGCTATCCTTGAAAATAACCAAGTGGGCTCCATCTTAATCATCCTTGGAAAAACTTAGTGGGTCCCAGGTAGGCTAACTCTTGGAAATAACCAAGTGGGCCCCACCTTAACCATCCTTGGAAATATGGAGTGGGTCCCAGGTTGGCTACCCTTGGAAATGATCAGGTGGGCCCCCCATGAATCAGCCTTGGAAATATTTAGTGGGTCCCAGGTCAAATACTCTTGGAAATAAATCAAATAGGAGTTAAGTGTGAAACTATTTCCAAGCGTCCTATTTCCAAGGGCTTCTCATGGAAAAAGTCTATTTCCAAGGGTAATCGTTGGAAATGACTAAATTTTTGACTATTTCCAAGGCAACTATTTGCTACGGTAGTATTTCCAACAATAATCCTTGGAAATGGTGTTTTTTGGGCTTATTCCATGGATAACCCATTGGAACAAGCCCTTTTTCGGCTCTTGGAAAAAGTTAGGATTCTAGTAGTGAATGTTACTCCATTTTACTTTTTCAAATTTACTTTTCTTTTAGCTCTTTAAAGATAAAGTAGAGAGTTTATTCTACCACTTACTTCACAACCAAACATGACCTTTAGGCTTTTACTACATGCAACGTTGCCTTAATTTGTTCTTGGTGCTAATTAAGCTATAATTTGTTCAACATATATAAAAGTGCTAAAGAAAGAAGGGTTGATTCTGTACCGATTAGCAATAAGCGACCATGTTATTCCAAGAACACTTGCATAGACATTCGGATTTCTTGCAATCTTTAGCCAAACCGTCTTCATCATGGGCAACAAATTGATTTGACAATCAGTTGTCTCCAAATCATCATCAGCCTGTGTTGCTTGTATAGAACCACCATTATTCACCGCCTTTCTAAGCTCCAAACCAAAAAGTAATTAATGCTGGATTCCAAACAATCGACTGTACCACTGACAATTGGACCACCAGGTCCTGGGCCCACTTGCCATATATGTCCATCACAAGCGGCACACCAATGACGAGGGTGTTGTTTAGCGTGGAGAGAGAGAAAAAAGTTAAAGACCAAGCATAGTTGCCCTTTCGGAACCACTTTGCCCATGCAACTAAAACAACTATTATACCTAACTTAGATACCGCATCAGCAGCTATGAACCTATAGTTCATGGTATATGGGTTTGTATGTACCGTGAAATCAAAAGTAAAAAATGGAATTGTAAATAATGCAACCAGTCGGTTGATAGCATCGCACTGCTCCGGGGTGAAAATCTTCCACCACCGTGCTGCTCCATAGCCAAGCCCTAATGCCAAGTAGAGTGGCACCATGGCACCTGCCACCTTAGAAATTTCATCCCAGTTAATCATTGATTATTGATCTTCCAATTAATTAATACCTATGGAGACACGCATATATATATAAACTGGAAGTGACAAAGGAGAAAAACTTTATTTAGAAAAAAGGAATACATGATCAAGAGAACACTATAAATAATTTGATCTAACTTTTTATATCTTCAAAACTAACAACAATTTTTTAATAAAGCAAAACAATTAAGATGAAGGTTGCTTTTCTTCTCGTTCTCGTTTTGCTCTCTTCTGGTACTTGTTTTTTGCTAATTAGTTTCATTTCATATATGTTGTTAATTATTACAGCTAGCCAATGCTTTTTAATGAACTAACTGGTACTATTTTAATATCATTAATTAATTTGTTACCAATTAAATCTAATTAGGTCCAACAGTAAATATGGTTTGGAGGCGTATGGATACTGAGCCAGTATGGCCTCCCCAAAGGTGCAAATTAAGGATGGTGTTTTAATCGATGTTCTGGTAGCCTCGACTACATTAATTGTCCATGTCAAAATTAAGCTGGATCGAGGCGATTTTGAATTATCCAATTAAGAAAATAGATATTTAGAAAAAGAATGAGAACTCTTTGCATGTAATTAATAGTACTTTTAATAGTTTCCATGCAAGCTGATCGATCTCTTGGGTCTGAGGCTGGGATCGATTCATGATCCTTTCCTCCTGATATGGGCGAATATATGTGATGACATCAATCCCTTCTTTTTGTCTTCGATGTTTCTTAGCCATGCATATTGAACTATTTTTTGACGGCCTTGAATGTTAATTTGCTCATCAAAAATACACAATTTCATCCGTGATCCCATCTGAATATATACTAGAAGAGACAAGCCTCGCTTTGTTCAATACACATGCATTTATAAATTAAGAATGTTCATGTTGAGAAACAAGGAAATAACCTCAGAAAATCATCATAGGTTATTTAGGAAGGAAATACAACTAGCATCAAAAATATAGCTGTTAGGCTAATTTAGGCACCTAGCTTAATTCCCTCTATTAGGCAAATACAGAATCTAATATTTTAGGCAAGCCACCAACGGCTACAAAAGAATTAGGCTATAAAGAGCCATGTAATATCTCTGTACAGATACAACTTTAATAAGAAATTTGTTATTCATTTCATATTCTCTGTTCTTTCTATCACATCACAAAATTCATTAGTTCAATACACATATTAATTTATACAAATTAAATCATTCATATAAATTTTGAACTGGTTTAGTTGAGGGTGCGAATATAACTTACACGGTTTTTGTGAGAAATATGTGTTGAAGATTTAGACAAATATAGGTTTGTGTTTTGTGAACAAATATAGATTTGTGTTTTTTGAGAAATCCATGTTTTGTGAACTTAACACATAGATTTATATAAATTGAATTTTACACATACAAATTTTGAACTAGTTTAGTTGAGAGCACCAATGAATTTTAACTGTGTATGGTGGTGTCTAAGTGTACACGGTTCATCAATAAAAACCATGTACAAATATAGGTGCCTTTAGTATAGGGTTTCATTTTTCCGTTGAATCCATCCATATTTTTTTGATAATCTATGAGTAATTTTACGAACGTCTTCTACGCAATTTTATCTTTCAAATATGATCCATAATTATATATTTTCGAGCTCGTTATCACGCAAATATTTATATCTCATTGTGCAAGTATTTATACATATACTTGCACATATTTTTTACATATGACATTGGATTAATATCAAGTATTGAAAGTATTTATACCTATGCATTGAAATATTTATACATATGAGATGAACTATTTTTGTTAGAGAAAGATTGACACGGGGACGATTAGGAAAGCTTAATGCAGGAATACGGAGTTCGCACTACTTCATTAGAGAGAGGTTGACGCGGAGACAATTGGAGGACTGAAAAAGAAATAATTATAACAAGTTACGCATCAAAGTATTAATATCTTATTTTTAAAATATTAATATATTATATTCCAAGTTTTTATACCTATGAAAATTGACACGGGAATGTGTGCGAGACTGGAAAAGGCGAGGGACCATATGCATATAATTAGTGGAACCCTAGCTAGTACATCATTAATTTCTCTAATATTACTGCAAAAATTTTGGAGGTAGTAGAGTTTGGAGACTGTAATAAATGCTCTTTTAATTAATTAATTAAATGATATGATATCATTAATTATTTTTTTACCGAATAAATATATTTAGGCCCAACATTAAATGTGGCGTGCAGCACCATGCATGCTTCGAAAGGTACGGACGATACTGAACCAGTACGGCCTGTCGAAAGGTGCAATTAAAGAATAGTGTTTTCAACAATGTTTAGGAAACCTCGGCTTCGAAAGCTGCAAAGATGATTGCAGAAGCTAGCTTAGATCGAGGAAATTAAAGACATGTTATTGTGACAACAATAAAAAAAATTGAAAAGAGAGAGAACCATTCTCACTCACAACATGGATGAGACTACAACTTCACAAGTAAATACTTTGATGAACCGTTGTGCAAATATCAATTGCAAATATGCTAGTTGTTTACGTAATTTAGATTTATGTTGAGAACCAAAAAGGTGGAAAAGTAAAGCGTAGACAAGGAATGAAACTCAGTTCTGTCACCTCCCCTCCAGTTTACTACAACTGCTCTTCTCCAGTTAATATCATGATATTTGACAAACATTGAAAACCGTACCATGTAATTTCTCAATAATTAATGGGACAAGGGTTTTATATATCATTGTAATTGTTCTTGATTAATTACTGTTTGCATGCTTAATTCACCATACACAAACAAAAAATAAAAATAAATAAAAAAAAGAGAAGAAGATTGAAATAGATTTACTTAATATTTTCATTACAGCCCCTCTTAAACTGCCTTATTTCCATTTTCTACGGAACTAACAACATTTTTGACACCATTATTGCTTACATGATTTTCATATGCCTCTTCTACAATCTCGTTCTCTCCTTGCGCTTCCACTGCCTCTTTCCTCCTTTCTATTAATGTCTTCATCAACCTCTGAAGGTACACCCCGGCTTCCACCTTTGAGAAACCGACACACATCAAACTCTCCGCAACATCTGCCGGCGTGATCTTCACCTCCTCCAACAACCTCCTCATCATCTCATACAGCTCGTGACTCTCAATACCGAGGTAATTCCGTGCCAAAACCCTAAACGACTCGAAGTCACAATACGACATCTCTATGTGTTTGTCCATCCTGCCTGTGCGAATTAGCGCAGGATCAAGCTTTTCTATGTGATTTGTCGTAAATATTAAAATCCTCTCTTCGCCGCATGCCGACCATAGCCCATCAATGAAATTCAGAAGACCTGAAAGAGTAACCTTTTCCTTTTTCTCTTCATCATCATACCGAGACTTTCTTTTCCTTTCATCACTATCGTCATTTTCTTCTTTGCTTTTGGTACCGTTGCGTTTGCCGGTGAGATCGAGCGTGCAGTCGATGTCCTCTATAACAATTATTGACTTCCCGGTTGTCTCTATGAAAAGCTTCCTTAATTCTGAGTTGCTCTTTACAGTTGTCAGTTCCATGTCGTAAATATCGTACTCTAGAAAATTTGCTATGGCCGATATCATGCTCGACTTGCCTGTACCGGGCGGACCGTAAAGCAGGTACCCGCGTTTCCAAGCTTTCCCGATCCTTGAATAGTACTCCTTGCCTTTACGGAATTCGTTGAGGTCATCTATTATCTCCTGCTTCTTTATGGGGTCCATGGCAAGTGTATCGAAGGTCGATGGGTGCTGGAACGGCACGTGATTCCACACAGATTTGAAATAGCTGGACCAACTGATATAGGGGTTGTTGGTGAAGAGGCGGCGTTGCCTGTTGCGTACCGTAATGGCACGGCCTTTGTCGAGCACATGTTTCAGGTACGGTCCCTCTATTAGCTCCCGGTGGCGCTTGTGGAAGGTCAAGGTGTAGTACCTGTCAAGGTGGTATATATATCATGTAGTTGATGTATGATTTTTTTTTTTTTTTTTTTTTTTTTGAGCTAGCATATAGCATGAAGGGACTATGACTAAACTGAAAAATAATAGGTCATGTAACTTTTGACTTAAATTAAGTCTCCATCAGACAGAGAAATTTAGAGAAAACCATGTGCAAGTGATCAAACAGGTAAGACAAATATAATTAAGCTGACAATGAAAGAAGGTTACTTAACAAATAACTCAAATAGATATATATGACTCACTAGTTTAATTTCGTAGTTATAGATACATATATGTCCTCAATTACAGAAATTATATATTAATTGAAGTACTACTGGATACCTCCTTTCTTCTTCAGAGTGACGACTGATGTTCGGGTTCGAAACGGATGCATGCTTAGATGCATGCCACCAGATTTTTGCCCCGTTAAAATCATCTGTCACCTCGACTCTATCCCCGATTGACACCAGGAAGCGATCGCTATCCTTGCCAAGTTCGACACGGCATGTACCAGCGTGCCTAGAGCAGTGGTCACTGAGGTACGCTTTAGCGGCAATGTAGAGCTCGTGGCGGCTCATGCGCTCTCCGGCATATTCCTCGATGACAAAGCGTTCGTAGGGGTTGATGTAAGAGGTGAACTTGATGACGAGAGCGAGGAGGTGGCTGTTGAGCTCGTAGGGAATGAATTGGCGAAACATGGTCCAGATAATGGCTAGGCCCCCAATGGTGGAAGTTATCTTGGTGCTTAGTGCCATCAGTGCCACATGATCCATTGATAACTTATTTTCTTCTCTTCTCTTCTAAGAAGAGAGATTGTCAAATTAAGTTGGTGATGTGGTGGGTATAAATAAATGAATCAATTAATTAAGAGTAAAATATTGAAGCACGCAAACGCAAGAGTAGACAGAGAAAAGACCAAATTATAGGTCCCACACTTACCTCTTTTTTTCTTTTGTAATTGTCAATCATGGGGCCTACATTTTCAAAATTTAATGATGATTTCTCTATTTTTATCTTATGACAAGTACAATTTAATAAATGCCTCGGCTCAGTGTGTACAGTAGTAGTACAGTCATTGTCTCATTGATGGTTTATACTAATTTGAAGACAAGTGCAATAAATAAATGCCAGTTCAGTTGGTAAATAAAGGGTACTTTAAGCTGATATGTGATATCTATTAAATTTTATACAAAATTTGTGAAATAGTAAATACAACTTAAATTATAATAAATTACTAGTGAAACAAAATGTCCAAATTTTTAAGAAGAGCTAGCTAATTCATAATTGGTTTGATTTTAGCTATCTAGTTAGTACTATGGTTCGAAAAATCGGCCGATTCTAAGTTGACTTGGCCGAGTTGGACCGGAATCAGCCGGAGACAAGCCGATTTTTCCCGAGTAGACTCGGGTTTTTCGAGTTACATGCAGAAACTGATAAAATTGATTGTCAATCGAAACAATTGGCCAAATTTCCTCTATTTCTCTTGCGTTAAGAGCAAAATTAAACTGTTTTGATGATTAAATCAAACCAATTTGTATTTTTCCATTGCCGTCGAAGATATTTGGGGAAAAAAGATGTGGCTGTGGAGAAGAGAAGGTGGTTTAAAGTATTATAAAATGTTAAATAGACTGGGTGTACGTGAACTGTATGGCTTTATTTTGAGAACATAAATTGGTTCATGGTAGACCACGTTCATATCAACTATTGGTTTATGTAATCAAGTAGATCCAAACTGTTGCGGTAGTCAACTATTGGTATATTTTCATAACTCTACAGCTGATGACACTCAAAGTGTTGTGTGTATTTTTTTATTTTTTTGGCCAAACGATGAGTATAGCCGTATGGAATTATTAGGTTAGAAATTTGATTGTTCTAAAAATATAGAAGTAGAAACTAAAAATTTTATATTTCTCTTGTACATATTATTTTTATTTTCTTTATTTTATTTAAAATTTATAAATTTTTTTTTAAGTAATTACAATACAAATTTGATTGCTATCACATTAATAACTTTATTATTTAGTTTTTATTTTTTAAAGTACTTTATTATTTAGCTCAATACAACAATATCCCTTTTATATTTTAATACATAGGATGTTGAGATGATTTAGTCTAGTCATCGTAGCAATTGATAATAAAAAAATCTTTTGGTTGTAATGCATGTATTATATCATATTAATATATTATAATATTTTGTCTTAACGTAATTTCTTGACAAAATCTTTTTTTATCAATTTTTTTTCTATATTTTGGCCAAAAGAATCTGAGTTTCCGATCTGATTCTTCCGATTTTGACCGATTTATCCGATTCTGATTCCACGGTCAAGTATCCAATTCCGAGTTTTAGAACCATGGTTAGTATGATATCGGTGTCATATGACATCAACTTCAAAACTTAATTAACTGTTTAAACCAATTTACTATATGAGTGATGCATTTGCATGCAAAATTCATATTTTTTTTCAAATTATTTTAAGACCAAGTCAAGTGGTTAAAAAATATGAATGGATTATGATTAACTTAAAAGGTCTTATATTTTATCGCTTGATTTGATACAAAAAAAATAAAATTTTTATAAATTTTGCATATAAATACACAACGAAGTAGATCGGTTTGAATTGTTTGAATTGTTTGAATTCATTATTTGGAGTTATTTTGATAGGTTTAGAAATTAACGTGATACATAGACTAAAATTATATTAATGTCATACTGGTCAAACTCATGAACTAGCCTATTAATTAGCTCTATAGTAAGGTGAAAGATAATTAAGTCCATATTAAGACAATGTAACCCGGTTACACCGAAAGACAAAGTACTCTATGCTTGTGTCAGCATTATGACGTGGCAAGCTGATCTGTGTCGGATGATGTGATGTGCTCCCCGTGTCGCTTTTCATCTTTCTTTCATTTTAATTGTCGACCACTACTTGAGACTTGAGAGATCATATGAAACTTAAATATATATTTATAAATAGAAGGAGAGCAAGAAAAATTGGAATAAACCTCTAAAGACAGAGACTAAAGCTGATTCAAGTTACTGCGGCCATTTTTATTAATATTCCTGAAACAATTGAAAATTTTACAAATGCCTCTGCTCCCAATTTTTTTTTAATTATGCCCTGACCGCCTAGGCCCAGGGCGGCCCATATACCCTGTGAGGCGCCCCACACACTGGCGCCCCATAGCACAAGTGAGGCGCCTCACATAGCAGCGCTCCATTCCCCCCTTTGACCCGCCCCCTGCATTGGCGCCCCACTACCCAGCATTTAACCCCCACAGCGCCATCTCTCTGTCTCTCCCTTCTGCCTTTCACCCGCCCAGAAACCCCCAAAAAAAAAAAACCCTAGCGCCTCCCCTGCCCCCACCCCATCCAAGCCCCACCTGCCACCCTAACCGCCGCCCTAGCTCCGCACCACGCACCTCTACCTCGCACGACGTCCGGCCTCGATTCGCTTCTCCCTCGATTGAACAAGTAAGTTTTATTTATTTTTGATTCGATTAGAGTTTAGGTTTTAGATTAAATGTGATTGAATTGTGTAATGTGATTCGGTTTGATTCGATTCGATATTTAGGGTTGAATGTGAGTAATTAGTTGAATTGATTAAATTGGTCGAATTGGTTCGATTGGATGCTTGAATTGTGGCAATGACATGAATTGGTTTGATTGGTTGAATTGGTTCGATTGGATTTCGAATTGGATCGATTGGATGCTTGAATTGGTCGAATTGGTTCGATTGGTCGAATTGGTTCAGTTTGGTTCAATTGGATGCTTGAATTAGATGGTTGAATTGCTTGATTGCTTGAATTGGATGCTTGAATTGCTTGAATTGGTTCAATTGCTTAAATTTACGATTATGATTTATGGTAAAATTGCTTGAATGTCATATGGTTTAATTTAGGGTTTATAGTTGTGAATTGTGAATTTTTTTAAAATTTAGGGTTTATAGTTAAATTTAGGGTTTAATTTTATGAATTGTGAATTACTTAAAAATTTAGGATTTACGGTTCAATTTAGGGTTAGAATTTATGGTTCAAATGGTTGAACTGTTTAAGAATTTAGTTGTTGGGTTTATCATTTAAAAATATGCATATTTATTTTTTGAAAATTATTTTTGTGATAGTTCATGAAAAACATGTATATGTGAATACAAAAGATTTGAAGTAAAACTAATTATTTTCAAGTATATCAATATTTATTTAAAAATGATATATATATTTTTTTATTGTAAGTAAATTGTATGTATATCTCATTTTTTTTAATTTTAAAATTTAGGTCTGCAAATATTTTAAAATTAATTTTTTTTTTTGTAAAAGTTCATTTGTTTACAAAAAAAAATGCATATACATGCAAAAATAATTTTGTAAACAAATTGCATATACACCTAAAAAATAAATCCAGAATTGTATATCCATTTTTTTTTTGTAAAGTTTATTTAATTTCAACAAAATTAATTTTTGTAAGAAAAAAATGCACATGCATGCAATTTACTTACATGCAAAGTGTAAATTAATTGTATATACATGCAAATGCATATGCATGCAACAAAATTAATTGTATATGCATGAACATCATGTACACGCAATTTATTTACATGCAATTATTTTGTGATTAGATACATGCAATTCTTATTAAAAAAAATTTATACATGCGTTTTTTTTTGTAAAGTTTATTTAATTTCAACAAAATTAATTTTTGTAAGGGAAAAATGCACATGCATGCAATTTACTTACATGCAAAGTGTAAATTAATTGTATATACATGCAAATGCATATGCATGCAACAAAATTAATTGTATATGCATGAACATCATGTACACGCAATTTATTTACATGCAATTATTTTGTGATTAGATACATGCAATTCTTATTAAAAAAAAAATTATATAAATTGTATGTTTTGATTAATATTTTTTTGTAAATTTAGTATGCCTAGAGTTAGACGGTGGGGAGTACGAGCTGAGCCTGCAGCGGGTGCAGATGCTGTGGATCCGACTGGAGAGGGCACGTCCTCGGTGGATCCGACTGGAGAGGGCTTGTCGTCTCAGGCCGATACGACTGGCAAGGGCTTTGAGGATCCAACTGGAGCGGATCCGTCGTCTCAGGCCGATTTTCCAGATGGTGTCCATGATCCTGACACATTTAGTCCTCTCCTATGGACCCATCACGTTAAGCACCGCGTCTCATTGGCATCTCTTGAGGTATGTGATTTTTATACTTAAACAAAAGGACATTCTGTTAAGTTACTAAAAAAATTACACGATTTGAGTCTGACAAATTGATAATAAATACAGGATGATGTCATGCTTACGGTGAGGCACCGCATGTCTGAGATTCCGTTCGTTCCCCACCCAGAAATGCAGCGATACATCTTGAACCTCGGGTTGTACCAGCTTGCCACCATGCCGCAGAGTAGGATCGATGTGTCTCCAGTGTTTTAATAATCGGTTCTTATTCGGTATTCGGAAAGCCACCGAATACCGCATATACGGTATGCGGCCGCATATTCGGATTTATATATTCGGATTTTCAAATAAAAATTCATATTAATTTCGTACAAAAAATGTATCTAATTTCTTCAAACACAGTTTAATATTCAAAAGTCTTTGCTTTTAACTATTGGTTTTATAAGAAAATGAATATTCGGTCCCATGTGGATATCTGCTCAACACAGTTTTGAATATTCAAAAGTCTTTGCGCAACACAGTTTCATTTTCTAGTCATTCATAATCTCTCCACTTGTAAGTATTTGAATTTATTTTTCAAATTTGAACTTGAATTATTCAGATTCTTATTTTTTATTTAAAAAATTCGGCTGAATATTCAAAACCGAATATTGGACCGAATATTCATTTTCTATTCGGTTTCCAACCGAATACGAATATTCGGCCGAATATTCGGTCTAATCGGCCGACTTTTAAAACACTGTGTGTCTCTGATGCATGGTCTAGCGGAGAGATGGCGACCTGAGACGCATACATTTCATCTCCCGCCTGGGGAGATGACAGTCACCCTCGGTGATGTGAGCGCCCTATGGGGTTTACGTATCGATGGCAACCCCAAAGGTGGCATCTCAGACCATCCAGAGCTGCAGAGGATGATACCGGAGTTGTTAGGGTGTGATCCGAAGACTCTGCAGAAGAAATATAAGAAGAAGAAGGGGGAGGAGGAGGAGTTCCGCTATTCCGGGTACTGTATTTCTCTAAAGGCACTCCGGGCTCACTTCCACCAGAATCAGATATTTTTCGATACTGATGACATTGAGGCGGTCAGGAGGTACTATTACACTCTTTAAATTAACTTAGTAGTTCGTCAACAATCTCAGTTATTTACATTGATTATTTTACATTGCAGGTATACTAGGGCGTTTGTGCTGGATTTGTGCGGTGCTGTCATGTTCGAGGATTCCAGCGGTGACGCAGTCCCGATGATGTATCTCTCCCTGCTGAGGGACCTGGAGAGAGAATCGAGATGGAACTGGGGTGGAGCCGTCCTCGCCCACTTATACAGAGGCCTCTGTCATGCTTGTCTGGTATGTCTATATTAATATACGTTGTTATTGAAGGTTGGATAAGAAGCACCCAGTTTTTATTTTAAGTTAAATTTTCAGGTCAAGAATAAACAGATGTTTGGACCACTTCTACTGCTCCAGCATTGGTCGTGGTCACATCTGCCCATAAATCGACCAGTTATACCGTTGCCACATCCCCGGTGGGGAGATCCTGACCCAGACAGATGCCCCGCGTACGCCGCTATATGGGGCAGTCATCACGATCACGAAGACAAGGGCAGGGGGGTTTCTTATGTCCGGGGTCAGCTCCAGATGCTCCAGATGCTCCTCATCGCGTACGCCTCCTTCCACGTATGCTGCAAGCTGGGAGCAAGATCCATGGGAGCTGCGTACACAGCCCGCCAATGCAGAGCCAGCTGGATTTGATCCATGGGCACCCAGGACAGGTACGCAGCACATGTATACGGGGGACGAGGATGAGGATATGGGGGACGAGGATGAGGAGGATCTGGGAGAGGACGCGTCACGAGATGTGAGTCCGCAGAGGCGCGTGCAGCCGCACAGGCATGGCAAGGGCATAGCGGCTCCTAGGTTGTCTCTTTCCGGAAGGAGACGGAGATGATGATTGTAGAGTTTTTGTTTATTGTGATATATTTCTGACTGTAGTATTTTGACTATGGGACTGCTGTATTACATTGGGGCGCATTATGTTGACATTATGTTTTATTAGTTTATGTTCATGTTGGTATTTTTTTTATCTTGAAACCGTAATTTTTTTTTGCGACCCACACTCCCAGCTCGCAAGGCTTAGAAATAAGTATAGTTATAAACATAGCTCATTACGTAGTTCAAACCAAACAAAAAAGTTCACAATAAACCAAAAAGTTCACACAAGCAAAATAGCAAGTTTATCTGCCCCTACCACGACGTCTCAATAAACCTAACAAACGACTAGTTGTACTGGTATGAGCTGCAGGTGCGGCATTACTTGTAGATGCTTGGCTACTAGATGATTGGCTTACAGGAGGAGGGGGTTGTGTTCTACCGGTTGCTTCAGCAACAACTCTGGCATTTTCTCTTTCGTTGTGTTCGTTTATTGCATCTGAATATAACAATGCAATTCAGTTAGTAATATAATTAAAGCATAAATAAATTTTGTACAATTCTACGTACCTGCCCCGCGCCTGTCGGAAACAGAACGGCGAGCCCGATTTCCCGACGGTCGCCCACCACCCATCTCGTCCATGGTCATTACAATACGCTTGTGTCTCCTCCTTCCCTTTCTTATTCATCCTTCTGAAGGGAGTATTCTATCACCGACATATGCAGGCCACTCATGCTGATCGGGATAAGAATGGAAAGATCCACCCCAAGTGGAAGCAAGGTAATCAGTACGGTACATGTCAGCAACATAGTGATCCTCACAGTAATTCCTCACTCGGCATACCGCCATCACGTGACTGCAGGGTATGTGACTTAGCTGGGGTCCTTGGCATGTACAGGTTACCGCCCTGGCATCTCCGAATTTAACAACGTACTTGCAAGCCCTCTTCACAAACGCCATAGTGCCGTCTGGTTTACGGCTGGTTGGAACGTACTCATTTGGATTTTGCACTTCGAATTCTGTTCCATCATTACCCATCGGGATCACGGTCATAGTTGCACCTTTGTCCCTGTGTCGTCTTAGTTTCTCCTCCACCCTTGTTGAAAATGACTGGTTCATCCTTATTAATTCTGCGGCCTTAGCACGCCGTTCTTGGAACCAGGCATTTAACTTGTAGAATGTGTCCTCTACAACTGCAACCACAGGCAACATCCGGCTCTGCTTGAATACTGCATTCAGCGACTCGGACCCGTTGGTTGTCATAATTCCCCAACGCCAACCTCCATCACGGGATTGATATATTTTCTCGTATGCTGGGTCTTCGTTGACATCTCGGGGATTATTTTTGCCCACCTTCATTAGGTAGAGATTTGCCTTTGGCATGTACTACACAAAAAATAAGAAAATAGAATAATGTAAGTAAATAATTGTACTGAAAAAATCGTTCTCTTAAAATATAATAATATATATAAACAATTGAAATACATGTACCTTTGCAAAACTGCTAGTCATCTCTACCACCCTTCTCGGCTTTTTCTTTCTGCAATTCCATCTAAATGTATCAGTAACCCACTTGTCACCCCCGGTTGCCTTGGAAAGGTTCTCCGCAACGTGTTGCATACACAGCCTGTGCACACACTGGCCAGTACGGGTTGACCAACCGTAATCTTCACGATCAAAAACATATTTTATTCCTTTGTGCTGGTCTGATATCACACAGAAAAACTTCCCTTCCCCAATCACCCGTCTTCTTAAAAACTGCATAAAAAATCCCCAGTTCTCGCCGTCCTCTTTATGAACAATTGCAAACGCCAAAGGCAACAGCTGGTTCTCAGCATCATATGCGCATGCTATGAGTAGCCTCCCTTCGTAACGGCCAGACATGAAGCATGCATCAATGCTGATAACGGGTCTGATGTATGGCACAGCTTGGATACAAGCACCAAAAGCCCATGCTATGCCCTTGAATTGTTTAGCTCCCTCTATTAGTACTCCGTCTTTATCAAAAAAAGGGCCATGCCATCGCTCATATACGGTGCCGACATTTGTACTTGCCATGGCCTGGAGCAATGGTGCTAGATAGCCATATGAATCCTTCCAACTACCGAATATCCTGCAGATGGCAAGTTCACGACCTCTCCATAGCCTGTTGTATTTTGGGATTACATATTTGTATTTGTGTCTGACGGTCATAGCCACCGCCTTGATGCTTATCGTTGGATCCAACTTAATGTCCTCCTCAATTGCATCGGCAATTAATGATGTAGTCAGCTGCGCATGGTCTCTCCTTGTGGACGCAGACTTGCATGTATGAGGTGGTTCACACTTCTTAATCATCCATGCTTCCCCTGAACGCGCAGGGGTTGCAAAAAGGCGGAACTCGCAGCGCGGGTGAGTTTTACACAGCACAACTAACCTTATTCGGTCCCTTTTGTGTATTATACATTCCCAGTTGCCGTGAACATGAGTCTCATTTATTTTCTTTACAAGTTCATCTATGTTGGTATAAACTTGGCCTGCGGCAAGTTCTTTATTGTATTCAACACGAGGACCGAAGAAACTAATGTCTGCCTCTTCGAAAGCTGTGGTGTCGTTGAATGTGGCGACTGGATGCTTACTTCCCCGACCTGTAATCGGGAATTTTTCTGCCCTGGATAAACCTGGTACATTTGCATCACCATCTAATAAGTCATCAGCTTCCCAAACCCCTTGGTATTCGTCCCCCGTTTCCATTTCCCTTTCTGGTATGGCATCAATAGCATCAACATCAATATCAATATCATTTCGATTAACGGGTACCGGTCCTGACTCTGGCATAGTTGGAAATCTAGGGATTATGGGTGTCTGTCTGGGTGGTGGTGGTAACTCTTCAGTATTTTCTGGGGAGTTGTGGTACCCCTGGTTGTCATAACCGGGGCTGTGGTACCTCTGGCTGTCATAAGGGGACTGCTGGTGATATCCCTGGTTGTCATAAGGGGATTGCTGGTGGTACTCCTGGTGGTCATAAGGGGAGTGCTGGTGGTACTCCTGGTGGTCATAAGGGGAGTGCTGGTGGTACCCTTGGTTGTCATAAGGGGAGTGCTGCCGGTACCCCTGGTTGTCATAAGGGGAGTGCTGCTGGTACCCCTGGTTGTCATAACCCGAATTGTCATAACCTGAAGGTCCAGCCCTAGCCGAACTTGAAGGTCTAGCCCTCGTTCGGGGAACCTTCTTCGAATATATGTCCATTACCGGGACCCCATAAGCTGCAAATTGAGTATACACAACTCTCCACAAATTGGCATCTGTTATTGGAAACTTAACAAAGTAAGGTCTACCCCCCCCACGTGAGTTGTCAATCCGTGTAGCCAATTCTATTTCATACCTGTTGGGGTTTACAGATGTCTTTTCGTATATTAGCTGCTTCAGTTCCTCAAATGTGGTATTTTCATTAATCTCGAAGCCAAATGCGACTTCTTTCGTGTAATGCACGCCATCTTCATCCCTTTCGAGCTTGCCGCCGACATACAGTGCAACTAACATCTCTTCTTTAACAAACTACATTTTAAAAAAAAATTTACAAGTATTACATGACATAATAATGGGTACAGTAATAAATGACTAATTGAAAAATAATTAAAAAAAAGTTTAAAAAAATTACAATTTTGCTACAGTACGTGTACAGCAATCGCTACAGTAAATGAACAGTACGCTACACTAAATATACGGTACAGTAAATGAACAGTACGCTACAGTAAATGTACGGTATGCTACAGTAAATATACGGCACGCTACAGTAAATATACGGTACGCAACAGTAAATGAAACGGTCAAAAATAACTACAGTAATTACTAATTATCAACAATAATGACTAATTATCAACAGTAATGACTAGTTATCAACAGTAATGACTAATTATTATAATTAAAAAACATACCTATTCACTCAGTTTCTCGCCTCAAACGAAATTCTCAGAACGGAACAGCAGTAAATGCACAGTCTCGGAACGGCTTCTTTCTTCTTCTTTTTTCTCTTTTTTTCTCTTTTTTCCCTCTTTTTTTCGGTAGAAAGGATGGGGGAGAAGAGGCAGAAAGGATGGGGGCTAATTAGATGAGCAGTGGGGCGCCATATGGGGGGGCGCCTCACTTGGCTTATGGGGCGCCATATGGGGGGGCGCCTCACTGGTGTTGTGGGCCGCCATTTGGGCCGGCGCTCCATAGGCTTTTTGGGCCGCCCGAGGCCCAGGCGGTCAGGGCATAATTAAAAAAAAGTTGGGAGCAGGGGCATTTGTAAAATTTTCAATTGTTTCAGGGATATTAATCAAAATGGCCGAAGTTACTGTCGCCAATGTCAAATCTCAATCGCTGCATCGTCAATGAAAGGCTTGAGATATATTTGTTAATTTGTTCATGTACAAACAAACAAATATATAAAATAAATATTTCCCAACATATATATATATATATATATATATATAGGGATGGGCTACGCTGTTTCATGAAATAAAATGAATTGGTGCTCCACATTGCTATATTTTTATTTTGAAAAATCAATTGACCAATCTGAACCGCTCAACACGATCTCCATATTGAAATGTGATTGGAGACCAAATTTTATATATTTTTTTAATTTGTTTTATTATTTATTAAGTATTTTTTAAAATCGCTGATTCGATGGTCCAGCAAATTTGACTGTTTATAGCAAAACAAAAAATTTCAAAAATGTTTAATAAATATTAAAAAATTTCAAAAAATATAAAATTTGGTCTCCAAGCACATTTCAATATGGATTATACATCTAACGGTTCGGATCAGTCATTTGAATTTTCAAAATGAAAATACGGCGTGAAGTACAAACACATTTTACTCCATGAAGTAGCGTAGCCCATCCCTATATATAGAGAGAGAGATGAGCTACGCTACTCCATAGATTAAATGCATTGGTACTCCACGCCGTATTTTTATTTTGAAAGTCCAAACGACCGATCCGAACTGCTCAACTTTTAATCCATATTGAAATGTACTTGGAGACCAAATTTTACATTTTTTGAAATTTTTTTATTATTTATTAAGCATTTTTGAAATTTGTTGTTTTGCTGTGAATAGTAAAAAACAGCAAAATTTTCTAGACCATCGGATTAGCAATTTTCAAAAATGCTTAATAAATAGTAAAAATAATTTTAAAAAAAATGTAAAATTTGGTCTCCAAGCACATATTAATATGGAGGATAAGATGAACGGTTCGGATTGGTTGTTTGGATTTTCAAAATAAAAATATAGCGACGTGGAGCACCAATGCGTTTTACTCCATAGAGTAGCGTAGCTCATCTCTCTCTCTCTCTATATATGGAGTTGGCTACAGTGCTACGCGTAGTATAGAGGACCTCTGTGCAACGGTTCAATATTTGAGTTTTCAAAATCTTTACGGTTGAT
This sequence comes from Carex pumila, assembly GCA_033356055.1. NCBI lineage: Eukaryota > Viridiplantae > Streptophyta > Magnoliopsida > Poales > Cyperaceae > Carex > Carex pumila. The sequence continues at coordinate 29,472 of JARJHM010000586.1, forward strand.
CCGAACCGTTCAATATATTCTCCATATAAATATGTACTTGCAAACCAAATTTTACATTTTTAAATCAAACCAAATTGTGAATCTAATTTGTATACATATATACATAAAAAGTATATGATTAAATAGCTCAAAACCATGTCACATTGCATACTAATTTGAAGCTTAGATTCACAAGCAACGAGGCAACAATTTGATATTCTGATTCACAACAAGGATTCTAATAGGTTAACTCCACAGCCTTAAATCATGATTAATTTATAACAACAAAGGAGCACGAAGGCTCAAGGGCTTAGTCTCATACCGAGCAAAAGGAAAAGAAAATGGAGACGTACTTTTATAAATGCGCAATGTTTACTGAAGCCAATGCAAACAGACATAGGGTTTACCAAACAAAGACTCCGAATTGAAACTTAGTTTTGCCATGCATCCAACTTAATATGTTCTAACTAGCTAATTAACATTGATCAAGAGAGAAGGAAAATGGTAGCAGTACAAACTACAAAGTTGCATGGGCTATGGTGGCAGAGCCACATTGAATCAGAATAGGTAAGTGTCGACTAGTCCTGAAAGAAGTAGACAAGTGTTGACTAGTCATATGCGTGTTTACTTATAATCGAGTTGTTGTGTACCTTTCAAAAATAATTATCTATCCTTGAATAGTCTTCGGTCTATATTGGAATTATTTATAAATAATTTGATTGATATGCATGGTTAATTTACAGCAATAATCCACAACCGCTAGTTGTATATGTAAAAAAATTTCCCTATCTTATAAAATTCTGGCTACGCTAGCTAGCTAACTCCTGAGTGCACCAAAGGCCACACATCAAATTGCATGAGTACAGCAGTGAAAGCATGATGTAAGACGAGCTGTACTCCATCCAGTGCTAAGGATGTGAGGATCAGATTCTCTTCCAGCATAAAAGACGAAGCAAAATATATATGGTTTATAATAAGGAATCGTTTCAAAATCTACTTCCTTAGCCGGGACGGGACGGGGGTGCTTGGAAATTACGCAATTATATATTAATAATTAAAAGCATGATTTAATTTACACAAGCGATGCATGATCTCTCTACATTGCATCATTTCCATGACATCATGCAATTGAGTCTTGATCACATTTGCATTCTTATTTGACTTGCTCAACCGTTGACCCTTTGACTCCTCTAATAAACGGGCATGTCATCATGTCTTGTTCAACAATCTAACTAATTAAAGCTGGTTTATATATCATAATATATAGCGCCAACGGAAAAAAAAATGAAAGAACAAATTAAAACTCATATATATTTATCATCAGTAAATTAATTAACTTATCTAGTACGTGTTTGGTTAATTAGGTAAACAACCGGAGTTGAGGAAAACAAATTGCATTTTGCTCAATGCCTAATTAATTAACAGCAAGCAATACCCAAAAGCAACCATATATATATATATATATATATATATAGAGAGAGAGAGAGAGAGAGAGAGAGAGAGAGGAGAAAAAAAACAGCAGCAACCACAAACATCACAGTACCTAGTAATTTCCAACATGTAATTAGGACAAAGTACAAAACATATTAAGTTATATATGATATGTAACTTAATTAATTTCCTTCGTCCATTGGTCTTTATTATTTTTAATTACCCTAGCTTATAATTAATTAATGAGAGGGAGAGCCTAATATAATTATAATTATTTAAAGGTGAAAATTCAAACTTTGATCAGCTCTTAATGCCGTTTACTGTGGTTGCTAATTCCTTTTCTTCAATTTTGGCTTCTTCTTTGGATTTCTCTTCCTTTTGTTTGCCTTCTTCTTTGGATTTGTCCTCCTTTTGTTTGGCTTCTTCTTCGGATTTTGTCTCCTCCTTTTGTTTTACTGCTAATTCCTCTAATTCAGCCTTTTTCTTTGCCTCTTCTTTTGCTACCTCTATCACTTTGATGAGGTTCTCAAGACATGCACCGGCATCCTTATTTCTCGACTTTTTTAACATCAACCCCTCTGCCACATCAGCGGGCGTCATGTTGACCTCACCAAGAAGGGTTTTTATGGTGTCAAACAAGTCGTGCTTTTCAACCCTAAGATAGTTCTTGGCCAACACCTTGAATGCCTCAAAGGTGCAATACGACAACTCTATGTGCATGTCCATTCTGCCCCTTCTTATCAGCGCCGGGTCGAGCTTTTCTATATGGTTTGTTGTGAATACAACAATCCTCTCTCCTCCACACGCCGACCATAGCCCGTCTATAAAATTGAGAAGCCCGGAAAGAGTGACCTTGCTCGTTTCTTCCTTTTCCTCCATTCCTGGCAACTTCTTCGTCTCCTTCTCTTCATCGTCCTTCTCCTTCTTTTTCATGCGCTTGCCGGTTAGGTCGAGCGAGCAGTCTATATCCTCTATCACTATTATGGACTTGCCGGTTGTCTCGATGAAGATTTTTCGTAACTCTGTGTTGGTCTTGACAGCCGTCAACTCAAGGTCGTACACGTCATAGTCCATAAAGTTGGCGATTGCGGCTATCATGGTTGACTTGCCGGTGCCCGGTGGCCCGTAAAGGAGATAACCACGCTTCCACGCCTTCCCGATTTCCTTGTAGTATTCTTTTCCCTCACGGAATGTGACGAGGTCATCTATGATCTCCCTCTTCTTTTCGGGGTCCATGGCTATTGTTTTGAAGGTGGCAGGGTGCTCAAAGGCAACGTGACTCCACACGGAGCTTCTGTAGCCATACCAATTGCTACTTGGGCTGTTTGTGAAAAGCCTTCGTTGTCGTCTTTGTAGCGTCACGTCACGCCCTTGCTTAAGAATGTGCTTCAAGTATTCGCCCTCGATCAGATTGCGGTGGCGCTTGTGGAAGGTTAAGCGATAGAACCTATTAATTAATTGTTCACAAGTTGTTGTTAATTAGTTACTCAAAACTGAATGAATGCAGTTACACACACACACACACACAAATTGCAAATTTGGTCTGGTCTTCAAGTACGTTGTCATATATGGATCATGTTTAATGATTCAAATCGATTGTTTGAACTTTGAAAATAAAAATATGAGTTCATAGCGCAAGTTGATCCGTAATAACCATATTACACATATAACATTTATATAGTGACATACTTGCGGTCGTCTTGCCGGGGGTAGAAGCTGATAGTTTGAGACTTTTGAAACTGCGCACAGGCTCTCCACCAAACTTTGATGCCTTTGAAGGTGTCGGGTACCTCCTCATAGTCGTCGATGGTGACAAGTGGGGTGTCGCTGTCTTGGCTCAGCTCGGCCTTAAGTTTGCGGGCCTGGGAGGAGCAGGTGGAGCTAAGGTAGGCCTGTGCAGCAGTGTAGAGTTCATCACGTTGCCATCTCTCAGCACGGTACTCTTGGATGGTGATGTTGGTATAGGGATTGAAGAAAGAGAATATCTTGTGGAAGAGAGTGGCCACATAATCTCTGAGTTGGAAAGGGATGTGATCCTTCACCATTGGATATAAGAAGAACAAACTTACTATGGTTGGGCCTATTCCTGCCCAGCTCTCTGCACCCATTTTTTCTTCTTTTCTTTACTTTTGAATTGTATTAATTATAAACTTTTGTTTGCCCCAGTTTGGTATATATAGAGAGATAGATATAAGAGCCAGACATATAGAGAGAGAGGGGTCAATAAATAAATATAGGAGTCAATATGAAGTTTTTCATTTTAACTTATTGTTTAGATGTAACTTATTAGTTGATTGCTTGGTAGAGAAGAAAAAGGGACATTTTTGGTTGACGCGTGTTGTATATGAGTCAGCATTTGAATATATAATTATGTATGCATGACCAATTGACAATGACATATTACTTTCTAATGAAATGTGCAACTTCATATGCACACTTCCAACAATATATAGATATCCATCGTACTAGCTTAACACAAAAGGCACATATAGCTAGCAAGCCCAGTTCAGATTCAGGCCCAGTTCTCGGCCCAAAACCAGCAGTCCATATTTGTCGCGGGTTGCTTGATGTTGCCAAGCCAAGTGTGTAAAACACACCAGCACTCCTAAATCCTAATGGATTTAATCACTGTTTATCGATTTCTCTTGACTTTGCGGATTTGTCTGAGGGTGTTATGAATTCGTTCATTCTTCGTAATATAGTCGTTGTCAATGGCAACGATGCTAAGATATTGTCTCCTTCTCTTCTACTGCTTCCAAGTTTCTTTTTTGACTTTCACACATACTGACGGCTCTCTTTGAGATATGATTGTTCTAGTCCGAATTGATTCAGTGCCTTCTGATGTAATATCCTGAAAAATTAAGTTAGAATTATTTATGCTTGCAATTTTTTTTCATAATATATATTAAAGATTATATATCTTTTGGTAACATATTTTATTGAAAAAATATATTACTTTAAAAAAAGAGAGAGAAATGATATCGTAAACATTATTATTTATTTCTTATGTTTTATTTCCTAAAAGTATTGATTTGGTCAAATTTATTCCAATTATTATATAATCTCCTAATCATTAATTTGCCGTACTTAATTATATTTAATTTTATTTAGAAAAAAATGCTAATGTGGCAATAATTGATATGACATAGTTAAAAAATTTGAAGGCTTATCTTAAGGAGTACAATCTTAATAATCACTGCTAAGTTTTCAAAAAATAATATTTAAAAATTAGAAGGTTCAAATCGGTTTTTTCTTCAAACATTCATAAATCGTTTCAAAAAAATATTTAAAAATTAGAAATTTAAAATAGGATTTTTCTACAAACATTCACAAATCAGATCCTAATGCTGAAGTATTCAAAAAAATATTTAAAAATTAGAAAGTTATAATCAGATTTTTTTTCTTCAAACATTCATAAATCGGATCGTAATACTAAAGTTTTCAAAAAATATTTAAAAGTTAGAAAATTAACTCGGATTTTTCTTCGAACATTCATAAAGCGGATCCTAATGCTAAAGTATTCAAGAAAATATTTAAAAATTTCAAAGTTATAATCAGATTTTTCTTTTGACATTCATAAATCGGATCATAATACTAAAGTTTTCAAAAAATATTTAAAAGTTAGAAAGTTAGATTGAATTTTTCTTCGAACATTCATAAATCGGATCCTAATGCCAAAGTATTCAAGAAAATATTTAAAAATTTCAAAGTTATAATCAGATTTTTCTTTGAACATTCATAAATCGGATCATAATACTAAAGTTTTCAAAAAATATTTAAAAGTTAGAAAGTTAGATTGGATTTTTCTTCGAACATTCATAAATCGGATCCTAATGCTAAAATATTCAAGAAAATATTTAAATTTAGAAAGTTATAATCAGATTTTTCTTTGAACATTCATAAATCGGATCATAATACTAAAGTTTTCAAAAAATATTTAAAAGTTAGAAAGTGAAATCGGATTTTTCTTCAAACATTCATAAATCGGATCATAATACTAAAGTTTTCAAAAAATATTTAAAAGTTAGAAAGTTAAATCGGATTTTTCTTCAAACATTCATAAATCGGATCTTAATGCTATAGTTTCCAAGAAAATATTTAAAAATTAGAAGATTTAGATATTTCTTCGAACATTCATAAATTGGATTCTAATGCTAAAGTTTCAAGAAAATATTTAAAAATTAGAAAGTTAAAATCAGATTTTTCTTTGAACATTCATAAATCAGATCCTAATACAAAAGTTTTGAAGAAAATATTTATAAATTAGAAAGTTAAAATGGGTGTTTTACTCAAATATTCATAAATTAGGTCCTAATGTTAGAATGAGTCTATGGTACTATGCATATCACGGGTTGTTACCGTGCTACGGCTCTATATTCGAGTTTTCAAATCCTAACGGTCGATTCGAACCATTCATCTTGTTCTCCATATTAATATGTATTTGGAAACAAAATTTTACATTTTTTGAAATTTTTTTACTATTTTTTTAGATATTTAGAAAATCACTTGATCTGAAAATTCTGGACCATCCAAAAACAGTGATATTCAATAAATCTAAAAAATAGTAAAAAAAATTCAAAAAATGTAAAATTTGGTCTCCAAATACATATTAATATGGAGAACAAGATGAACGGTTCGGATCAATCGTTAAGATTTGAAAACTCGAATATAGAACCGAAGCACGGTGCCAAATCGTAATATGCATAGTACCATAGACTCACTCCGAATGTTAAGTTGAAAAAATGACTCCATCTATTTATGAAACCACACTTAGTAGTTACTTCAATTGCACAAGAAAATTCGTTAAAAATGGGAAGGAAAAATTAAGTTCATTCAACTTGGCATAATGTTGGATAATATTTTTTTAATAGAAATTATTATTAAATTAAATACAAAAAATAGAAAAAGAGTGGCCACAATTTTCAATTGAAAAATAAAATCTACTCCTTTTGTTTCAGCAAAAAAAAAATCTCAGCACTCTTTCTACTTTAAGAAAATCAAGCGACTGCTTCAGAAAAAAAAAATATTTTGGATAAAAAATAATCAGCTTCAAAGTTTGAAGCCGAATGATTTATTTTTTCGAATCTATCTGTATCATAAAAAATTGCAGCCATTTTTATTAATATTCTTGAAACAAATGTAAATTTTAAAAATGCCTCTATCTCCAATTTTTTTTTATAAATGCCCTGACCGCCTGGGCCTAAGGCGGCCCAAAATATCCTGTGAGGCGCCACCCCCTGGGGCGCCCCATAGCACAAGTGAGGCGCCAGCCCCCAGGGCGCCTCATGTTTTTTTTTTTTTTAAAGAGAAATCTTAGTATTTTGATTTGAATAATTTTGTGAAAAAAGTTTAGGGTTTATGTATATGTGTATGTGTATGTCAAAAAATAAAATATTATGTGTATGGCTAGTTCAACATAGTTCAACAGTACAATCAAAAGCGTAATTAAAGTTCATAACATAGTTCAAATCAAATAAATCAATTCGCATAAGCAAAATACTACTGTTCGCGTGAAAGTACGCTACAAAGTTTCAGGTACAGCGAGCTGTACCAGTTTAAACCTTGAGTCTACTCTCGACTAAAACTGCAAGTGCACAGTCCTAATCGTATAGTATATCAGGTATCGATCCTCAGGGACGGTCCAATTCGATTCTAAATTCTTACTAATCCGAGTTAGGTACTAGAAGTATGAAAAGTTGAGTTTGGTTTGTTTATATTTCCTAATTTCAAGTGACGATTCAATTAATAGTGAATGAAAGCAATTAAAGGTTTTGGTTTTGAACAATGATAAAAGGCGTTCCCAGGGTTTCGGGTTTCATCTCAAAATTTGCCTTCTTTGGACCTATCATATGACTCGCATCATCTCTGATGCGACCCTTATGATGCGACTCGCATCATCTCTGATGCGGGTCGCATTGCCCTCAAGTTGAGCTGACATATGTTCGTATCTAAGTTGATTTCTTGTGCGAGGCTTCAACCTGTGGCTCTCACCTACTAATATCTAACCTAAATTGATTGTCTGGTTTGCTAGAGGTATCCACAACCTCTCGATAATGGAAAGTTCACCTCTTGGCTACTATTGATCTTAGATCTACCTCAAATACTCAATCACAATTTCAAAATACATCAAGGTCAAATTACTAGAAGAGATGCTATAGATATCTAACAGTAGACAATCAAGAATCAATCAAGCAATCAAGATCAAGCAATCAAATGAATACTCAAACAAAGAATCACACAAGCTCAAACTTAGATCAAAACAACATGCAATTCAAAGACAAAGTTTAGAAACTACATCCTAACCCTAGGAACTAATGATCTACTCAAACATGGTAAAAGAAAGCATAAAAGAGAGAGAGAATAAGCAGATCATGATGAAGCTCGAAGATCCAAGGTGGATTGGAGATGATCTTGCAATCTTTTCTTCTTCTCCAAGTGACCATCTTCCAAGCAATCTCCAATTTCTCTCTTCTCTCTTGATCTCTGCTCTCTAAGTGATCTGGAATGTAGAGGGAAAAGCTCCCCAAATTCTGGCATAGGACCTCCTTATATAGGCAACAGAGCTGACTTTGGACTTGTCAGGTTTAATTTGAACTGGGCGGCAGCAGTTGATGCGACTCGCATCATATGGGTCGCAAAGGCTGGGATGAGGGTCGCATCACCTGGTCTTCAAGGCTGTAATGAGGGTCGCATCACCTGGGTCGCAAGGCATGAGTGAGGGTCGCATCATAGGTTCCTGAAGTCTGCCAATTGCCTGATTTTGCCCAATTTCGCCTGATTCCTGCAAAGTAAGAACCAAAACAAAGTAGTACCACATTCTATGGATATTCAATGTAAATGGCACTATTTGTTGGTTCAAAACACAGATTTTTGTATGGAAACAAGTCGAAATAATAGGTCTAATAAGGTGGTATCAACAGACATACTAGACAAGCATGACAGAGGCCTCTATATAAGTGGGCGAGGACGGCTCCACCCCAGTTCCATCTTGATTCTCTCTCCAGGTCCCTCAGCAGGGAGAGATAGATCATCGGGACTGTGTCACCGCTAGAATCCTCGAACATAACAGCACCGCACAAATCCAGCACATACACCCTAGTATACCTGCAATGTAAAATAATCGAAATAAATAACTGAGATTGTTGACGAACCACTTAGTTAATTTAAAGAGTGTAATAGTACCTATTGACCGCTGATGTGAATTATTACAACACAAGTAATAAATCCTAGTTGATACTCAATTCGATTGCAAGTGTACAACCTTGTCAAGTAGTACTTAGGGATCGTCTCCACAGGGACAAGTCGGAATATTAACTCTAACCTAACAATTTAATTTAGTAAAAGAAAGTAAAAAGGTTTTGTGTTTGTTCAAGTGGTTTGGTTTCGATTAAAATGAATTAAACTAAAGTCTTTAAAGCAAAATTAGGTTTTTAACAAGAATGAGAAATTAGGATTTCTTAGGGTTCCTATCCACTAATGTTACGACTAATTGGTTTGTTAAATTTGTTCTTTTAATTATGAAGGCACAGTTGGGTGTTGTAGGTACAAAGGGATATCTCTATATTAATACCATCTTTAAATTAGAATAAACGTCACCTCTCGGTACTTGGCTACCCTAATCTAAAGTCATTAAGTTCTTACTGTCCCAATTAATCTAGAAAATTATCTTTTACCTCTCGGTACTTGGCACAATTTATCTAAACAATTGGGTAAAACCCGTATAAGACAAGCGTCACCTCTCGGTACTTAGCCTATCAAATACCCTATTCCTTATGGTCTGGACCTAATATTCAATTTCTCAATTGCAAATACCAAATCCTAGGGTTTCATGTGATTTCGATTAAGTCCTCACAATCAATTAAAATAAAGAATAGATCACAACAAAGAACAAGAATATATAAAATAAAACCAACTAAATCATAACAAAAGTTTCAAGTACAACCCTAATCAACCCTAGAAAAGCCTTTAGCCAGTCATGGCTAAAGCACAAATCAAAAGAATAAAAGAGTTCCAAAGGAAAGAAAATAATAAAACCGATTGATCAATGATCTCTTCTTCCTTCTTCTCTCTTCTAGCTTTTCCTTATTTTTCCTTCTTGAAAACCTAGAAATTCTGCCTAAAAAACTCCTCAATCTGTTCTACAGGTCCCTATTTATAGCCCCCTCTAAAACCTAGAAATAACCAACCAAAAATAGCAAATTTGGACTCTGAACCGACCTAATTGCGGGCCGCAATACACTCATTGCGGGCCGCAATGTACTGTAGTAGTTAACAGACTGCGCAGAAAAATTCTGAAGAGGTCCTTGCGGGCCGCAATAAAAGTCCTTGCGGGTCGCAATACATTCCTTTTATATTCTCAGGTTGTAGATCTTCTCGTTAGCTTTCCAAAAAGTGGTCACAAGCCTAAATCGGAGTTACGAGTCAAAAGTTATGGCCGTTTTAAGTTCAGACTCTATTTTTGGCTGACTGCTACAGTGCGTTGCGGGCCGCAGTAACTTTTATTGCGGACCGCAATAACTGTGCTGTAATGCAGAGGCTCTGACTTGTTTGGTTGCGGGCCACAATAACTCCATTTCGGGCCGCAATAAATGTTGGCAGAAGCTCATTTCTTCGTGCTAACTCACCCGTTTTGCTTCGTTAAGGTCCAAACACTTGATTACCTGTAAAACAAACATAACTAGGGCAGTAACTTGAACTTTTGGACATTTCTAACCTAATTAAACCTAATTTAAACTAATTCAACCAAAACTTGGCTTAATTTACATACCTAACCCTAGGTTTAAATAGATACAATTTTGGCTTATCAACCGCCTCAATGTCATCAGTATCAGGAAATATCTGATTCTGGAAGAAGTGAGCCCGGAGTGCCTTTAAAGAAATACAGTACCCGGAATAGCGGAACTCCTCCTCCTCCCCCTTCTTCTTCTTGTATTTCTTCTACAGAGTCTTCAAATCACACCCTAACAACTTCGATATCATCCTCTGCAGCTCTGGATGGTCTGAGATGCCACCTATGGGGTCGCCATTGATACGTAAACCCCATAGGGCGCTCACATCACCAAGGGTGACTGTCATCTCCCCAGGCGGGAGATGAAATGTATGCGTCTCAGGTCGCCATCTCTCCGCTAGACCATGCATCAGAGACACATCGATCTTACTCTGCGGCATGGTGGCAAGTTGGTACAACCCGAGGTTCAAGATGTATCGCTGCATTTCTTTATGGGGAACGAACGGAATCTCAAACCTGCGGTGCCTCACTGTAAGCATGACATCATCCTGTATTTATTATCAATTTGTCAGACTCAAATCATGCAATTTTTTTAGTAACTTAACAGAATGTCATTTTTTTTAAGTATAAAGATCACGTACCTTAAGAGATGCTAATGAGACACGGTGCTTAACATGATGGGTCCATAGAAGAGGACTAAATGTGTCAGGATCATGCACACCATATGGAAAATCGTCCTGAGACGACGGTCCGCTCCAGTCGGATCCTTAAAGCCCCTGCCAGTCATATTGGCCTGAGACGACAGGCCATCTCCAGTCGGATCCACCGAGGACGTGCCTGCTCCACTCGAATCCACAACATCTGCACCCGCTGTAGGCTCAGCTCGTACTCCCCATCGTCTAACTCTAGGCATACTACATTTACCAAAAAATATTAATCAAAACATATAATTTACATAATTTTACATTTTTTGAAATTTTTTTACTATTTTTTTATATTTATTGAAAATCACTATTTCAAATGGTCCACAATTTTCAGATCAAGTGATTTTCTAAATATCTAAAAAAATCGTGCAAAAATTACAAAAAAATACCATTTGGTCTCCAAACACATATTAATATGGAGAACAATATGAACGGTTCGGATCAACCATTAGGATTTTGAAACCTCAAATATCAAGCCGTAGCATTGACCAACCAGTGATATGCATAGTACCATAGACTCACTCTATTAATTATATAATTAATATAAAAATCATTGTTAAATTTTTATTTTTAAAATAAAAATTATTTTCAAAATTGACAAACAAATAAACTTAACAAAAAACAAAATTATTTTTTAAACAAAAAAAAATGCATGTACATGCAATTTAACAAAATTTTGGGTTTATTTTTTTTAGATTTATTGAAAATCATATACATGCAATTTAATTACATGCAATTATTTTGGGTTTATTTTTTTTAGATTTATTGAAAATCATATACATGCAATTTAATAACATGCAATCATTTTGGGTTTATTTTTTTTAGATTTATTGAAAATCATATACATGCAATTTAATTACATGCAATTATTTTGGCTTTACTTTTTTTAGATTTATTGAAAATCATATACATGCAATTTAATTACATGCAATTATTTTGGCTTTACTTTTTTTAGATTTATTGAAAATCATATACATGCAATTTAATTACATGCAATTATTTTGGCTTTACTTCTTTTAGATTTATTGAAAATCATATACATGCAATTTAATTACATGCAATTATTTTGGCTTTACTTCTTTTAGATTTATTGAAAATCATAATTCTAATCCTAAATTAAACCGTAAACCCTAAATTTTTAAGTAATTCACAATTCACAAACATAAACCGTAAATTTAACTATAAACCCTAAATTAAAAAAAAATTCACAATTCACAACTATAAACCCTAAATTGAACCATATGACATTCAAGCAATTTTACCATAAATCATAATCCTAAATTCGAGCAATTGAACCAATTCAAGCATCCAATTCAAGCAATCAAGAAATTCAACCATCTAATTCAACCATCCAATTCAAGCATGTCATTGCCACAATTCAAGGATCCAATCCAACCAATTCGACCAATTCAATCAATTCAACTAATTACTCACATTTAACCCTAAGCATCGAATCGAACCAAACCGAATCACATTACACCATTTAATCACATTTAACCCAAACCCTAAACCCTAATCGAATAAAAAAAAAGATAACTCACTTGTTCAATCGAGAGAGAAGCGAATCGAGGCGCGAGGCAGCGACGGGTCAACCGGCAGGGCTTCCTTTTTCTTTTTTTCTCTTTTTTTTTCGGGTTTTTTTGGTGCTGGGTGAAGGAAGAGAGGAGGGGGAAGAAGGGGCTCACGGGTTTATTTACCTGGGTAGTGGGGCGCCCATCCCTGGGGCACTTCACATGGGATATGGGGCGCTAGTCTCTGTGGCACCTCACTGGTGGTATGGGCCGCTACAGCCCGTGGCGCCTCACAGGGTTTTTGGGCCGCCCTGGGCCCAGGCGGTCAGGGCATTTATAAAAAAAAATGGGGGACAGTGGCATTTTTAAAATTCATATTTGTTTCAGGGATATTAATAAAAATGGTCGAAAAAATTGCAACTACTCTTTAAATTTTTCTATATTATATTAATAAAAAATTCTCATAATGTTGAGTACTTGTGTTGCTCTCATTTGAGACAAATTCGAATTTGTTTTTTGAGAAAAGAGTAGGAGTAGGAGTAGGTCTGATGGGCATCATATTTATTTTGGATCTAATGGGTTTCAAAAAAATCTGATCTACTTTTATGTACATGCAAAAATTAATGCAAGCACATAGAAATATTAAAGTAGATCGAACAATTTTGAAATTCATTAGATTTAAAAGTAGAGAAAATTTGTAGTGTGCCCATATAAACTTTTAAAATAGTCAATATCTCCATGAAAACAACATAATATCTAATATTGCCATCAAAGCTTGATATTGTTTCATCTATATATCGCCATTTACTTATTTAAAATTTTAATTGACAATTAAGTACACCCTTTGAGTATTCCATTCCCTTCTTTTCCACTTCTCTCCTCCCACCCAAAATTAAATTGATTCAATGGATTGGAATGACACTCATGGTACAGTGAAATATTGATCAATGAATATTACATTTATCATTGACCACAATAGAAGAGGTGGTGTTACTACTTAACTGACAATGAATATTGATCTTTTCTACTTCGAAATATACTCAGGTACCCTTTGCTTTGCTTTACTTTAGATTGAAGCCAACAAGTAAATGAGTATTTGGTAAATATTTTGCAATACATTCAAGCAAGTAAAGTAAAAATTCAAGATAAAAGAAAGAATAATGCCGGAATGAAATTACTATATTTTCTACAATATTTCTAATCGGAACCTATATATACTTGTTTAATTTGTTGTAGAAAGAAACCAAGGGAGAAATTAAATAAAAAGATAAGTAATTAAGTAAATAACATGTATAGTTAATAAATTAAATTTGCTTTATTGATGGCTATTTGCAAAGTATGATAAGTGGTTAAAGTTGACTGTAATGCTATATTAATTAATTAAGAATTGAAAGAGCAGCAATTGTTTTCCATGATCGATCGTAGTTGATATCTTTGCCGTCCACTTATAATTAATAGCTAGGTTCAATTAATCAAAGATCGAAAATCATCAGCAGCAATGCTACCATTCTATCAACACATGCATTGATTCGACCATTCTATTTATTATGCGCTCACACCGTTCCGCCTGAACCAAGTACATGTACTGCCCGACTCCTTTGTCACTTCCAATCACGCATTTGACCGGCTCCGGCTCAAAATAAACCCGCTTCGTCTCTGATTGAGAAGGAGACGCTACTTAATTTGGTTTTCAATACTAAAGAAGAGACAGCAGAGAACTTCTTACTTGTTTTAAAGCTGAGATTATCTGATCTTATTTCTTTATTCATTTGGAAATTGAACTCATCGGCCCCCTTCTTCTTTCATTTCTCTTTTGAGATTGTCTGGGTGTGAAGACGATCGATTAGAGTGATATCAAGCCTTTTTTTCTTTTTTTCTTATTCAATATGTGTTACAACTTAAATTAAGAAGGTCTTCATTTAGCATGAAAGGGCAATTTTGTCATTTCAGTTTAAAAAATAATGAAATAAAATGGTTAAATGAATTAATTGAGAAAAATGAAATAATATCAAGTTTTGATAGAGATATTAGATATTATGGTGTTTTTAATGAAAATATTAATTATTCTAAGAATTTCGATGGATATAGTGGAAATTTTTCCTTAAAATAAGCCTGATGTCCAATAAATCTACTCCGCAATCTTGCTTTTTTGCTTTTACACTGCTTGTCGTCTTCACATATTTTCCTTAAATAAAATTATTAATTTTGTGAGGATAACTTTGCTGTTCACTTCAAAGGTTGAAAATTTGAAATGACATCAAGTCAAAGGGGGCTCTTCCACAATGATTAATTAATTAATTAGCTCCCATTGCTGTCACTGTACCCATTGAAGAAAAACACACACATAAAAGTTCCACTTATTATAGCAATCAATACTTTTAGCCTCAACTTTCAAATTTGATAGACAAGTGCAAAGTCAAAATGACAAATGCTCTTAATTATTTTTTTGTCTATAAATTGAATTGATTAGAGCAAAGTCAATTACCAGGGAAAAATATATTTATTTGGAAAACAATAAAATATAAATTAGTATTAAAAACTCACTTGAGAATCATGAATAAAAATAAAAGATAAATCTCAATTTCTTTGACTAACCAAGAATCAAAATGAATAAAAATGAATAAATGATGGGTGACCAGCCTAACCTAATATAACCTAACCTATAATTAGATTAAATGTAGATGTAGTTTTTTGCAAAAGAAAGTAAATGTAGCTGTAAGCCTGTAAACCTCCAAATGTACACCAACCACAACCAATAATAATAAATCAGACTCATTTATGATCTTATCCTTTTTCCTTTCCCTCTACCCTTGGCCACTTGCACCCTCTATTATATTATTTTATATATAATTATATTATATGAGATGGCCACTTTCTGCTTTATGCTCTAATATTCAATTTTAAAATTCAAATAGTCCATTCAAATCGCTTAATATGATATTCATATTAAAATTTTATTATATCTTGAAAATTGTTTAATATTTTTTTAAAAAGTTTGACAATCACTGTTTTTTAAAACTTCTAAACCATAAAAAAAAAACAAATTCTAAAAACTCTAAAAAGAATAGTAAAATTTTTGAAAAAAAAATATAATTTGCTTATCAAATGTCTTTTAATATAAAATCTAGTTAACCGATTTGAATCGGCTGTTTAAATATTGAAAATCACACAAAAGAACATGAAGCACAAAGCACCCATACTTCATATTATATTGTTTTGTATTATTTACATTATTAATTTTTTCTCTTTTGGAACCCACAAATTAATTCCATATTTATGTATATCACATCACATATGTCATATATATGTGCATTTAGTATTTTGTCAATTTAATGATTTGTCTCAGAGGGACCGCAGTCTCATCATACTATTTCTTTATTTGGGCTTCTCAGACTCATTCATTACTGATTAGTCAACTCTAACCCCACCTTTTATCTTTCTTTTTTGGGAGAATTTCATTTATGACCCTCATCAATCTTGAAATTTCCATCAAGTATCATATATACCCCTCTAAACTTCAAAAACTATTATTTTCTCTCTCTCATTTCAAATTTGTAATCTTCCCATTTTATTCTTTATTAAAACTGTAGTTAGTGTATAAAAAATGTTCGGTCTTCTAATTAGTTTAATTTTGGGGGCATATAATTTATTTTTCTGCCTGTATTTCATCTACAATGATATTTAAGCATACGTTTGTATTCACATTGCAAGATAAAAATAAACTATTTACTCTTACAAGCAACTATTTTTTAATAAAAGTTAAAATTAGAACTTTATTAAATTTAAAATGACTTTTAATAGAAAAGACAATAAATTAGGATAAACATGTGAGTTTTTGATGTTTAGAGGGATAAATTGAAATTATTAAATTTAGAGTAAAAAGGTATGATTTCAAGGTTTTTGAGGGGTATAAGAAATATATCCCTTCTTTTTCTTTTTTCTTTTTCAATCAGACCAAAAGATTTTGAATAAAACAAAATTTGCATTTTGAGTTCACACTCTCTCTCTCTCTCTCTCTCTCTCATGCTTCTCTCGCTGCTCCCCACATGAGACTGAGAGAAAGAGCAACAATGGTTTCTATTCTCCTTTTTCTTCTCTTTTTGTTTCTACCATGCTTCTACTCTCTTCCTCTCTGCACAGACTCAAGTTAGCTCTCTCTTTCTCTTTCTTTTGCTTTATTTATTCTTTAATATTTATTTCATTCCTTGAGTGGTACCAGTAAATATGTTCAGGGTCTAAATTTGTAATTCTATTTTACAATTAGTGTAATTGGGAGAAGATCTGTTGAGAAAACTATTTTTTAATGTCCAAATATATATATATATATAGAGGAGTGATCAAGTTACAACATTTTTTGAGTTACAACAAATTACAACAAGCTTTTTCTACATTTTGAAAGCCCAAATCGTCGATCCAAACCGTTAGATGTGATCTCTACAATAAAATGTGCTTGGAGACCAAATTTTACATTTTAACATTTTTTTTACTATTTATTAAGATGGGTACAAAATTCAATGGTATGAATTTGACTAGTTTTTGTACCCATCTTAATAAATAGTAAAAAAATTCAAAAAAATGTAAAATTTGGTATCCAAGCATATTTTATTGTAGAGATCACAACTAATGGTTTGGATCGATGATTTGGACTTTGAAAATGTAAAAAATACTTGTAACTTGTTGTAACTTAAATAATGTTGTAACTTGATCCCTCCTCATATATATATATATATAATTAAGCAATAATGTTATTATACAAAAGGAGCACAAACTAATTTTGTTCTTCTCCAGTGGCACCTATTACACTGAAGTCTCCATTGAAATTCTGCTCATACAATGGTACCAGTTGCTGCAATTCCACTGATGACTCAGCGATTGAGAACAAATTTAAATCCATGAACATTTCAGATTCAACTTGCTCGGCCGTGGTTAGATCCGTCATTTGTGCTGTGGGTTTCTCTTTCAATTTATACTTCCCTCTTATTACATGGTCAATTTACATAAGCCAACAATTACACTTGTCAATTTCATACGTAAAATGGGACTGAGGTGAAACTGGTACCAAGATCCGATATGATACCGTTAGGCACTGGTACATAGTTTTAGTTTCGATATCTTACTATGCTGATGGTTATTTTTGTTTTTAGGGCCTGTAATAGACTAGTTTCTAATAAAACAGGCATTTATTGCCTTTTTTTATAAAAAAAAAAATTCATGGATGTGATACGGTACTGTACCAGTTGCTACCAGTTTGGACCCAATAGGTTCTTTTAAGTTTTTAAATTTTATAAGAAAGTAAAATTGCATGTGCAGAAATGTGACCCGTACTCGGCCGGGTTATTCAACACAGGAGGGAACCTGCTGCAAGTGCAAGTCCCAGTGCTGTGTAACTCCACTTCCAGCAACTCGGCACAGTCAAAAGATTCCACACAAGACTATTGTGCGCGAGTGTGGAATGCTTGCAAGGATGTCTCCATTTCTAACTCTCCATTTTCTCCCCAGTCAAAGGTAGGGGTTTTTTATTGGATCCGGTTTATTTGGTTTTCAACCGAACCATCAAATTTTGGATTAAATGGTTTGGTTCGGCTGATTTTTTGAATTACTTCGTTTTTTATATTTGGTTCGGTTTAATCTCTCTTATTTCGGTTCAACCAAACAAATCGAAATTTACTTTGGTTTTTGGTTTGGTTGTTATTTGGTTGACAAATTTAATTCGGTTGGTTTGGTTAGATTTTTGAAAACTATATAAAATTTTGGTTTGACTATTTTATTTTGGTTTTAACCGAACCGACCGTTTGAACACCCCTAATCAAAGGTACAGCTTGTAGAGGTCTGATTTGGCCTCATGTCAGATCCAGGCAACAGGTTCTGGTCATTAGCTATTCTCTTTTATTTGACAGGGAAGTGGGGCCCAGATTCTGGTCAACTCATCAAAGCTAACCGACACGTGGCAATCAGAGAAAGACTTCTGCACGGCCTTTGGTGGGTTGGCGGGTGATGAATCCGTTTGCTTCGATGGCAAATCTGCTTCCTTTAACACCACTTCACAAAACACAGCCTCAGCAAAGGGCCTCTGTCTGGAACGAATCAGTAACGGGTCATACCTAAACATGGCTGCGCACCCAGATGGGTCAAACCGGATCTTTTTTTCAAGCCAACCCGGTAAGGTCTGGTTAGCAACCGTACCAGAGCAAGGTTCAGGTGGTACATTAGAAATAGACGAAGCAAACCCATTCCTTGACATAACAGATGAGGTGCATTTTGATAGTGAATTCGGGTTAATGGGCATGACATTCCACCCGGATTTCAAAAATAACGGGAGGTTTTTTGTGTCATATAATTGTGACAAAGTGCAGTCTGCTAGTTGTTCGGGTCGGTGCTCTTGTAATTCTGATGTGGGTTGTGACCCGTCTAAACTTGGTGCTGATAATGGGGCCCAGCCATGCCAGTATCACAGTGTAGTTGCTGAGTATACTGCTAATAGCTCTTCATCTACACCTTCCACAGTATGTACTGATTCTTCAAATTTGTTTAATTTTGCTAATACAACAACAACCAAGCCTTTAGTCCGAAACAAGTTGGGGTAGGCTAGAAAAGAACTTTTTTGCTAATAATCTTTGAATTTTACGAATTTGTTTGATTTTTATGTAGGCAAAAATTGCAAACCCAGTTGAAGTAAGAAGAATTTTTACCATGGGTTTGCCTTACACAGCTCACCATGCCGGCCAAATTCTTTTTGGCCCATCTGATGGATATTTATATTTTATGATGGGTGATGGTGGTAATAAAGGCGACCCGTTTAATTTTGCGCAGAATAAAAAATCTTTGCTTGGGAAAATTATGCGTCTCGATGTTAATACATTTCCCGGTAAGCATTTTCATTTAAAATTTTGTTAATTACTTGCAAATGAAGGGATGAAAGAGTGATTTTGATTTTCAAAAAGCTGTTTTTTTACTGATTGTGCTGATTAATTGTGGATTTAACAGGTGAAAGTGAAATAGTAAATAAGAGTTTGTGGGGTAACTATAGTATCCCAAAGGACAACCCGTCAGCTGAGGATAGCGGGTTGCGACCCGAAATATGGGCCTTAGGGTTGAGAAACCCATGGAGGTGTAGCTTTGATTCTGCTCGGCCTTCTTATTTTTACTGTGCTGATGTTGGCCAAGTAATTTTTATTACACTCCTTATAATTACAAAGGTTAATTAATTGCCTCAGCTATTTTTAGTTATTGATTCTGTTATACATACATAGGATCTCTATGAAGAGGTGGATCTGATAACTAAAGGAGGCAATTACGGGTGGCGGGTCTATGAAGGCCCGTTACTGTACCAGCCGGATTGGACACCTGGCGGCAACACCTCTCTAAGTTCGATCAATGCACTATTTCCTATTATGGGATATAATCACTCGTCAGTGAACACCAACGTGGGGTCCGCTTCTATCATTGGTGGTTATGTGTACCGGTCGACCACCGATCCATGCATGACTGGAAGGTACATAACATAAATTTCCCTGCTATTTGTTGAATATATATTTTGCAGTATATCATGAATGAGTGTGGCTATGGTACTATGCATAGCGCAGATTGGTCCGTACTACGGATCAATATATTCGTTTCCAAAGTTCAAATAGTTGATTTCAACCGTTCAAAATGATCTCCACATGAAAAATGTACTTGCATACTAAGTTTTACATTTTTTAGAAATTTTGAACTATTTTTTTAGATAGGTAGAAAATCACTACTTTTGAATGGGCTAGAATATCTATATCATGTGATTTTCTACATATCTAAAAAAATAGTACACAAATTCTACAAAAATGTAAAATTTGATCTACAAGTACATTTTTTTATGGAGATCATATTGAACGGTTCATATTAATTGTTTGGACTTTGAAAATGGAGATATTGATCCATAGTATGGATCATTATGCGCTATGCATAGTACCACAGCCACTCTCTCTTTTACAGATGTCATGAATTTATTATATTTTTTTAGGTATTTGTATGGAGATCTCTACGCACTTTCAATGTGGGCCGCTACAGAGACACCAGAGAATAGTGGCAACTACACATCCAAGTCAATTACTTTTGCTTGCTCAAAAAACAGCCCGATTGCATGTGATTCAGTTGCAGGAAGTGCACTTCCATCACTGGGTTACATCTACTCCTTTGGAGAAGATAATAGCAAGGATATATTCTTACTTACATCAAAAGGTGTTTACCGGGTTGTTAGACCGAGTCTATGTAACTACACTTGTTCCTTAGAGAAAGAAACAACAACTACCAATGGTACTACGGGTAGTACCGGGAATACTTCGTGGGCCCACAAATCAGATAGGGATTTTGGGGTGGTGGTGATGACCTTGATGGCATCATTTTTAATTTTATTAAATTTTGGGTATTGAGAATTTTTTGTTGGTGCAACTGCGAGTTAATTTGAATTGAGGGAAAGATAGTATTTGTACAATACTGTTATTTTTTTATGTACAAATAATGAATAAGTTGCTGTTAATTTGAAGTTATTTTCTAGAAGCCCGGGTCTTTTTTCTGATATTTCAATGCCTGAAACTATTTACTGGTATATGTTGCACTTTTATTTGATAGTATGAAACAGCCGAGATATAATTTGATACTAAATTAGAGTCATGAATTGGGGCTGCTTTGACAAAACAAGGCCTTTGCGGGTCTAATTAAGCTGCCTTGAATTTAATTTATGACTTGGTTTTTCTTTTGTTTCCAGAAGAGCTTTCAGTTGAGTTGGGATCTTCTGTGGTCATTATTACCTCTGGCATGCGTAGGATTGCCACAGACAATCCTATGTAAATGTCAGTTTTTGTTTCTGGAAGAGAACGGTCAACTGCCCATTAATTAATTTCCTTTTCACAACTCACAGTTGAGTTGAGAATAAACATTAAGTCTTTAATAGTAAAAATGTAAAAGTAAAATTCACATATATCCCTATGAAGTTTTTATTTTGTGAGATATATAAAATTCTTGGTTTGCTGTTATGACTCAGTAACTAGTAGGAAGAAACTATCAGCTGAAAAACACGGTTTGAATTTTCAAATATGAGCTGCCTTCGAAATTTTGTACAAATACAGGGATCAAGACATAATTTTATTTACCATTTAATTTCTCCAACTTGACACTCAAAACTAATTGCATATACAAAAATGAATTAAGTAATGGTAAATTGGTAATTAAACTATTTATTTCTCCAATTTAGTCAAAGCCACCATTTCTTACTCTTTCTCATGTCCTCCTCTCCCTCCTAGACCAAAAGATATCATCATCTCCAATTAATCTCCTCTCTCTCTCTCTTTCTCTCTCTCTCAAGATAACAAAAATCATATAGGAATGGCGTTACCGAGTGATCAGGCGTTGATATATGGATTTGTGGCACGAGGCACCTTGATTCTGGCCGAGTACACCGAATTCTCCGGCAATTTCAAAGAGATTGCCGCTCAGTGTCTCCAGAAACTTCCTTCTAGCAACAACAAATTCACCTACACCACCGAAGCCTATACCTTCAATTATCTCGTGCACGATGGCTACGGTGCCAATTAATTTACTTATTTCTGTTTTTACCTTCATTAAAATATTAATTACTTATGAAGAGAAATATAATCTTTGTTTTTGGATTATTAATTAGTGTATTGTGTGGTGGCAACCGAGTCTGCTGGTAGACAAATCCCGGTTGCTTGTTTGGATAGAATCAAAGAGGTTTTTCTGAAGAAATACAGAGGCGGGAAAGCCGCAACTGCACAAGCTTATGGCCTTAAGGAATTTGGGTAAAGAAAATATATCCTATATATATATATATATGTTTCTTAGGGATCATGAGCATAGATATATTTATATCATGATTTGGATATGTTGATGCAGGAGTAAAATAAAGGAGGAGATGAAGTATTGCATGGAGCACAAAGAGGAAGTGAGCAATCTGGCCCGCGTGCAGCAGCAAGTTGAAGAGGTAAAAGGCATCATGCTCCAAAACATTGACAAGGTAACTGTCTTATTTGAATGAATAGTAATTATTCTCCAGCTAGCAGCTAACAACTGTAATTGATTGAAGTGGTACATGAATATATATCTATATATCTATATATATATATATATATATTAAATACTGGTAATGAAATTTCAGGCTTTAAATCGGGGGCAACAGTTGGAGGTTCTAGTAGACAAAAGCGACACTCTCCGTAGTCAGGTAAATCAATTTTTTCTGATAATTGGATCCCAGTTTGTGGATTCAAAACCCAAATTTTATTTTTATAAAAACATTTCTTTATTTGTGTGTGGATTTATGTATCCAGGCAAGTGAGTTTAGGCAGACAGGCACACAAGTGAGAAGGAAAATGTGGATGCAAAACATGAAAATAAAATTGATTGTGCTCGGTATCATCATCGCTCTCATTCTGATCATAATCCTATCGGTTTGCCACGGTTTTAATTGCACCTAATTGTTCATTTGATAGCAAGAGAATGATCAAATTTTATAAACTATGCTGTTTAAAATGTTGTAACTGAGGCCTCATTTTCGTCTTCTTTTTTGGGACTTTTGATTCCTTGTTTCTGTTAGTTTTTTTTTTTTTTTTTTTTTTTTATTATTATTTTGTGGATACATACATTGTTCATAGAATGTTTAATCAAATGGAAGTTATATAAGACTTTTTTTAGCCTTGTTTGTTGTTTAGTATAATAACCCATATTTAACCAAATTAAGCCGAATGAGCATGAGCATGATGGAAATTAACAAAAAAATCACCACAACTGAGTTATTTAATAAATAGACCAGGGGTGGGACCCACAACAGTCACTGACAGCTACCTAGGCCTATTAAAATGAATATTTAAAATTAAAGATGAGGTATGGCTGCACGACGCAGCAATGTATGAGGTGATGTCAAAGAACTTATATATGGGCTTTACGAAAGCCCAACTGTTGTTTCTCTCCTTTTGATTAATTTGAAAAAACTTGGGCCAATTTGGGCTTTTCTGATCTATGCTATTACAAAATTAAACTTGGGCAAACTCGTTAAGCTAGCGACCTAGCGTCACCTTCTATAATTGTGATGTAATATAATTAGAAAAATAAGAATAAGTGGATCCAAGCAAATCGATCGTGTCATAGTAACAAAGTGCCACCTTTCCAAGTGCTTGCAAGGAGGCCAGACATATATATTCTCATAATCACATTCCATGAACATCCAAAAATAAGCTCACACTTTCATGCTCACATTATTGCATCTATACATATCATTTAGCCCCATCCATCTTTTCTCTAATAATTTAGCTACCCTCATTTCTCTAATAATTAATTGGGAGCATATATATATATGTGTTACTCCCCTGCCTTGCATTTTCTTCTTAGAATAAATGGTTTCATATTTTCATGATTAATTATTACTCTAGTTAAAAATACTAATTAATCCAACAAGTGTGTTTTTATTAATGTCTTAGATGTTAAAAAGTAGTAGGCAATGCTTGAAACATGACAAGCATCAAATTAATTATTAATTATAGTTAATTTATTATTCAAAGGCATGTACTATATATATATTGTTTCCTAACGAACACTGTCAGCAACATATTTCACATGCATGCGAATCAAAATTTAAATTAAATTATCACATATATATTCACATCTCTTGGTCTGTTAACCAAATAAATATTAGGTCTGTAGATTCTCTTAATATCGAAAAAGATAATATATAAAATGGTGTATGAATTCCCCCCTTTTTTTTTTTTCTTCCTTCTCACGTGAATGAAGCACAGTTGTTATGATCTGGAGATCACATGCATCATGCATGCATGGAAGCCATCATAGGAGGGTCTTTAATTTATATATATAAAGACTTGTTCAAGGCTTCCAAAGGAAACTACAACCAAAGTGAAGCTTGCTTTTAATTACATATTGATCATGAAGTATTGTTTCACTATTTCCTTACTCCTTTTGCTGATTGGTTTAATCCCTAACAATGCCATCAACTCAAACAATCTAAAAGAAGAAAAGCACAAGGTTGAAAATGGTAATGTCACCATTGTGGTTTCACCAAAAGGAAGTAATAATACTTCAGGTGTAGAAAATGGAACCATTGCCAGTGCATGCGGACGCCGCTGTGGTGGAAATGGACGAGGTGGCAGTGGAGGCTGGAGAGGTGGTGGTGGAAGTGGCGGGGGTTATGGAGGTGGATATGGTGGTGGAGGTGGTAGAAATAGAGGAGAGTGTGGCCAAGGTTCAGGTGGTGGTAGTGGAGGTTATGGGGGTGGTTATGGTGGTGGCAGTTATGGTGGCGGTTATGGTGGCTGGTATGGTGGAGGTTATGGCGGTGGATTTGGAGGATGTTATGACGGTGGAGGTTATGATGACAGAGGAGCAGGCGGCGGAGGTGAAGGTGGAGGTGGAGGCGGAGACAGAGATGATGATGTAGCTAGCACACCATGAAGCAACTAATGAGAGTTGATATATATATATATATATATATGTTTTATGAAGAAATTAAGGTGCATGCCTAATTAAGTTGGGGTCTAAAAATTAATGGTAACAATTAAGTAGTATTGTAGTATATAACCTTGGTCTCCGTGTTATATATAAGGTAAATGGTTATGTTTCAATAATTAAACCATGGGGGATTGTATGAGTTATGTAACTTTGAGCAAGTCTTGAAACCCCCCCTCTGGAAAATTATTAATATATTGTCTAAAGTTTGATACAATAATTGGATATGAGAAATGGATAGTGTATTATTTCTTCCATTAATTGCTTAATTATCTGATACAGGGTACAGGCAGCGGATACAGAGAAGCCATGCATATAAACATAACAACATGCCTGCCTAACTTCTTAATTAACTAAGTCCTAATCATTCTAATTACATTCATATCCTTTCTTTGACTTGGTCAATGGTTGACTCGTTGACTGCCTTCAATTGCTATGGTACATCAAGCCTATTATACATTGTGCACATCAAACCTAACATGCTCTTCTTCAATTCGAGATATATACACTTTAACTATTTCATCCTCTTCCAAACTTGGAGCAACTTTGTTTTGCCTTTTCTTTTTCTTATTCATAGTTGAACGGTTTTGAATCACAAAAATTGTTAAAATTATCAATGGGACTCCAAAGCTAAAGACAATAAGGCTCCAAAACACATCAAGTCCCAAGCTCTGCCGCTCTACGCTGTTCGTTGTCGTCCCAAAATTAGACAAGGAAACATTAAACCATTTGCTCTCTAGTTTCTTGATGGTGCCATCCTCTGCTAATGCCAGAATTTCTTTCGAAAGATCACCTGTCATCGGATCCCCTTTCTGGAGAACCTAATAAATGATATAATATGTAAGAAAATTAATTAGAACATCAATCTCCTGACATCGATTCTTGTTGCAAGACAATAAACAAATTAAAACTGATAAAAATAAACAACATATGTACTTACGAAAGCAAAACCCCCCAGCATCAGTGTTTCTCCATAGATGGCATAGTCATTGTGCTTTGATAAAAAAACTCGAACATAGGCCGACTCAATGTAAGCAGATGTTATACTTTTTTTCTGAAATGCAACTGGATAATCCCCTTGGTCTCTGATCCGCACAATGTTTTCAGGTTTGAAATTGAGAACCTTTTTGAGATAACTGACGACAAATGAAGCTCCATCGCACCCAACTATTGATTTATCTACAACTGGCTTAATCTTCTCCGTCACAAGAATCGAGCTCAAATTTGCGGTGAAACAACTGCCCAGAATTAAGACAACCAACAACCATGAAATGATCACAGTCTTCGTATGGAAATTGCCAACCTCTGTAGAAGAAGTATATCAGCTTGTAGCAGTTTGAAATTTGTTAAGTGAACTTGTTCGATGTATCACTACGCTTTAGTCTATTGAAACAAATTAATCAATAGTAACTAACAAAACTAACAAGAAGCAAAATTTAGGTGGAATTATGGCACTCACTGTCACCGTAGCTCTGGAAGATAGTATTGCCGATAATCCAAAATGTTGCGCTGAGCTGCCTGTACCATGGACCATGGAAATCTTCATGGGCCTTCTCGTGATTCCGCTCCAGGTACCAAACAGCACAGAAGTTGGAGAACAACAAGGTGAAGATGGTAACCCAGAGTAAGGGGGTGAACGGTTTCGTTAGCATCATGCCGACATTGTCGCGCTTCATGGGAATAATCATGGCAAGGCCCGATGATACAAATGGATGCGTGAATGATACCTTCTCAGATCGAAAGCTTGTTGTTGTTATATCACCCAAGGCAATATCAATATTCTGTGAGAATATAAACAACTTTTTTTCTCAAATCCTGTGTATATGTTACCCTTAATGAAGTATATATGTATGATTAAAACACGTTATTAGATTAATAGCGTAAAAACGATCAAGCAGGATAATTATATAATAAATTAAGAAAATGAGTGGCATGCATGACATACCTTCAAGTATACTTGATTGACAAGATCATCATAGGTAAAATTGGTTGCAATCTTAAAAGGAACAAAATCAAACTGGATGAGAGGGTTCAAACGGTTTATAGATGCTTTGAAAACATCGATGCAAAATCCGCTGACAGATTTCAAATTTCCCGTTCTATCATCATATTCCACTGTGATAAATCCATCCCATGTAGGATTTTCTGGTACTCCTATTTTCAGTCTCTTCAATCCCCCAGGACTCATTTGTGTTTCTCCAGGCCAAAAAACTACATTCAGTTGTTGTAATGAAGTTGATTTCTGTGAATTCATCTGGGACTCATTGTTATAAAATCCGAACCCGTCTAACCAAAGTCCGATTTCTTTATAACTCTTGCCAACTACATTAATTACCCGAAAAGTTGAATAACCGTCAGCCACTTCTACATTCCCAATAATTGGCCAAACATGTCCACTTAACCCTGTGAAATTGATCGAGAGCAAGTTATCCACCAAAGAATTGTCATTTACCTTGGCTTTGTTTGAAGCTAAAGTAATTGCTCGTACTACATCATATGCTCGTGCAGCATGTATTCCGGGGCTGAACACCGTCTCGCCAATCTTCTCATACTCATCTTTAAAAGCTTTATGGAAATCCGAATAGAACTTGATGTACTCGCTCGTGGATTGCTTGATGTACGGCTCGACAGCTATTACACCTTGCATGTGGTTCAAGATAAAAGAAGAGTTGAGGATTGAATCAAGGAGAGCCGCTACATCAGGGCCGCATATCCAAGTGGAGCCTTGCTCCATCATCCCCAATGCCGTTGCCTCCTGAAATAGAGTTAACGTGAGATTCTGAGAACTTCTAAGAACGATGTAAATGGTTGAAAGATGTTTGGTCATTCTGTTCAGTTCCGCTCGAACAGTGCTTTTCAAATCCGAAATGGAGTCCATAGGCGGGAACACTGCAGAGTAGTCAAGCTGGATCCCAAATTTCTGCAACTCAAGTGCAAGTAGTAGTGGGGTGCCTGATACGGTTCCATAATCGTCATCTTCATGCACTATATTTACTCGTCGCCAGTTGTAGGATGCAACAAATTTGGCCAAACACTTAACCAAAGCGTCGTCTGAATATGACATTTGAATTAACAAAGGCGTTGCAAAAACAGTAGATGGTGTTAGGGAGACGGTGGCGATGTTTGTTCCTTTGCCGATGCCTGAGATGGCGACTACTTGTGGCCATGTCGCTTTTGATATCATCACTTCTGCTCCCTGTTGAATTAAAAATTGCGCTGCAATCCAACAAAACCAGGAGTTGGATCGCAGTTAATTTCATAGAAGAAAAAATGAATATGTAATAATAATGTTATAATCTGAAAAGTTAAACTAATAATTAATGAATGTTTTATTTGATTAATAAGCCTAATTAAAATTTTGTTAATTAAAAATAATTAACGATGTACTAATTAATTGACTGACACGGGTTAGTTTCAGAAAATTGTTAAAACTAATCGAAACGATTATCGATTTTGAAATAAAGGAGATAAAACATTACGACATAACTATGATTAATTAAAAATTTATGGAGTTACGTTGTAAATAAAACTAAATCAAGACATTAAATAAAATTAAGAATCTATAAAATAAGTAGTAAGTAGTAAGCACGAATATTCGAATTTATCATACGAAATTTTAAAAGTAACTAAAAAATGCTGTGAAATTTGTTTAACTAAAATGATTGGATTATTAGGAATATGTATGTTTAAAGGCAAATATGAATTTTGGAATTATTTGAACCATTTGATCTTCATCTAACACAACTCTTAAAGCAATGGATTTTATTAAAAAGAACCCTTCTGTATTTTTCGCTCTTTTGGGGGCGATCCCTTTATTCTCCCTGTCTCTGCCTCCCGGACCCACAAGAGGAGCCCTCTATATCTTCTCTTCCTATCTTCAGGAATTGTTGATTTTTCTGCTGATCGACCCTTGCTATTTTGCTCCTCTTAAAATTTTGAGACTAATTAATTGAATCTCTTCCAAAAATGCAAGGGTTTCCCTTCCTTGAGGTTTTGTGTTGGATTTGTTGTTGTGTGCGATCTCGGTGGTGCCACAGGCACGGTGGTACCTTCCTCGAGGGCTTTCTGATTTTGTGACGGCCGTGAGGCAAGGCATTACCTTAGAACCGGCCGTTTTCTATGATTCTTATGATTGCTCTTTTTGGGTAATCAAAACCACCTTCCTTTTTCTCTCTTACCGATTGGTTGTCGAATTTTGCAATACCTTGCATTGTTGCTTGAATTGCTTGCATTCTTACTATATTTGTACACACAGTTTCTTCGTACTGGATTCTAATTTGACTATGAATATAATAAGCTCTTGTATTTTATTTTGGAAATATTTCGCACGTTGGCATAACAAGTTAATTGTATCATATCATTCATTAAAATTGTTTTCTTTTTATTAGATATTCAGATATGATATAATGATAACACGTGTACTTTTAGAACTATTATTATAAACTGTACGTTAAGTTACAATTAAAAATGTTTTGACCATAGAGAATCCTTAAAAGGATAATTTTGAATCACATACTAAACAATTAGTCGCTCACTCACAAATTGTTTTGTGAGTTTTAGATATAGAGACTGGTGATCCGCAGTAGGAGATGCCAAGAGTTATTCTCAATGGCCACACTGATTGATTATCTCTATTTAGGTCTTTTGTTTAGGTTTACGAGTTTTTGTATTATTGTATTATATACGGAACTCGATAGATTATGTATCCCCCTTCTCTAGATTATGTTGTTTTGATGTGACATGGACTGTACCGTATTATATGAATGTTTATTTATTGTTGTATTTATATAGCCTTGTGTGTTTGTTGATTAATAAACATGAAGTGAGAGTAATTATACCTTAATCTAGAATTTCTAATTTGAGATGTGACAAATAATAATAACACACAATAAACAAAAGCTCGTAAGTCATAACCTTGTAATCCAAAGAGAGTAGTACTCTAGCTAACATGAAGTGATATGATATGATATGATAACCAAAAATATATTTGAAGTAACAGCTATATAAATACTTTAAGAAAAATTGAGATTTCAACTATTTTACCATGATAAATCGCTTGTAAAGTGTTGGTACTTTTGAGTTGGGAAATTGTGAGGAGGATAGGCTGAGACGAGGTGTTGAACCTTGTGGCCGCAACCTCGATTGCAATCTTTTGCTCCCTTCCGATCCTGGAGTTGGTATCCAAGACCGCTCCGATCGAAAGAGCAAGCACTGTAGTTCTAACAACCAAAGCTACCAAAAGCAAGGGAAGCAGAAGCAATGGACATTTATTACTTGGTCCCATTTTTCTGAGTATTAAACTGACAGACATTGATTAATTACTGAACTGGTGTGGATTTGTGAGTCTTTATTGAAGATAATTTTATTAATATTAATTAATATGCCCTTGATACATATATATAGTCATGGATTCCATTGGGAGATCGAATCCAATGCAATTTCTCAGAAACAAAACCATGATAATTTTATTAATATTAATTAATATGCCCTTGATATATATAATATATATATAGTCATGGATTCCATTGGGAGATCGAATCCAATGCAATTTCTCAGAAACAAATTAAACCATGATAATTTTATTAATATTAATTAATATGCCCTTGATATATATAATATATATATAGTCATGGATTCCATTGGGAGATCGAATCCAATGCAATTTCTCAGAAACAAAACCATTGACTTGGAGGAGCTAAAGCTACAGCATAATTTCTCAGAAAATTACCGCTTGACATCAATCTAATTAAGAAATGCATGGAATGTTGACTTGGAGGCATCAATATTTGATATCGGATAGGGACTTCTTAATTAATAAAAGTTCTTTTTGTTTATGCGCCTTTTATTTTGGATTAACATATTTTCTTGCTTATCTTGTTAATTTTGCATAATTGCTTTTCAGAAAGCAAAATGTCCTTTACTTGTCGACCAAGCTTCAATTTATTGGACGTAGATATCAATTAATTTTCCTCAGAAAAATTATAAAATTAATTGAGGCCGTAAAAGATAATTTTATTATGAATAATTATAACAAACTCCTCACTCTCATCCCCCCATTTTTCCCGCACTCTCTCTCTTCCTTAACTGCTATGTATCCCCCCACTAATTTTCCTAAAAGTTTTCTTTTATCCCCCCACTAATTATAAGAAACCCCTCACTCTCATCCCCGCATTAATTATGCCTTCCTCTAATATCAATTCCTGCATTAATTATTCCTTTAAAAACAATCTCTGCATTAATTATATTGTTATCTAAAAATAATTTTCGTTAATAATGCTTATCTGTTAATTGATGTTCAAAAAAGTATTTATCATTATTTCTTATAAGTATTTATCCTTGTAACATAGAGTATTTATAATTATGTCTGAGAGTATTTATCATTGATGTTTTACTGTAAGTTGCAATTATGTCTAAGAAGTATTCATCTATGCAATACAAAGTATTTATCTATGTAACATAAAGTATTTATGTTACATAGATCAATAAAGCACAAGGACAAACAATTCCTAATGTCGGCATCTATTTACCTGAGCATGTTTTTTCGCACGGCCAGTTATATGTCGCATTGTCAAGAGGTACGTCACGACGTACAACAAAAGTCATGTTGAAACGGAAAGAGGAAATTGATGCTCCAGGAGTGTATACAAAAAATATAGTATACCGGGAGGTCTTGAGTGAGGAATAAGGTATGAACCATATTAATTCAACCATTCTAATTTTAATATTTTATTTCTTGATTTTTGTTGCGACTGTAATCTATTTACAAAAAAAAATAAATAGATTTTTGACAACATTCTTTGTTTTAGAAATATTTTGAAATTTTTTTTATTTAAATTTACCAGCAGGAATTGTAAAGATATTGCAATGTCCTTCTTTGTTGCAAATATTATCGGTTCTCCAATTCAAGGTGATTCTCATTTTCTTATTTTTCTGATTTTTGTTTCTTTTCTCTTCTTTTGACTTTTTTAAATTTTTATAATACTATGTTGCATACACTATAAGCTGAAATGCTTTGTGCTTGTACAGTTTGCATCTAGGTCATCTAGCAACGTACAAGTTAATAGAAGAGATGTGCCAGGATCAATGCGTGGAGATTGACATTAATTTATTTGTTCATTTTTAAAAATGTTGGACTACATTGAAAATGATACTTCAAAATAAACTTTATGTTATATTTGATTCTTTTTTTTTTCATTTATTGCTATTTTTTTTACTGTTATTTATTATTTGCCTTTATCTTTTGGTTTTTTTTCTTAATTATGAATAAACACCAATAACAAAATCTTTTCATAATTTAATTAAATGTTACAATGTGTTCCCGTCGCAACGCACGTGCACGATACTAGTTTATAATTATGCATGAGAGTATTTATCATTAATGTTTTACTGAAAGTTGCAAATATGCATGAGAAATATTTATCCATCTAACATAAAGTATTTATCCATATAATGTAAAGTATTTACCCATGTAACATAAAATATTTATCATTATGTCTCAGAGTATTTATCATTGGGTGAGGGGATTGTTTATTTAATGGTCTCCAGTTGTGCAGGGACGATTCAAAAGAAAAGGAAATTTTGTGCGGGAACAATTAATAGATTGATTTATTCTTTCATAAATAGAGATCATTGCATAGGATTCAATACCTGACAAATTCAAGTTAAATACTAATAGTTTTTTAAACGCTCATTAATGATTGAGTGGTCCCCCCCATGTTTAATGGTCCCCAGTTGTGCGGGGATGATTAAAAAAAAAAGAAAATTTTGTGCGAGGATAATTAATGAATTGATTTATTCTTTCATAAATAGAGATCATTGCATAGGGATTAATACTTTGAAAATTGAGGATAAATACTTTGATTCTTCAAGTTAAATATTAACTGTTTCTGCGGAGTATTAATTATTGAGCGGTCCCCCCATGATATTTTTGGCAGTTTGTGCGGAGTTTTTTGCGGGGATAGACCTGTGGGGATTGTTATCAGGGTCCTTTTATTATAGTGTTGACTTAAACTTATCAAACTCGATTAGTTTTTTTTTTTTTTTAAAAAAAAAAAATTGGGATTGTCCCATCGATTTCGGTAGAAATCAAATTGTTTTGCTATTGTTAGCTCCAAAAATCTGAAACTAGAATAGTTACAAAAACTAAACATACTAGTAAAACTAAAAGCTTAAAGCAGTAAAAAAAAAAAGAAAAAAAACTAGGAACATACCAGTAACTCGATTAGTTTAAGTTAGATGCACATTTTTTATTAATGTTTGCTTTTGCTCCATAGAGGAAAAAAAATAGGGAAGATTATTTTCTATAATGACATATTAGCTAGGAATTCGAAAAGTATTTGGCAATAATTCAAACATAATTCGGAAAATTTTATTTTTCTATAATACAAATAATACATCAAGTTAGTAAATTATTTGGGGAAAGCAATTAATTATAAATTTGTAAATTTCACGAATTATATGAATATTTCGTAGTCAAAGCACTCAAATCTGTAAATAATACGAGGATCAAATGAATTTTACGTTCTTTCCCTTGAAACTGATCCATAATTAATTCATTTAGAAAAAGATACTTGAATCAAATAACACAGATATAATACTAACATTATTCAAAAATATTGTTATTGTCGACAATTTTCAAAACTATTTATTATTGGTAACGAAAAAGTTTCATATTAGTAAAACAAAAACATTTGTGTAATGACTGAATTTATATACAATATTGTATATTTAAATATTGATTTATAAGGAGGGTTCTAATACTAAAATATATTTATTTTTAAAGTTCAAATTGTCAATCTAAACCACTCAACATGATAATATCCATACTAAAAATGTTTGAGGAGGAAATTTTATAATTTTTGAAAATTTTATACTATTTTTTAAGAGAGGTACAAAATCATTGTTTTTAGACCATTCAAAATCAATTATTTTGTACCTATTTAAAAAAATTATAAAATTTGATTTGAAAATATATTTTCATATGAATATCATGTTAAGCAATTTAGATTGACAATTTAAACTTTAAAAAAAATATAAAATATGAAGTATAATGAGATATGAAATATATAAAGTGTTAGAACCTTCTTCTTGATTTATATACAATATTTTACCGCAAGCAAATGTGTTAGAAGTTTCAAATTTTCGTGTTATGACTAAATTTTAAATTAATTCTCGTGACATTTGTGTACATGCAGCTTTCATGCAAGACAAATATCAGCTTTCCTGACTTTCAGGCAGCCCACTCTCTTCCCTCTTCCACACATATAAACCATCGCATGCACAAAACAATTTATTAGTTCTTCTGTATTTATTTGTGTTTCGTGCGTTGGTGTGTGAAGAGAGAAAAGAGCGGAGAGATGAGCAAAATCAATAACTTTTTTTTGAAGAATAGTGGTATTTATCACCGATTTTATTTGAAATAAAAAAACTATGGCATATTTGACCTGTTATCTAAAATTGGTATCAAAATCAAACACAGTAAGTTTGTACAAAAAATAAAAAAAAATAAAAAAACAACATACATGCCTACAACTAAAGCAAAATCACAAGAAAACACAAAAATATCATAACATGCATAAAACTAAATGCTATAGATCTAATAAGGCTTCATCCTCCTCATCACTAGACATTGAAGATGGGGGGTTGCCTCCCAAAACCCTGCACCAGGAGGTCCAAAGCTTGAGTCGGTTATGGACTTTTTTTCTCTTCCAAAAAAAAGAGATCTGGGAGATCTTTAACATTAAAAAACATTATAAGATTTAATTTAAAGAAAGAATCATCACCTCTAAATTGACACCAAAAATGAGTTAGAAATAATCTCACTACCTATAACCCTAATAGAATAAGGGGTACTATCATTAAAGCATAATCTATTTCGTTCTAACCAAATAGTCCATAGTATAGCTCCTCGTAATAATTCAATTAATAGCCTATCCTTGAGAGGAATAGAAGCATCAATCAACCATAAATCTTTTAAAGAATGACAATTATAACTAAAGTTATTATGCTCGGCTATCCATTTCTATATTAAGCTAATGTAAGAACATTGAACAAAAAGGTGATATGTACTCTCTATTTGGTCACAGAATCCACATTTCATATCACATTGCCAACTTTTATTAACTAAGTTAATCTTAGTCAAAATCTTGTCTTTTCGAACAAGTCATAAAAATATTTTAATTTTTAATGGAATATGGGATTTTCATATGGTACAATATTCAGAATTAGACATTCCTCCATATTCTAACCATTTATAAAATGAATGAATGGTAAAGTTATCATTTGTAGACCATCTCCATATAATCATATCTTCTAATTGGTCAGATAGAGTAAAGTGAAAGATTCTATTTTGTAAAGCTAACCATTCCTCCATATATATACCAGTTAATTGTCGTCTAAAACTAAGGTGCAAGTAAGAATTAGCAAAAGCCTCAGCCACAAATGCAAATCTATCGGTAACAATTGAAAATAAATTGGGAAACTAATGCTGTAGAGCATGTTTAGTACACCACCTATCTAGCCAAAATTAAAGCCGTAAACTTATCATTACCTATTTTTAAATGCAAGAAGAAGCCATTTAATATGCAATAGGACATCCTTATCAGCTTTAAGGAATAGTAAAGTATAATCTGAAAAATGCAGATTTATAATATTGCCTACATTAAGAAAGTTTCCTAGTCTATCAACATAACTTCCTAACTTAGCTCTTTGTAAAATTTTGTTAAGTACATCAGTAACTAAAATAAAATGAAAATGAGATAGTGGGTCACCTTGTCGAGCTCTCCTCTTACATGAAAAATATTGACTTAAAATATCATTTAAATTAACACACGTTATACTTCCTTCTAAAGTTAATCTAACCCATGTAATTAAAGTTAATCTAACCCATGTAATAAATCTTTGTCCAAAGCCCCTAGCATGCATTACTTCTAAAAGAAAATTCTAATTAACATGATCAAAAGCCTTCTCAAAATCTAATTTAAACAAAACACCATTATGTTTTTTAATCTTAACTTGATGCAAAACTTCATGTGCACTAACTACATTATCAAGGATGAATCTTCCTTTAATGTATGCAATCTGAGATGGATCAATAATAGAATCCAAAACTAAGGCTAATCTATTAGCTAGTAACTTAGTAATGATCTTATAACTACAATTAATTAGACTAATAGGCCTATAATTCCGTACAGTAATTGCATCATCCTTTTTTGGAATTAAACAAATAGCAGCTAAATTAAATTTAGATACATCTAACTCATAATTATAGAAAGCAGTGAATATTCTCAGTAAATCATCTTTAATGGCTTCCCAAAAAGATTGATAAAATTGAAAAGACATACCATCCGAGCCAGGTGCTTTAGAGGGATTATATTCAAAAACTATATGTTTAATCTCTTCTAATGTAAAAGGAGTTTCTAAAGATATGCGTTGTTCCAAAGCTAAATTATCAGAAGCTGGCCATAAATCCACCTGTAAAGAAACTATCCTAGTGGAAGAGGATTCCATAAGACTTTTATAATAATTTGTAATATGTCGTAAAAATATAGATTGATCATATATCGTAACACCATTAATTTCTAAACAACTAATAGTATTTTTCTTCTTTCTAGAAGAAGCAGTTACATGAAAAAATTTAGTATTAAAATCTCCTTCAAGAGACCATTTCAACTGAGATCGTTGTTGTCAATAATGCTCTTCTTCCAAATAAATTTTATGTAACTCAGATTGACAGAAACGCCAATCATCAAGATCAAAATTTGAAATGGTATTATCATCTAATTTATGTTCATAATTATCTATTTTATGAAGTAAAATATAAAACATAGTTATAAGAGAAGATATAAAACAGTTGCATGCTTGCACATCATACATTTGCATGCGATACATGTTGCATGTGACTACCCTTGCAACAGGTTTTAGGAATAATCAAATGTCATTTTTGTTACAAGGACCGTCTCTACCATGCAACAAACAGATGCTCCTCTTGCTATAAATTCCGATTCTAGTAGTGTGCAACTTAAATATTATACCGACTTTAATTTGTAGCTTTTGTGAAAGTTAAAAAAACCAAAAATCTTCATGACTACACATCAAAATTCGAAATTATGGCACTGAGAATATGCCAATTCCGAGTTGGACTTCACTAAATCGGTCGGTGGCGATTCCATATTGGAACGAATTATGCAATGAGTGTTTTCCAGAAAAAAAAAAAAAAAAAAAAAAAGTCGAGCTAATCGAGTTGATTCTGACAGCTCAACTTATTTTGGGTCGAATTTTAACAAATGGTTTTTACAAGTAATTATATTTTAATTTTAAATTCATGTTAGTACGCAAAACATAAATTTAGTTTTTACAAGTAATTATATTTTAATTTCAAATTCATGTTAGTACGCAAAACATAAATTTCACTTTTTTCCACCTGGTAAGGCTGACAGATTACCGGAAATAAATTTCAGTTCTAACTTCTAACTATAGGAACCGAGATCTATTTTTCTGTCCTTTTAGGAATCCGTGAATGATAAGACATTTAATTTATTTTTCTAAAGGGATAGAAACAAAAAATCGGTTCTATTTTTTTTTTTTTTAATTCTTTCTATATCGAAATACCCAGGAGCGGAACATAGAGAGGAACACAGTGGTGGTAAAAGAGTGCTAAGCATCCTCTATAATTTGAAAATTTGTAATTTGATAATTAAATTTTGTATTTATTAATATCTTTCATCTCCTTTATACACCATATTTAATTTTGAGCCTCCAATCTCTATTTTCTAATTCCGTATCCATATATATTATTTCTATAAATAAAAAATTCTGTTATCAGTCGTACTTACATCCGTACCGGGGCCTTAATTAGTTAAGATATTGGATACGTGGACCAGATTTTCATCCAATGGTGCAATTACATAAAATACAAAATAAAGTTAGCAAAGTAGCCTACATTAATTGCTTCTCTTCATTTCCCCATGTAACAAGCACCAAATGGAAGAATATAATATATTTTCATATCTTTTCATAATTTTTTTGTATTGTTAGTAGGTGAATTTTGAGCCGATTTTTTTATTAATAAAAAAAAATAAAAATAAAAATGTCGAAAAAGAGTATCATTTTGTTGAAAAATTAAAAATTTAGAAAAAACGAAATGATTTATCCCATTCAGCTACAGTGTGTCTGAATGAGATAAATCATCCTGTTTAAATTAGTACTTTGTTGATCTCGCTAAGCAGAATATATATATATATATATATATATAGAGTTAGGCTGGGGTGCTATGGATAGCATAGTGACCTCCCGTGCTACGGCTCAATATTCAAGTTTTCAAAATCTAAATGGTCGATCCGAACCGTTCGTTATTTAATTCATATTGAAATGTGCTTGGAGACCAAATTTTACATTTTTTAGAATTTTTTTGCTATTTATTAAGATGGTTTCAAAATCGCTGTTTTTATTAAAATTCTGTACCATTGGAAAACAGCGGTTTCAAAAATGCTTAATAAATAGTAAAAAAATTCTAAAAAATGTAAAATTTGGTCTCCAAGCACATTTCAATATGGATTAAACAATGAACGGTTCGGATCGACCGTTTGGATTTTGAAAACTTAAATATTAAGCCGTAGCACGGAAGGCTACTATGCTATCCATAGCACCCCAGCCTAACTCTATATATATAGTAAGGCTGCTTTACTTTGCAAAGCAAACAGCCCTTTGTACTTCGCATTTTCATCTATTCGATTGCCTTCTAGATTCGTGCAAATCCATCTGATCTGATATGGAATAATCGCTGAAAAATTGAAATGGACCCTCCATTTAAAATTTGAACCCCTTTTGTTTTTCCTCCCGACTCCTCCCTCCCAGGGCGACTCACTTTGGCGCGACTTCACAGATCAACGGCGAAAACCTCTCCAGCGGCGACTAGGGTTTCGACGATCACCTCTCCTCTCCTGTGACAGCGGCGATCTCCCCTCCTTCTTTCACAGCGGCGACTAGGGTTTCGGCAACAGCTCCACCTAGGGTTTCGGTGACATCGCTCGTCCTCCATTGCCGTTGAAGCTTCGAGAACTCTTCGAGTTAGTTCCAAACTAAATTTTTTTTGTCTTTTTGAACTTTGGATTTTGTGGGTTTTGTGGGTTTATATCTTCTAGGATTTCAATTGGGTTCTCTTGATAAGTGGTGTTTATATACTGCCTTGTACAAGCTTAATTGGAAAGGTACCTTTTTTTTAGAAAATCAGGCTCGCCTCGAGCTTACTAGAGGCGACAGGGAGGAAAATCTTGGTGGGGGCGTTCTTCATTTTAAGGTGTGCAATCAATTTGTGTGTATTTGTTGTTATTATCTTGATAAGTGGTGTTGTGGGTATTAGAAGTAACAAGTTTACGGGATAGAAAAACTTCAGACAAAGAAAAGGACAAAAGACAGAGAACAATAGCCTAATTCCTAAAAAGAATAAGAACTCTGCTGATTCTCCCCTGGTTCATCATGTATGATCATAAATTATTGTAATATTTGTTTAT
This sequence comes from Carex pumila, assembly GCA_033356055.1. Lineage (NCBI taxonomy): Eukaryota > Viridiplantae > Streptophyta > Magnoliopsida > Poales > Cyperaceae > Carex > Carex pumila. Next base: position 68,836 of record JARJHM010000586.1, read on the forward strand.
TTTAGGTTTACCTTCCAAATCAAAAGATCTTCCATCTTTGAAAAACTTTTCAGCCAACTCGTTCTGAGTATAGAAGAGATTCCAAGAGCTTTGAGAACAAATTGGACAAATTGGTAAACCCTAGTCTGTTTCGATTAGCAGAAAAAGGCCTTGCCAAATTCATATATTTTTTTGTATTTGATTGGCTCTAGGAAAATGTAATCATGATTAAATTGGCTCCCTAAGTACTCTCCATGTTACTGACTTGAAAAACAATGTAGTTTGTTGTAGAGGTAAGGCTAACTAAGATCTTTGTACTTCTCATATTTTGTTACAGGGCTTGGAATACCTCCTGATATAATGACTTGGTCTACTTTGATATATATTTGCAGAAAGGCCCGATACGTAAAAGGAGCCTTGCTGGTTAGTCCTTTACATCAGTGTTAATTTTGGTAATTCCAATGCTTGTTTTCTTACCACTTCTCTAATTGTTTTTTCTTTCACTTGTGATTTAGGTTTAAGATTTAGGTTTTAAAGGATATGAAAGCGAGTGGAGGCCGCAAAATATTGGATTTGTAATGGTACCTGTTGAATCGCTGTATCGATGGCTCAACAAATGAAATTTGTCAATAAATCTTCAGCTTTAATGATATATCTATATTTTTTTTGTCTTGTATTGTTTTCTTAAAGTTTATGTGCTCCACAAAAGAAACCAGAAATGAAGCTTGTCAATAGATCTTCAGCTTTAATAATTTATCTATCTTTTTTGTCTTGTATTTATTTTTGAAAGTTTTATATTGTATATGTACATGTGAAAACAACATTTACTTCCAACAACGTTAAATTCTTGTTGAGTTGTTTTCTGTATGTTTTGTTGATATCTTGTTACAATCTGTTGCATTGGGTGGGTTTGGAATTAATGATCGCTATGGAAATTATGATAGATGTCTATTACTGATAGCATAAAATAAATGTTAAAAATTATAAATATGTATCTGCCCCCACAAAAGGGTCAAGGCGTGAAGCTCCTCTCAAGTAGAAGGATAAAACATCATACTAAATCAAATTGAAACGAGCTAAAAAATATCAAATGTAAAAATAAAAGTACAACAATTACAGCCAAAAAACATCTTGTTATGATATAATCTTGTCACACTCATTCCATAATACAATCTATCATTTTCTAAGCAAGCTAAATAAGGTCACAGAAAAATACACATTGTCTTGCAGCGATAATCAAATAACATAAAAAAGACAATTCAAAGCCAATCCCTCTGTTGCAACCTGAGAGGCAAGTAAACCTCAGTAATGTACTGGAAATCGACTGAACTAAGAGCCTGAATTTAACCATCATCTCCAGTTCCTTGACCCATCCTTCATTTCTCTTCACAAAATCCTCCTCCAGTAAATATTTTCCAACCTTTACATCCTGTTCTGTCATTGGAAGCCGGCACTGCTCTGGCACATGGTACTTGTCCAGGTCACTGGGTCTTATGCCTAACCACTTTATGTCAGGACATGTCAGGTTTGCACTGTCATATGACATGTTCTTTTACCCGCACATATACACCTACAAATTCAAATCACCAATTTAGTAACCTCATTTCTATAGCGGTCCCAAGGGCAATAAAGTCACCCAAATTAAAGACCACATTAATTTCGATCACAAAACATATCAAAGAGGCAACTAGTTTCAATCATCACCCGATTTCAATGGTCCTTTTGTTCTCATATTTTGTAATTGAAATCATCTTAGCATGTACTTTTGTCCTATTATAGAACCTATCCTCAACCAAACGCATGAAAGCTGCATCTTTCTCCACAAGCAATACAAGTAATGCATCACTCTCTAAACCAGAGACTCTGTCAATGTTAGGAAAAAACACAAGTGAAAGAAAACAAGCATTTGAATTATCATGAATCACTCTCTAATACAAATAATGCATCATTCTCTATGAGATAGGCTATCATGCTTTGGTAATTTCCAATTGTTTTTTCTTCCTTACCTAGCCTTACCTCTACAGAAAACTACATAGTTTTTCAAGTCAGGAACATGGAGAATACTTAGGGAGCCAATTTATTCATGATTACATTTTCATAGAGCCAATCAAATACAAAAATATATGAATTTTGACAAGGCCTCTTTTCTGCTAATCGAAACAGACTAGGGTTTATCAATTTGTTCAATTCAGCCATGGATTAAGAAAAAAATAGAAAATAAAAACTAGGGTTTTCATACCCAAAATTAGGGAGCTAGAAAGGAATGGAGAGTTTGGAGGCACGAGGCGTGACGGGGCATGTGGGGTTGGAGGCGAAAGGTGCGCAGACATGACGGTTTGGAGGCACGAGGTAGGATGGACTGGAGCGCGAGGTGCGACTGGGGCTGGAGACGAGTGACGTTAGCGGAGGAGGGTGAGGCCGGGAAAATAGGGTCGGTAGGAGAGAGTAGTGGGGTTTCCGAGCATAGGTTCAAGGAAGGTCGGAAGGCGGGAGGCCCCTGGCGGAGGGGGTTCGGGAGGCGGAGTCCCCTGACGGGAGGTGATTGGGTTTCTTTCGTTCTTTTTCAGATGGAAGAGAGTGTAATCAATGGACTGGAGACATCCAGTTTCGAAAATTTGAACTGATCTGATCACTGATCCACACAGTTTTTGAAGGAAATCAAACGGTCTGAAATACAAAGCATAGAGGGGCTTTTACTTTGTTGATCTCGCTAAGCATAATATATATATATATATATATATAGACAGGCTAATATGCTTTCGGCAGCACTTCGGTCGAAGTGCTGCCATCTCATTTTTTATTTTTTAAAATTCAAACAGTCGATCCGAACCATTCATCTTGTTCTCCATATTAATATCTATTTGGAGACCAAATTTTACATTTTTTGGAATTCTTTTGCTATTTATTAAGCCACTTTTAAAATCGTTGATCCAACGATGAACCCCTGATTTTACTGTTTGGCAAGCCACCGTTGGATAAGCGATTTTCAAAGTGACTTAATAAATAGCAAAAAAAATTCTAAAAAATGTAAAATTTGGTCTCCAAGCAGATATTAATATGGAGAACAAGATGAAAGGTTCGGATCGACTGTTTGGATTTTGAAAATAAAAAATGGGGTGGCAGCACTTCGGCCGAAGTGCTACCGAAAGCATATTAGCCTGTCTATATATATATATATATATATAGAGTTAGGCTGGGGTGCTATGGATAGCATAGTGACCTCTCGTGCTACGGCTCAATATTCAAGTTTTTAAAATCCAAACGGTCGATCCGAACCGTTCATTGTTTAATCCATATTGAAATGTGCTTGGAGACTAAATTTTACATTTTTTGGAATTTTTTTACTATTTATTAAGTATTTTTGAAACCACTGTTTTCCAGTGGTGCAGAATTTTAATAAAAACAGCGATTTTAAAACTATCTTAATAAATAGCAAAAAAATTTCAAAAAATGTAAAATTTTGTCTCCAAGCACATTTCAATATGGATTAAACAATGAACGGTTCGGATCGACCGTTTGTATTTTGAAAACTTAAATATTAAGCCGTAGCACGGGAGGTCACTATGCTATCCATAGCATCCCAGCCTAACTATATATATATATATATATAGGAATATGCTAGCGTGCTATGCAAGCATAGAACCCCTCCATCCAACGGCTTGGATTTCGAGTTTTCAAAATCCTAATGATCGATCTGAACCGTTCATCTTGTTCTCCATATTAATATGTGTTTGGAGACCAAATTTTATATTTTTTGGAATTTTTTTACTATTTCTTTAGACTTATTGAAAATCGTTGTTTTCAGCAAATCTGTACCATAAAAAAACAGCGATTTTCAATAAATCTAAAGAAATAGTAAAAATTTTCCAAAAAATATAAAATTTGGTCTCCAAACACATATTAATATGGAGAACAAGATGAACGGTTCGGATCGACCATTAGGATTTTGAAAACTCAAAATTCAAGCCGTTGCATAGATGGGTTCTATGCTATGCATAGCACGCTAGCATGTTCATATATATGAGGAGGGATCGAATGAGACCATGCATTTTTTAAGTCCAAACAGTTGATTCAAATCGTTCAACTTGATGGATATGTTAAAATGTGCTTGCAAATCAAATTTTATATTTTTCTAAATTTTTTTACTATTTATTAAGATGGGTACAAAAATTTAACGGTCTGAATATAGCAATTTTGTTAAATACTTAATAAATAGTAAAAAAATTCCAAAAAAATATAAAATTTGATCTGCAAGCACATTTTAACATATTCATCAAGTTGAACTGTTTGGATCGACAGTTTGGACTTTAAAAACTTTGAAAATACACGATGTTATCCGATGTCACCAAAAAAGGGTGTCATCTGATCCCTCCTCTCTCTCTCTCTCTCTATATATATATAGAGAGAGAGAGAGAGAGATTGGCTATGGTGCATTGCAATGCATGGTGGGGTTTGTGCATTGGACCATAAATCTAAAATTCAAATTCCAAATGGTCGATCCAAACCGTTCATCTTGTTCTCCATATTAATATGTGCTTGGAGACCAAATTTTACATTTTTCTGAATTATTTTACTATTTATTAAGTATTTTACAAAATTGTTGATCCAACGGTGACTGCTGATTTTACTTTTTTGTTAAGCCACTGTTAGATCAATAATTTTGTAAAATACTTAATAAATAGTAAAAAATTTAGAAAAATATAAAATTTGGTCTCCAAGTACATATTAATATGGAGAACAAGATGAATGGTTTGGATCGGCCATTTGAATTATGAATTTTAGATTTATGGTCCAATACACAAACTCCTTCATGCATTGCAATGCACCATAGCCCATCTCTCTCTCTCTCTCTCTCTCTCTCTTTCTCTCTCTCTATATATATAGTAAGGCTATGCTACTTCGCAAATTAAACAGGCTGTTTTAATTTGCATTCATATTTCTAGTTTCGAAGTCCAAATAGCCGATCCAAATGGTTAGATGTTTAATCTATATGAAAATGTGCTTGGAGACCAAATTTTATATTTTTTTGGATTTTTTTACTATTTATTAAGATGGTTTGAAAATCGCTATTTTTATTAAAATTCTGCACCATTAAAAAATAGCGATTTTTAAACCATCTTAATAAATAGTAAAAAAATTTCAAAAAATATAAAATTTAATCTCCAAGCATATTTCAATATAGATTAAACATCAAACGGTTTGGATCTGCTATTTGGACTTCGAAAATAAAGATATGAACGCGAATTAAAACAACCCGTTTAATTCACGAAGTAGCGTAGCCTATTTGGACTTCGAAACGGTGGGTGTTCTTAAGCACATATTAATATGGAGAACAAGATGAACGGTTCAAATCGACTTTTTGAATTTTGAAATTTCAAATTATGACCGTATGTATTTCGACCCATATACTACCGAAAGTATATATAGAGAGTAGTGACTAATGTGTATTCGAATGTATATGGCCCGAAATACACATGGTTCAAATTTGACTTTTCAAAATTCAAACGGTCGATCCGAACCGTTCATCTGCTTCTCCATATTAATATGTGCTTGGAGACAAATTTTACATTTTTCTGAATTTTTTTACTATTTATTAAACATTTTTCAAAATTATTGATCCAACGATGGCTGCTGATTTTACTGTTTTGGGCTACGATGAGTTGCGAAATAAAGCGACTATTTTACTTCACGCTCATATTTTGCGATTTTAAAGTTCAAAATGTCTATCCGAGCTGCTCAACATGATCTCCATATTGATATGTGCTTGGAGACAAAATTTTATATTTTTTGAAATTTTTTTACTATTTATTAAGCCACTTTGAAAATCGCTGATCTAGCAGTCCAGAAAATTTTACTATTTTTTACTGTTCATTAGGATTTTCAGATTTTCAAAGTGGCTTAATAAATAGTAAATTTTTTTTAAAAATATAAAATTTAGTTTCCAAGCATATTTTAATATAGATTAAACATCTAACGGTTTGGATCGGCTATTTGAACTTTAAAAATAAAGATATTGCGTGAAGTAAAATCGTGTTTTACTTCGCAACTCACTGTAACCTTACTATATATATATATATATATATATATATATATAGGAACATGCTAGCGTGCTATGCATAGCATAAAACTCCTCTATGCAACGGCTTGGATTTTGAGTTTTCAAAATTCTAATGGTCAATCCGAACCGTTCATCTTGTTCTCCATATCAATATGTGTTTGGAGACTAAATTTTACATTTTTTGGAATTTTTTTACTATTTCTTTAGATTTATTGAAAATTGCTGTTTTTTTATGGTACAGATTTGCTGAAAACAACGATTTTCAATAAATCTAAAGAAATAGTAAAAAAATTCCAAAAAATATAAAATTTGGTCTCCAAATACATATTAATATGGAGAACAAGATGAACGGTTCGGATCGACCATTAGGATTTTGAAAACTCGAAATCCAAGCCGTTGCATGGAGGGGTTCTATGCTATGCATAGCATGCTAGCATATTCCTATATATATATATATATATAGAGTAAGGCTTGTGTGCTATGGATATCATAGAGGGCTACCGTGCTACAGCTCAATATTCGAGTTTTCAAAATCTTAACGGTCGATCCAAACAGTTCATCTTGTTCTCCATATTAATATTTGGAGACCAAATTTTACAATTTTTGATATTTTTTTTACTATTTTTTTAGCTAGGAAGAAAATCACTTTATCTAAAAAATTCTACACCATTAAGATATTTGATTTTCTATCTATCTAAAAATATTTCAAAAAATGTAAAATTTGATCTCCAAACACATATTAATATGGAGAATAGGATGAATGATTCGGATCATCCGTTAGAATTTTGAAAACTCAAATATTGAGCCGTAGCATAGTAGTCCCCTATGCTATCCATAGCACCCAAGCCTTACTCTATATATATATATAGAGAGAGAGAGAGAGAGAGAGAGAGATAGGCTAATGTGCTTCCATAAGCACTTGGCCCGAAGTGCTGCCACTCCATTTTTTATTTTTCATAATCCAAACAGTCGATCCGAACCGTTCATCTTGTTCTCCATATTAATATCTGCTTCGAGACCAAATTTTATATTTTTTGGAATTTTTTTGCTATTTATTAAGCCACTTTGAAAATCGCTGATCCAACGGTGGCTTGCCAAACAGTAAAATCAGGGATTCACCGTTGAATCAGCGATTTTAAAAGTGGCTTAATAAATAGCAAAAAAATTCCAAAAAATGTAAAATTTGGTCTCCAAGGAGATATTAATATGGAGAACAAGATGAACGGTTCGGATCGACTGTTTAGATTTTGAAAAATTGAAAATAGGGTGGCAGCACTTCGGGCCAAGTGCTTATGGAAGAACATTAGCCTATCTCTCTCTCTCTCTCTCTCTCTCTCTATATATATATATATATATAGGACTTGGCTACGGTGCTATGGATAGCTAAGAGGCTTCTTTGCTACGGCTCAATATTCGACTTTTCAAAATTCTAACGGTCGATCCGAACCGTTCATCTTGTTCTAATATTAATATGTGCTTGGACACCAAATTTTACATTTTTTGGAAATTTTTTACTATTTTTTTAGATTTATTGAAAATTGTTGTTTTTCAGACAAATCTGGACCATAAAAAACAACGATATTCAATAAATCTAAAAAAATAATAAAAAATTTCCAAAAAATGTAAAATTTGGTCTCCAAACACATATTAATATGGAGAACAAGATGAATGGTTCGGATTGACCGTTAGGATTTTGAAAAATCGAATATTGAGCCGTAGCACGGAAGGCCTCTTAGCTACCCATAGCATATTAGCCAAATCCTATATATATATATATATATATATATATATATATATATATATATATATATATATATAGGGTCTGTCTAAATTGCTGCTGGCAGCAGTTCTGCCCAGGTGCTGCCGGGGCTATTTTTAGCCGTGTGATGTCCAAACAACAAATCCAAACCATTAGATGTTTAATCTATATTATAATCTACTTGGAGACCAAATTTTACATTTTTTGGAATTTTTTTACTATTTATTAAGCTGGTTTGAAAACCGCTGATTTCAGTAATTTTCTGCAACATTGAAATCAGCAGTTTTCAAACCAGCTTAATAAATAGTAAAAAAATTTCAAAAAATGTAAAATTTGGTCTCCAAGTAGATTATAATATAGATTAAACATCTAACGGTTTGGATTTGTTGTTTGGACATCACACGGCTAAAAATAGCCCCGGCAGCACCTGGGCAGAACTGCTGCCAGCAGCAATTTAGCCACAGCCTATATATATATATATATATATATATGAGTTGGGCTAAAATGAGCCATGGAGTAAAACAAGTTTTGACTCCATGACACTATATTTTCATTTTGAAAATCTAAACAACCGATCTGAATCGTTCAACACAATCTCTATATTAAAATTCTACACTATTAAAAAATAGTGATTTTCAAACCATCATAATAAATAATAAAAAAATTTCAAAAAATGTAAAATTTGGTCTCCAATCACATTTTAATATAGATTAAACATCTAACGGTTTGGATCGGCTATTTTGAAATTTGAAACTAATTCATGAAGTAGCGTAGCCTTACTATATATATATATAAAGAGAGTAATGCTATCCTACTTCACGAATTAAAACGTCTGTTTTAATTCACGTTTCTGACCCTCCAATCTGCTTCAAAAATCGTGCTGATCGGATCTAAAATTTGCGGAACTAGACGTCTCTAGTACAGAGGCCTTAACAACTTCTTTTGAAATTTATGAAACTGGAGATCTCCCATTTTCACCACAGATGATCCCAACCCTCTCTTCCTCTCCTGGCGACTCTAAACCCTAGACGCGAGATAGGCAGAGGCGCCTACACAGCCCCCCACTCCGACAGCACCAACCTATACCCCCCTCCTGATTCTCTCACGTGACCCATCTCCATCTTCAGCGACTCCATCGAAGGTTGGCGAAGGTCAGAGGTCCCTCTTCTACAGGTATTGGCGATATTGGAATTAAAACCAGGTGGATTTTTTAGTGTTTCTGCATTTAAGCAATATTAATTCAAAGTTTCTGAAAAATGCTCAAAAGCTTTAGCAGAATGTACTAGTATGTCAACTGCGGTCTGTACTGGTCAGAATGCAGGGTTCAAAATTTTAAAAATATGTTCTAGTTTGCAATATATCTTACCCATATTACAAAACGTATTGTATTATCATTTTTTTCATTGGTGTTTGGTTTGTACCAACTGACAAGCACAGTGCATTTGTAACTTCTGTCCTAACAACTAAAATCATGTGATAGTATTTTTAATGAATGAATCTTATACTGAGCATAAGTTGGTATCATTCCCTGTCTAAGTTGGTACATGTGGGCTTGGGGCATTTCTACCATCATCCATAATTTCAAGTTTGTACATGTGGGTCTTGTACCAGTATAGCACATGTGGGCATTTCTATCATCATCCATAATTTGAAGTTTAATTTTGTTGAACTAGTCCTGTACTGGTCAGTTCTGATACCAATATGTGTGATCAGAATTTCAACATACATGGTGGCATTTTTAATTAAGTAATTTATATTTGTAGCTTTAATATAATTGCTTTTGCCTTTACCTTTAAAATTGCTTTTGCCTACAACATAAAATTTCTTTATATGTTAACAGACCTTTCCATTAAAACTGACGAGCAATGAGAACCAATGTCATCATGCGATGTTTCTAATAGTGTAGAGGTAGGCTCAAATGACTTTTATGTTGATGAAGATAAAAATAATCCGAGAATTCATATGTAGACCTTTCCATTGAAAATAATCCAATTTTTAATAAACGTATGGTTATATGTGGTATTTAATTTTGATCTTAATCATATCAGTTTCATTTTTTTTCATCACAAAATCTTAATAATATAGAGTAAGCCTTACTCTATTTTGGTGATACTTCATAGTAGTTTAAGATTCATAGTTGGAATCTATGATTTTAATCGTGTTGAGATGGAAGTTAAATCTTCCATTGTCTTCCTCAAATAGGTTGAAGGATTTAGTCATTATGCAATTGTGTTGTTAACTTGGAGCCAAGATGAAGTACAACTCATCAAGCACATTTTGATAAGAGAGCCTCTGTTCCAACCTGCATGGGACAGTCACAAGTAACAAGAGAAAAAGAGAGAACTGTTGAGATGGTTATGCAAACATAAATTTTGCATTGTATTAGGATTGTACATGTGCAAATAAAAAGAGAGAACTGATGAGGCAGACTTAGTTGGCAATTTTGTAAAAATGTTGATTGTAATGAAAAGTTGTTAATTTGATGTCTACTTTGGTACTTTGTATATAGAATTTGGTGACAATTTTGGTCATCTATTTTTTTTTTTTTTTTTTTACAATCATGCTTTATTTGCTAGACGTTTAGCATGGAGATATAAATATAGAATACATAAATGCTATCAACAGAGAAGCTTAAATTGTGCCAAAAATCATCTTCATCATCATGGCTATATCTTCATACAAGCATAAAATTTAACTATACAATCTTGTAAGACATTAATATATCCCCCATACAAACACCTTCAATCTTATGCTTGCGTCTGTTGCAAATATTACACAAATATCATCTAAAATAAAATACAAAAGAATCTTCGGTGACATCTCAGATCTCCATGCATCCTCAATTTCTTGCTAATGCCAATGTTCTTTGCCCTCCCTTTCGGCTAATGGTAAATTTACCCTTTTTTTAGTTTCAATGATTTTGATGGAACCAAGATCTGTATCAGAGAAGAAGAGCTAATTAATAATAATTGAAACAGTTTCCTGAAAAAATATAGTTCTCAACAAGCAAAATCGCACAAGTATTAGCATACATACTAGTACGTAAATTATAACTGAATTGATGCGTAATGTAACCATGAATATGGTCTTAGTATACTTGCCACTCAAAACAAGAACTGTACCAGTATTATACCATCAAGTACTTACGAGAACAGATGATGTACATGCCTACGAAAACCATACCGACTTTTCTATTATAACAGTCCTGTGACATTGAACTGAGGATTACCACATGCCCATATCATGCAGTAGGCAGATATACCTTTACATGAACGAAAGAGTAAAATACCACCCTATGGTACAATAATTGATTTGCTATAACTATATATCCTAGCCTTGATTTAGCCACAACCCCAGTATAAAATCTGAATTAAACAACAAAAGGCCACAGACAAAAAAAAAAATGAAATTAACCAGGTTGGCACAAGACAAGTATTGACCCAACAATAATGTTTATCAGGTACAATCTCCTAATGGAATAAACAATTGTTTTATAGATTTTTTAAACATATAAAGTTAATAATAACAAACAACAAGTTCTATTTCAGAAACAGTACCAATTTCACAAACAGGTACCGACAAACCAAGGTGTCATATTTTTCAATAAATTAAGTTTAGACAAACATAATAATCAAATTATTGCATATTTTCATAATCGATCAAGTGCTGAAATTTTACCCCAAAAAAAATTAGGATTCATACCCAAAATTGACAGTAATAGAGAGAGAGCATCGAAGGGGGGGCCTCAATCCAGGTCATCCTTGTGATTGGCGAGGTTTTACGAGAGAGAAAATGACGGGTGCTGAAGGGTGTTTGGGGGAGAGGCTGGCAAATGACAAAGAAGAGGTCAATGAGCACAGAGCCTCGAGATGAGGGGATCGACGAGGAGGGATGACATAGGGGTTTAGGTTTTCACTCAGTTGCCAGGAGGAGAGGAAGAGAGGGTCGGGGAGCGTCTAGGGTTTAAGAGACTCAACATGACACGTCCAGTTCCGCAAATTTTAGATCCGATCAGCACGATTTTTGAAGCAGATCGGAGGGTCAGAAACGTGAATTAAAACAGGCGTTTTAATTCGTGAAGTAGGATAGCATTACTATATATATAGTAGAACTAGGGTGTTCTTAAGCTCACCTCTAAAATCCGTCAAATCGGTCTCAAATGACAAATCTGAACCGTTGAAACCCGACTATCTTACGAGTGATGCGTCTATATGTGAAAGTTTTAAACATTTGAATTAATTTAGTATAAAGTCAATCGGTCAAAATTAGAATGTTAATAAATTAATTTTAGTGCATTCATTTTTTGAAACTTTTTTGACCGCTTTACTTTATATTAAATTAATTTGAATGTTTAAAAATTTCACATGTAGACACATTACTCGTAAGGTAAGAGGATTTCAACGGTTCGGATCTGTCATTTGAAACCAATTTGATAAGTTTTAGAGTTAAGCTCACCAAACACTTTGGTGAGCTTAAGAACACCCTAGTTCTACTCTATATATATATATAGAGAGAGAGAGAGAGAAAGAGAGAGAGGGGTTGACTTGGGTGAGCCATGGAGTAAAATGCGTTTGTACTCCACGCCATATTTTCATTTTAAAAATTCAAACAACCGATTCGAACCTTCCAACATGTTCTCCATATTGAAATATGCTTGGAAACTAAATTTTACATTTTTTTGAAATTTCTTTATTATTTTTTAAGCAATTTTGAAAATTGTTGTTTTGCTGTGAACATTAAAAAACAGTAAAAATTTATGGACCATTGGATCAACAATTTTTAAAGTGCCTTAATAAATAGTAAAAAAATTAAAAAAAAATATAAAATTTGGTCTCCAACCACATTTCAATATGGAGATCATGTTGAGTGGTTCGAATCAGTCGTTTGGATTTTCAAAATAAAAATATAGTGCAATGGAGCACCAAGCCATTTTATCTCATTTTAGCCCAACTATATATATATATATAGAGAGAGAGAGAGATAGGCTAATGTGCATTCAAATGTATATGGTCCGAAGTGCTTACAGTCCAAATTTGAAATTTCAAAATCCAAACGGTCGATCCGAACCGTTCATCTTGTTCTCCATATTAATATGTGCTTGGAGGCCAAAGTTTACATTTTTATGAATTTTTTTGCTATTTATTAAGCCACTTTGAAAATCGCTGATCCAACGGTTTTACTGTTTTGTGCAGCCACCGTTGGATCAACGATTTTGTAAAATACTTAAAAAATAGTAAAAAAATTCAGAAAAATATAAAATTTGGTCTCCAAGCACATATTAATATGGAAAACAAGATGAACGGTTCGGATCGACCGTTTGGATTTGAAATTTCAAATTTGGACCATAAGCACTTCGGACCATATACATTCGAATGCACATTGGCCTATATATATATATATATATATATATATATATATATATATATATATATATATATATATATATATATATAAGTTAAATCACTAATTAGGGTCAAGATTAATGGAACAGGGCTTATCCTGTCCAGACACTGTAGTTGGATGGGATAAACCATCTCATTTTTTCTAAATTTCAATTTTCCACTAAAGATATAAAACTTCTTGCATTTTTTAAAATAACTAATAGCTTAGATTTCTTTTCTTTTAGTTATTCGTTTATCATCTAAGATCAATCAATAACAAAACACATTATTTCAATATATCAAATATCGATTTTAATGACTTTTGCTACTAGAACCTTCCCAACCATGATTATTTCTTTTCTTCCCATTTTTAAATAAATAATTCAATATTCATTTCAAAAAAAGAGTGGGTTGCATTGTTTCTATGGTTACCTCTCAAATGTAGGGGTGTCAATGGTACCTTTTTAGCCGTTTACCCGACCCGTATCGTATTCGATAAGGCGGGTATGGGTAAGATGTTTTTTTCATTAGCTTATTGGATATGGATATGGGTAAGAATATTTTTTCGTTAAATAAATGGATAAGGGTATGGGTAATGACTATTTCATACCCATTACCCTATAGGGTAATTATAAAATCTAAATATATATTCAATTCAATTTTCGACCCATTTAAATTTATATTTGTGTTTTTAAATTTTTATTCTTATAAAAAATAATTTAGTTGGAATTGATTGCATATTTTTTTTTTATTAGAAATGCAATTATTTATATGTGAAATGAATGAATTTTTGATGTTTAATTTATAAAATATAATAAAACTAATTATTATACTAGTATTATCCGTTATTCACCCGCTACCGTTTCGTTACCCGATAATATTAATGGGTAAGGATAGGGTAGGGTAAGATCAATTTTTAATGGGTATGGGTAGGGTATGGATAGGGTATGGGTAAAGTCAAATTTAATGGGTATGAATATGAAAATGTCTCCACCCGACCTGTACCGTACCCATTGACACCCCTACTCAAACGGTGAGGTTCTCTCTATACACCGGAGCTTTTCTTTTAATTAATCTAGGGGACAAAAATCTGCGATTTTTTATTTTTATTATTTTCAATTAGTTAAAAAATCGGGAATTTTGAGCTCTAGTTTTAAGGAATATATTGACAATCAAATTAAGAGAAAAAAAACCCACCGGTTAAATTAAAGGAGGCAGATCTGGGATTTGAGTTCTCGGTTGCCTCAACAATTTGGTACTATAAAAGAAGAAAAAGAATGAAAACAAATTAAAGATAAGGAACCAAAGGAAAAAAAAGATAAAGTTTAAAAGCATCCCTTTCTTCCTCTATTTGAGACTAGATGCTCTATTTTTTTTTTTCCTTGTTTCTTTGTTTTTTAGTTCCTCTTTGCACTTGGGTTTATTTTTTCATATTTGTTTGTTTATTAACTATTTTATTTATTCAGACGGAGATAGGCCTAGCTAGATTTGGTAGTTCTATGTCTATATATATATATTATATTGAAACCTTAGAGCTCATAACCAAAACATTTACAAAAAGCAAAAACAAGTTCTTTTTTTGTTACATCCTTCTTTTTAATTTGAATTTTGAATTTGAGTAGAGAAATACCTACCAACAGTGAAATAACCACACAATTCAAATTTCGAACACCTCAATTACCAAGTTTTTATAAAAAAAAAAAATCCCCTTTTGTCTGAGGTAATTTTAAGACAACTAATATATATATATATACATTAATATAAATTTTTGGCACAATTTTTTTTAAAGATGTTTATTTCCACTTATCTCGTAAATTCAATTCATCTTTTAAAAATAAAATCGTTTAATAAAAGATGATGTATACATAAAATCTCATAATCGTCTCATGATGTATATATATGTTAATGTTTGGTTTCATAATTAAATTTTATTGTCAGTAGATGAAAAAATATTAAATAATGTAATATTGTTGAAAGGGGTCCCTAGACAAAAGACTTGAATTGCCCTTTAGTTAAGACAATTAATTAATTAGTGCTCCGCAAACTGAGTGATACATACACTTTTGAGATAATATATATATATTTTTTTCAACAAAAAGAATAGTTAGATAATGATATAGACACAAACAAAAGACAAAAGACTATTTAACTAGTGGAAATGCTTCACTTAGAAGGCACAAGTCACAAAACAAAAGATATTAAAAAAATTAAAAGAGCCTAATCTATATGACACTACTGGCCCACTCGAAAGAACTAAAAAAAAAAAAGATGAAAAAGAAAAAGTAAAAAGAAAAAAAAATCAACAAAATTGTAAGAAGCCTTGTGTTTGTATATCTAACTAGTAGAAAAATTCTTGGACTTTGTTCCCATTCACAACAGAAATCTTCTTCTTTGATGATCACACCTCTCTCTCTCTCTCTCTCTCACCAAAAATAAAGGAAGGATATATCACTAAAGTCACTGCAAAAGCCTCTTGCATGCATTAACCTTTGTCAAAGAATCTTTTGAATGTGAATTTTGTGTGAGTGAAGCTGCTGGCTTGGACTCCTTTTGCAAAAGTTAACACTTGACCAATTGCTACCAAATCAAACATGTTCCAAGTTATATATATATAGAGATGTATATATAGTTAAAACCAGCAATGAGACCCACATCACTTTGTGATCAGCCTTCCTATCATTGGAATTCCATTCTATTCTACCAGCACCCCACACCTCCCCCCCCTCTATTGCCGGCCCGGCGGTTGCCCCGATTTACCGGCTCTCCTGCAAAAACAAATGCAAAGATAGTTGATCAGACTAATTGGCGCAAGCAGCCAAGGAAGTGCATCAGGTGAACATAGCTATGTGTCTATTATGATATATACTTCAGTAATTAGGCTTTCAATTAATTAGATAATTATTTTAAATTAATGAGATATCTGTGTACTTTGTTTTGAGGGACCCACAATTGTGTCATGCATGTGTCAATCATTTGGTGGTCATGGTTTGTATTTTTCCTATAGTACCTAGGACAGGTTAGGGATATGGTGACACTAGTACTGATGTGCCTCCTTTTATTTTTATATATACTTTGCAGTTTGCAATAAGGATAAGTATCTTCTCTTTCTATTATGTGTGTGTGTGTGTGTGTGTAGCTTTGTGCTCTCCATTTTATTGTTTTATGGAGACAACCTGACAGTCTCTGCTCCTCTCAAACTGTACAAAAACAACATGGGAGTTGGACATGACCGTCTGATTTTAAAGTGGGTACCCAAATATGCCTGTGACCAGTACAATAAAATGGGTAGAGTAGAGTGTCTCTTGTTTGGGGGTAATAAGTGAATTTCATAAATGGAAAAGTGCAGAAGGAATCCTGTGCAATGCACACAAATCACAACATATATATGTACTTGATGTCTCATGCTGTGGAGCCAGCTTCTGCACTTTAATCACTTACCATACTTTTGTATCATATATATATCAACCTATGTATTTTTTTTCCTTTTTTTATTTTGTTACAACTAAAAGAAAAAAAATGGGAAATCAGAATATCAAAACTAGTTATAAACTAAAGTTAAAAAGAAGAAACTTCATCTTTTTCACTTTTTCTTTTGGTTGAACTTTGAACAGACAAAGGCAAAGTTTGACCAGCAATTATTAGAGTTATTGCCAAACCTAATTGAAATTTGAAGCCTTTGTTTAATTAAATCCATATTCATATATGCAAGTACCAATTAATCATTCAGAAGGGCATTATTTTATTGTTTTTACCTAGATAATAGATATATCAATTTAGAGAAGTAAGAACCTATATATGACCCTCAAGATTATTATTATTATTTGGTAATTAAATTCATATTCTATCCATTAATTAATCAATATCCAGTTGTACATTATATAAGGCCACACAAAACATACATATATTTTTTACATGAGACAATTATCAATTACCCATGAAGGATAGAAAATGTTTAAACGAATGGTATTACAAAATACATAAAAAAAAAAAAAACATATAAAAATTATCATACCTATTGTGAATTGGATCAGGTCCATTTGGGACTTTTCTCTTGATGTCTCTAAATGTGTCAAACTCCTTTGGGCCCATTGTTCTTCCTTTCAATTTGGGTACTTGCAAATTGTTTTGAAGAGGCAATGGAGGAGGAGGAGGAGGAAGAGATGAATTAGAAGAGAACGAAGCAACCTTAGTTGCACCTTGTTTTTCAACATTTGTCACACCTTGTAGCAATACAAGGACAACAAAAAAGCCAACACAAAGCAAACACACCATTCTTCTTGCCATGCTGCTTAAACAACTCATTGTCATATATCTTCTCTCTCTTGCTAGGCTTCCTTCTTTTACCTTTGTTTCTCTCTCTCTCTCTCTATATATATATATCCTTGGTTGGGTCTTGAGTATATATCTTCCCTCTCTCTCTCTCTGTCTACTGCCTCTTATCACAAGAAATAGTGCTCACTGCTTTGTGTAGATGAAAAAAAGCTTGATATAGAATGAATCATTGCAAGAAACTATATATGCAAGAATAAGATCTAAGAGAAAAGAGAAGATATATATGCTAGATAGCTTGTGTTAGAGAGAGAAAAAGTGAAGGTGGGAATATAAGGGGATTGATGGATGAATGGAGTTCTGCTGCTAGAGCTTATATATATATACATATATGAAGAATATTATATATTTGATTATGTCATCTGTATGTGTGCATTGTTGGGCTATTTTGGATTGGTGATTTATTTAGTTTGAAATATTCTCTTCTCTCTTTCTTTTTTTTTTTTTTGTTTCTCTTTTTCTTTTTCTTTGTTATTGGAGTTGGAAGCGATTCTGTTGTGCTTTTGTAGGACCTTAGAAGTGGAGAAGAGAACTAAAGCAGAGGGAGATGTTCTGATTTTTAGTTTATGTTCATATGTGGCACCAATGTTGTTCCAATTCATGAGGTAGGTTAATAATTAATCATTATTTAGGAGCTAGCACTTTCTCCTGTTGGATCCTTCTTATATAATACATATGAGATACCTAAACAACAAATTATTACTTAGAGCAACAAATTAGAATATTGATTTGAATAATATCATGTGATAATATTATTGAAAGTTTAGCAATTATTAAAGAAAATAATGCCCATCTTGCATGTACAAACATGACATTATGCCTATCATGATGAACCAATTAATATCATTTATTAATTAATGGCCTCTAAACATATAAAGTTTGTGCTCGTTTTTGTCTAAAATTGTTGTGATAGTTTATAATTGTGATCGAATGCTTGAAGATCGATAACAATATATATGTAGAAAATTAATACATGCATTAAATAATATATAACAATGGTAAAAGGCCTACATACTTTATCCTATAAATGCAAAAGTAAAACATTAAAAAGAAGAAGAAGAAGAAGAAGAATAAAGAGAGACAAAGAAAGTCAGATTCTTGGTGATATAAAAAAAATGGATTCGCCATGATATATTGTTTTCCACTAACTAAAGAAACCTTCGTCTTAACAAATGCATTTTGGTTAAGTAGATATACAGTTGACTCATGATTAGCTACACAGTATGAGGCACAGAAAATTGAGGTTGTTTTGATTTGGTAGCTATCAGTAGGTAACTTTGGAACAGGGAAGGACCCACAAGGAATGAATTTCGGGTACTTTGATGCAAGCAAAAGAAGAGAGAGGAGATTAGTCGAGGATAGAAGCATCACTGTCTCCTCTTCTCTAAGTTGTAACTAAAACCCAACACCCCTTATGACTGGTTTATTACCTCCTCCTGCTTTATTACAACACTACCTGTCTTTCCCTTTGTCTTTGTCTTTGCCTTTGCCTTTGCCTTTGCTTTCCCTCTTTTCAAGAGATCTCTTCTTTTGCAATAAAACCCCTCCTCTTTCTTTTTTCTTTAACTCCGTGATCTGGTTCTCTGGTAGTCAATATCAATATGTAAGAGCATCTTGACATTTTGATAACAAGAGTTAGTTGAAATGAAATTTGAAGGGCTACAATGTAATTTCTTTCTTTTATAATTTTTGGGGTGTTCAAATTATGAAAATATATTTGAGTGCGACGGCTGCAAGACAGAATAAAACCAAAACGCTTTTTCATGCTCTGCTCTGTACCAGAGAGCTCTGCTGTGACAATAACACCTCTATATATTGCTGTCTCTCTTCACAAATCCCCAACAAGAGAGAGAGCAGAGAAGAACCTTATTAGAAAATTTATTTGACCGGATCAGATCACCGTATCCAAAAAATCAAAAACTAATTAAAGCACCAGATGTGTTTCTATCAAGTCAGAACTTAGAACCACACTGAAAGCGAAAATCGCTCTACCAATCTGATATGTACGGTTCTATAATATGTCAGGTGATTGAGAATCTTTAAATTCTATTCTCTTATCTTTCTAAAAAAAATATTTCAATTCAATGGTAGATTTAGGAATCTAAATATGTGGTGTGTCGTGATTTGAGTTGTGTTATGCTGTGCCGTAGTCAAATTTATAAAAATAATCACAGTATGTTAGTTACGCTTTAGCTACACGTGATGTGTTCAAACGCAACTCGTTATGCTTGATTTCATTTAACTAACTTTTTTCATAATTAAAGTTAAATTTATTCAAAATTCACAATTTGATCAAGATCTAGCAATCCTAATTACACGTGTCGTGTTGTGTCAAATTTTTAAAAAATAATCACTTCATGCAAATGATCATAGTACAATTATGTTGTCACTTTTATCCCTAGATCTATTGAATATTGTGTACGTTCCGTTAATTAATGTTAGTAATACCATTAGTGAAATGGAATTAGCGGTTCTGGGGTAAATCGCTTTGGAGCTGTCCAAATATAATGTCAGATTAAGATTTTTTAAATCATACTATTTTCGATTTAGTGTTTAAATTACACTGTTTTTTTTAGTGATAATTAAGCTTGTTCTTCTTTAGCTTTAACGACAAAAGCATAGGATCCAACATGTATTTTTTATTTGGTGTTTAAATTTCTTCTTTAGCTTTTTTTCTTTACTTGTACGAAATGAGATCGATCGAATAAGTATGAGATAACACGAACTAATTTACGAAAAAACACGCTTGTTAATATATACAGAATAATTATGGGATCATGAGCGGATCCAGTGCGGTCCGAGGGAACAACTGCTTACAGAGGGGTCTCACATGTCATTGATCTAATAGAATGTTTTTTGCTTTATTTTAATTTTCGGGTAGGCTTGGTTTATGATGAGTCCATATTATTTTATGTTTTTCATATTTTGATCTATGTGGTATGAATATATTCAACATGAAGAAGCCAAATTAAATGAGGAGTTTAAATTAATTCAAATTGTGTCTCTATGACAGTGGGTCCCACTGGTTAGATTGTCATCTACCACATCCAAGTTGCACCAAAATGTGCGTTAAATCTTGTAATATCCATATAAAATCAATTATTTTGATGTTTTTTGCGTTCTTCATATCGAAATTTTCGGTTTAACGTGTAGAAAATTATTATTGATTTTATTTTCAATAAATCCAAATCTCATTTTTGTGAATTTCAAAAAATTAGATTTTAAAGCATTGAATCGACTTAAATGAATTCTCAAATTTTTAGGATTCAACAAATGCTCCCCATAAAATTGTGAAGTTAATGGGTTTGAACATGATAAGTTATTTGAATCTCATTTCTGCCCCTTCCGGGAAAAAATCATACATCTGCCCCTGTATAGGATGCACATAAATGACTGCTTCACTTTATTGTGAGAATTAATTGTGAAAAGAATTATCTTTTTCTCAAAAACATAAAAACAATACGTTTTTTTTATTAATAATTAGTGTAATTTATGTCAAATTACTAATTGAGTTCTCTTTGATAAAATTAATCTTTTAAACATAATGTTTATTGGTATGTGATTGATTACAATTAAGTAATAGTGAATATATTTTCCAAACAGATTCAAGAATAAAAGGACAAAAAAAAATAGATATGATGTCCAAACTAATTCAAGAATAAAAGAATCAATTGGAAACTGATTAATTTAATAATATTGACTTTCTTTAAGAATAAATTTTAATTTGAAAGTCTCATATTTATGATATAAGATATAATATATGTATATTTTGTGCATAAAAATAATGAAATTTTATGTGAGTTCTATCACTTGATCAAATAAGTTGAAATTTTAATCCATATATATTTAACAATGTTGATAGATAGAATATCCAATGACATTCTAGCTGTAGGAAATTTGATGCATAACCAATTTAGAAGAAGAAGAAGAAAAATAATGTCTATGAGATTTATTTTATTTTATTTGAATTTATAACTTGTTTTTAAAAGTATTGTCAAATTATTAAGTTCATGCACTATCAACATAAGAATTTATGCAACCAAATTATAACTCTAAATTTATTGAACACAAGTAAAATAGTACAGAATAACATTAATTTATTATATTTATTTTCATGTTTCTAAAAATTAAGTTTGAAGCCCAATATAAACTATATGTCACCGGCCCAACAGGCTACATACAGTAATTGGGTCTCTGTCCGTATTTGTTTTCAATCATGTGGAATAGTAATTTATGCTTCTCTTCCTTTACGATTAAATGTACTTAGAATCCATAAAATATTAGGCCTTCTCAAGGAAAAAAAATAATCACTGAGAAACATTTATATTTTTTGTTTATAGTCGTCTAATTCAAGGTTGATGAGACACCTTAACAATTAATATATCAAATAATTTAACAATTTCAACACTATTTTTTTGCAGTTGTTATAATTAAGATTGTCAATTACATTTGTTGCCAATGAGTATAAATCCTTCTGTATTTCGAAAACAGTAGAGGTATATATGCAAAAGAGAGCTTCTCTATTGCATCGTCTTGTCTTAAGGATGGACGTGCCACATGTCTACATCAGATGTCTATCTGTACAACAACATCCGATCGAGAGACGGCACGCATGGGCCTCGCTAGCTATAACTGATGTCTGATGGAATGAAAGAGCAAATTAAATATGGACAGCTTGCAAAGGGCAGTTTGGGATACCACCTGGGCGGCAAGAATGTGGGTGTTATGGAAGGAACGTAATAGAAGGACGTTCGCCGTTAAGGCTAGACTGGTACATGCATCATCTAATGGATGATACAACACCACGATGGGCATCCGATCCGTTAATATGTTTGAGTTGTATATCTTGTAAACTGACATTCTTGCATGGGTATCCCTGGCTGCATTTCAAGATCACTGCCGACATCCCTTTTATGCCCGTAAAACGTATATATGTTACTCAACTTCACCTTGGAATTAAGGATCCTGTTGATTCCATATAGAATATAACTATATGTTATAGATCAATTAATATATAGATACAGACACGGATACACATACACATATAAAAATGTACTTGTACACAAAATTTAACAATTTTTGTTTTTCTATTTTAGATAGGTAGAAAATTACTGATTTTATATTAAATGGTCCAGAATTTTCAAATAAAGTAATTTTCTATCTTAAAAAATAGTAAAAAAAAAATCTAAAAAATGTAAAATATGGTTTGCATGTACATTTTGATATGAAGAGAATATATGTTGAATTAGATCGACTGTTTGAACTTAAAAGAAGAAATATAAATCCATACCATGAACCATTATAATACACATATTACCATATATAGCCTCGCTGTACAACTAAATAGCTAGGTTGATATATAAAAGATTGTTATATATATGTGTGTGTACCTTGCTACCACAATTATTTTTAAAGGGGCAGTACATCTGGTCGATGATGATGGGGTTGCTGACATTGGTCATGCGAATATTCTGGAAGGTTACATTGGCGATGACAGATGACAGTGCTAATGGGGAATCTTCCCACGTCTTGATGCGCACGCCATTTGTAGTCCCAGTGATGTTGCTATCCTTGATCACAAGCCCCCGAACATCCTTTTCGTATTTATACTTCCCGAGACTGCCAATGCTAATGCCGTGGCCTGGCCCACAGTTGATTCTTGCGAGGACAACATCAGAGTTGCCATGCCCGAGTGAGATGCAATCATCTCTGGTTCGGATGTTGGCATCAGTGATCTTCAAATTGGTGCTTGTTTCAATGTGGATACCGTCTGTTAATTGTTACAGAAAATTCAGAGATGATTCAGACGGTCAGAAGTATGAACCACATTATGATTTCTTTGTTGACAAGAAGAATCAGAAGCAAGGAGGCCACCGCCTCTCTACAATTCTCATGTATCTCTCCGATGTCAAATTGGGTGGCAAGACCGTTTTTCCTAACGCTCAGGTACCGATGAAATTTTCATTCTTTTTCAAAACACATATATACATGTTCAAACAATTAATTTGATGATGCAAGAAGCAAGATGCATTGATTTTTCTTTTCTAAATTATTGTTGAAGCAAGAAACTAATTTAACATCAATAATACATCATTATCATTAATCTTAATTTATTTTATATATATTAACTATATATTTGTTTCTCACATGAAGTTTGGGAATTTACAATTTAAGAATGATACTTGGTCAGATTGCGCTAGGACAGGGCTAGCAGGTAATTAATTTCAACTTACAATTCACTGTTTATTTGTTTGTTTGTTTGTTTGTTTGTTTGTCTCTGTTTGCTTTTTTCTTTTATTCAGATGAAATTTTGAACTTTAAATTAATATCAAGAAGAAGATATAATAATGAGTCTCCATAAGATAAGAAGATGATGTAATGAGAATGAATTAAAAAATTGTGCAAACATTATTTGTTCTTTGTTTTGCAGTTAAATCGATGAAAGGACGGAGATCGATGCGGTGCTATTCTTCAACCTGAGCCCAAATGGCACAACCGACCCGAACAGCCTACACGGCAGCTGCCCTGTCATAGAAGGCAGCAAATGGTCAGCACCTAAATGCATCCATGTCGGGTCATACACTGCACCTGATAAGTGATAACTGTTATACGATCATCATGATATGTGCGGGATGTGGGCCGACTCAAGGGAATGTGAGACTAACACGGGTTATATGTTTCGGAACTGCAGGCACAGTTGTAAGGCCGATTTTTTTTTTGTTTATATCCAAATTTAAAATTAAATTTCAAAATATATGCGTTTGTTATTTTTTTTCCAAAAATACTCAATCCAGAAAAAAAAAAAATTCCGCAATTAACCCCTAAAAGCAGAAAAAAAAAATTCCGGACTCTCTATTCTATTTCCGGAAACCCTAAACCTGGTTTTAGAATCCGGAAAAAAATTTTCCGGAAACAGCAATTAAAGATTCGGAATTTCTTTTTCTGAATTTCTTTATAAAAACCACAGAGTATCGTTGCTCGCTTTCACTTAGCGCGTTTTCAGAGCTCTCTCATAGTAAGTTGTTTAATTTATAAATTATAATTTTAATATATAATTATTTAATTTTAAATTATTTAAATTTTATATATTTAATTTTAATTTATTTAACTTTAAAAGTATTTAATTTTTAATTATTTAAATATATAATTATTTAATTTTTAATAATTTAAATTTTGAATATTGTCATATTAATTAAAAAAAAATTCAAAATGGTGTAGAATAATTTAAAATTTTCAAAAATAGTCTAAATTAATTTTATTAACTCTAAAATAATTTAGAATTGTTTCAGGAACCTTTTTTCCTTTTCGGATCCCTTACGGACCTCTGACTGTCTCACATCCTCCAACGTAATTGTAGTTTATTTGACTTGTTTGTAAGAAATTAAAAAAATATATATATTTCAATTAGTTAATACCTGTCACCTCTCTGAAGGGAAGATGAAAGGTGTGCGTCTCCGAACGCCACCGCTCGACAAGTCCGTGAATGAAGGACGCATCGAGGGTGATATCGGGCAATGTCGCGATCTGATATAAGCCCATTCGAATTAAAAATGGTGCGTACCTCTCGTCATACTCGTATTTGTGCCGATAGTGTCTCACAGTTAAAATATCCATACTCTAAAGTAGAAAAAAATCAATTACAATATAATTTGATTACTTACAGAGTTACGAAAAACGAAATAAGTAAATATTTACCTCCTAAGACGCCTCAAATACCCTATGATTGCCATGAGCTATCCATAACAAGGGGCTAAATTTATGCTTAAGTACTTCGTCTGCCATGCTATAAAATTCGAACAATATTGTAAATCATCTTGAATTTTTCTATATTATTCTAGAATATTTTAGTATTTTCTAAATTATTGTAGACTGTTTTGGTATTTTCTAAATTATTCTACACTATTTTGTTATTAATCAAATAATTTTCTAAATTAATAGGGCAATTTTCTGGACCATTTTGGTATTTTCTAAATTATTGTACACCATTTTGGTATTTTCTACATTATTTTATACCATTTGGGTATTTTCTAAATTATCCTAAATTATTTTGGTATTTTCTAAATTATTTTAAACCATTTTGGTATTTTCTAAATTATTCTAAACTATTTTCGTATTTTCTAAATTATTCTAGACTATTTTTGTATTTTCTAAATTAATAAGACAATATTCTAAACCATTTAGAATGAACTAATTAATTATATTTTAAATTAAAATTAAAACAATACAAATATAAAAACCTGAATCACAGATCCGATCGATCAGACAATCAGAGCTCCGAAAGGAACCCGAAAAGAAAAGAGATTCATAAAAAAATTCTAAATTAATCGAATAATTTTCTACATTAATAAGATATTTTCTACACCATTTGGTATTTTCTAAACTATTCTATACCATTTTGGTGTTTTCTAAATTATTGTAGACTATTTTGGTATTTTCTAAATTATTTTACACCATTTTGGTATTTTCTAAATTATTCTACACCATTTTGGTATTTTCTAAACTATCTACACTATTTTGGTATTTTCTAAATTATTGTACATTATTTTGGTATTTTTCAAATTATTCTAAACCATTTCGGTATTTTCTAAATTATTTTACACCATTTTGGTATTTTTTTTTAAATTATTCTGAACTATTTGGTATTTTTCTAAATTATTCAAAACTATTTAAAATTAAATAATTAAATAAATAAAGAACTAAAATACTTACTTTACAAATGGGAGAGGAGAGGAGGAACCGGGTGGGGAAGAAGAGGACCCTGAGGGTCCTTATGTAGGCCAATCCCGATTCCGGAAAAAAAATTCCGGATTTGGGAGCTGTTTTCCGGAAAAAAAAAGTTCCGGATTCTAAAACCGGAAAAAAAAATTTCCGGATTTGGAGGTTAATTCTGAAAAAAAAATTTCCGGATTGGATATTTTTGAAAAAAAAACATAACAAACGGATATATTTTGAAATTTAATTTTAAATTTGGATATAAATAAAAAAAAATCGGGTTGTAAGGTTTGTGGTGCATGACTGATGAATAAGTTTGAAGCTCTTCTTATTTTATTTTCATTTTTGTTGGATGGAATATATATAATTAATTAAGTTGTGGATCTTGAATTATGATTATTATTATTATATATGTGTTATTATGTGGAGGAGTGTTAATTCATGTAAACTTATATGTGATTCATGATTATTTTCAAATTAAAAAAATTCTCTATTTCTAAATTTCAATTCCACTGTAACAGATCTTGTCATAAAATTAATTGAACCACCTGTACACAAAACCACTAAATGGCAGTAGATTAGGAGCCGAGGAATATATATATAATACCAGAGGCTTGGTTAAGTCAAATATCATGGTACCTTACATCATATTTTTTTTAAGGTTGGACAGCTTTATGCCTCTAACAATTTTATTAATTAAGAAAAATATTTACAAACTTAATTAATTAATTAATTAATTTCTTGACAACTACAATTTTACAAATTCATACACCAACTGGCGGGGCATATATACCGCTAACAATTAATTTCTCCCCTAATGATTATTGAAGACGTACAGACTCGTTTTTTTTTATTTTTTATTTTAAGAAACTCTTAATTAATTTAAGTTCTATTTAAGCTGTTTTTAAATTATCCCTTTAATGCACCGAGTGCACGGGATAGAAACCATGCGTACATTCATACGTATGGCATTTTAACATTAAATAATCAAAGATTATTGGGCGAGCAAGTGAGGGGTGCAAGGGATATATGCTCTGCTTCATAACATGATAATTTTTTTTAATTTACATCATCTTCTCCAATACACATGGAGAGGCAAACTAGATTTAAAGCCAAAATTAATGAATCTATTCTGTATACTTAAAGAAGCAAGAGGCCAATATTCTTTAGTTATGGAAGCAAGCACCAAAAAAGGGGGCAATATGGGTATACATGTATAATTATATATACAATTCTATATATTTGGTGAGCTCTTTTGCCAATCCAATAGATTTTCAAGTGGTGAGCTTAAGAGCATGCTCTTTTGCCCGTACCCGTGTACCCGATCTATACCCGACCTCGGGTACGGGTACCCCAGTCGGCGGGTACGGTTACTCGAGTCGGATTTTATTAAAACTCTATTGCTGGTACATATATCTATAAATGAATTAATACTGATCATGCATTTCGTTTAATTAATTAATTTTAATGTGGGCATTATATTTTAATAATATTAATTTCCAAATAAATCTGTTTGTCTTGTTAATTAATTGGCTGTGCTCCCATATATATATATATAGAGAGAGGGGGGTTTCAAATGTCTTCATTTTTTGTGTCTCCACCATACCTCCATTTTTAAAAACTTTAATAACTCAAAATTTAAAACTTAATCTATGTTATTTTCTCTATATGCTCATAAAAAATTATCACATTTCGATTTTGTTTAAATATGTTGAAAAATCAACGTCTAAAAATTATCCACATTAGTGTGTTTTTTACAATCTCTTGATAACAATCAAAACAAAATTAAAATGTTATAATTAATTTTCTACACGTATATAGATAAAATGATATAAATCATATCTAATGATTTTATGTTCACTTTTGAGTTTTAAAATTTTTGTTATTAATTTTTGTTAAAAATGAAGGCATGGTGAAGACATAGAAAATAGAGGCATTTGAACCCTCCTCATATATAAAAATGCTAATATATTACATGTAACACAAAGAGTCTCCGTGCAACGGCTCAATATTTGAGTTTTCAAAATCCTAATAGTTGATTCAAACCGTTCAATATAATCTCTATATGAATATGTACTTGTAAATCAAATTTTACATTGTTTAGAATTTTTTTACTATTTCTTTAGATAGGTAGAAAATCAATTGATTTGAAAAGTAAAAATATTCTAAAAAAATGTATATATATATGCATGCAGAAGAATAAAATCATCACCAATTCTCTGGGGAGCTATAAGGACGTCGCCGACCTCTTCAACAGATTGTCAAAGGGGGCGGCACATAACCCGAACGACAGTCTCAACAAAGCAAGGTCTGAGTTGAGAGAGTACTACGTGAGACACATTAACAGGACCAGTAAATGGTACCAGCACTTGGGGAATTAGGTGCTATCCGTTATATCCTTACTCACCTTAATTAGTTCAAACGGTATGCTCCGTACGTTCTATCCTTGCTTCGCCAAAAATGATAGCAGTTTCAGTCTGTCGATCATGGTGGAATATTGGCGGCCTATTTATCGAACAGTATTAATTAATTAATAAACTGCTTGTAAATATTTATACTAGTTATGAATTATATATATACTTAATTGATCACTAACTATATAGATATTGTTAGGGGTGAAAACGGAGCGGATACGGAGTGGATAGTGCTGATACCATGTCCGCATCCGTCGGATAATGAGCGGATACGAATAGTAAACGGATATCAAAATTCAAAACCAAATCCGCCTTAAACGGATATGGATACGGAACGGATAGTCTACGGATACGGATTTGAATACGGATATAAAACGAATAATGGTCGGATAATTAAGATATATGAACTTTTAAGATACAAATATTAATTAAAACATTAAATATAAATATTAATGAACTTATAAGAGATGAGAGATAATCTACTCATATAATATATATATCAAATAAGTATATGGTAGCAAAAGATGTTGTAGTGTAGTGGTTTGAAATTTAGTCTAAAGGCATTGAGACGGAAGAACATGGATTCAAATCCCACCTATAGCAAATATTTATTCCTCTTTTATATGGGTCCGATTAAACTATCCGAATTCAGATATCCGCTCCGTTTAGGACTCCGTATCCGTATCCGGATCTTTTATGAATTTTTAAAAATTATCCGAATCCGTATCCAGAAATTATCCGAATCCGAATTATCCAGATTCGGATTATATCCGAATATAGAGCGGATATCCGCCGGATAATCCGACTCCGTTTTCACCCCTAGATATTGTACATCTTGGATTAGTAGACATAATAAATGTAAAACATTTATGGTTGGTTACTCGATCGATCAGCATTCATTTATTATCCAGCTGGTCAAGCATAATATAATACATATTCATCTACAGTTTATTTAATATCACATCAAAAAGTATATGGTAGTAATTAAAGTCAAAAACCGCTAAATGGAAGTAGAGTGGGGTTAAAATGCACCCTCTTTTTTGTGCTCCAAACGTGCATCCTCCTCTCGTTTCTTCATTTTTAAAATTCAAATAGTTGATTTGAATCTACCAATGTGTTCTACATATTAAAATATGCTTGGAGACCAAATTTTACATTTTTTGGAAATTTTTTACTATTTTTTCAGAATTTTTTATTAAACTAAACAATAATAAAAAATTCAGCACAGTTATGATTTTCAAAAATTCTGAAAAAATAGTAAAAAATTTCCAGAAAATGTAAAATTTGGTCTCCAAGCACATTTTAATATGTAGAACACGTTGGTAGATTCAAATCAACTATTTGAATTTTAAAAATGAAGAAACGAGAAAAGAATGCACGTTTGGAGCACAAAAAGAAGGATGCATTTTAACCCCACTCATGAAAGTATGTATATAATAATTGTCAATTTATTATCCAGCTGGTCAAGTCAAATACCATGCATGGTACCACTGTGTGTTGACCACAAAATTTTACAACATATCTATTTTATTATTATATATATAATTTTGAATGGGTTTTGCACTGTTCATTCAGTGCTGGCCCTTTCTCAACCATCTGATCCGTATCAAACGATCAATCCTCTTCCTCTCTCTTCTCATCTTGTCTATTCTTCCAGACTCTTCTCTTCTCTTCGCTTCCCTTCCCTTCCCTTCCCTTCCCTTCCGTTCTGTTCTTTAATTCTATCCATTTTTGTACAATTTTTTCTTATCTGATTCCAATATTCTCTGCTTGTCTCTCCCACCTCACCTCACCTCCCTTCTTTCTCCCGTCTCTTTCAAAAAATCCTAACCTCACCTCTCTCTCTCCCCTCTCGAGTCTCGACTGTGCCACCATCGAAGCGCGCTTCAAAATCTGCGTTTCTAGTTACAATTTTAATTAAAAAAAAAAAGTATAAAAGAAAAAGAATGATTAAATGATCGTTGACCGTTGACTGTCGGAGCTAATTAGAAATTGCATATTATTATTTTTTGGAGGAATTTCATATATATACCTCTCAGAATCTTCAAAATTACATATTTCTGGCCCCTCAAAAGTTTCATGTATACCAATTAGAAACCTATATTTTGTTTAACTATGCTATATATTTTTAATTTCTCTTAATAAAAGATAAAATGGGTACTTTATAAAATAAAAATAAGTTTTAATAGAGAATACAATAAAATGAATAAATTTATTAATTTTTAAACTTTAGAAGGGTAAAGATGATATTTTGAAATTTAGAGGGAGAAAATACGTAATTTCAATATATACAAAGTGTATACATGAAATTCCCCCTATTTTTTCTCTTTCTTTAATTTATTCAAGGTTCAGGATAAAATTTCGCAATTATTTGAGGTTACGGAAGCATATTACGAACTGTTAAATGGTAAAAAGAAAAAGAATAAGGTTGAATAAGTAAAAGTGCACTGCTTTGGTGGTTTCCCTTTACTTACTGCGGCGCCTCTCCAAAATCAAACGGCGCAGGCACTCTGTTTCTCTCCTCTCTCTCTCTCTTCTTTCTCTCCCCTATCAATTGGTTTTATAAAGGTCAGATGACAAAAATTTCCAACACAGAATTCTTCTCCATTTTTAATCAATTTCAAACAATGGCAACAAGTATACTTTTCATTTTTCAGTTGTTTGTGTGTCTAATTTTCTTCATTCCTGTTCTTAAATCAGAGGAAAATAAGGTCAATTCTGTCCAATTTGATCCGACCAATGTTGTGCAAATCTCTTGGAAACCTAGGTAAATATGTTTTTTTTTATAACATCATACCAATTCTCATAATAGAAATTCGTAAAGGTAAAGATTTGTGTTTTTCTTCTTTTTTTCAGGATATTTTTGTACAAGGGGTTTCTTTCTGACGAAGAATCTAACCACCTTATTTATCTGGTAACAATCTGACATTATTTCTTAGATATGTCTAATCACATAGAATTTTACTATAATATTGGAAATTTTTTTATCATATATAGGCAAAGAAGAAGTTGGCAAAATCAACAGTAGCTGATAATGAATCGGGTGAAAGCATCATGAGTGAGGTTCGTACCAGTTCTGGCATGTTCTTGTCTAAGCGCCAGGTACACCATTTCACACCATCAGATTCTGATATTTGTTTCTGTTTGTTAATTAATCGATTCTGTAAAGAGAAAAAAAAATAAAAAAAAATAATTGACTGATGTGCAATCGATTGCTTTGTCTCTGAAGGATGAAATTGTTGCTCGAATAGAGGATCGAATTGCTGCCTGGACATTCCTTCCTCAAGGTATTGTATTATTTTTCATATAATATCAATAGTTATCTAACAAATGCATAGATGCTTATTTATTTTTATTTTCTGCTGTAAAATATTTCTGAGCAGAAAATGCTGAGTCGATTCAGATATTGAGGTACCAGCACGGGCAAAAATATGAGCCACATTTTGATTTTTTTCAAGACAAGAAAAATCAAGAACGAGGGGGCCACCGCCTCGCAACAGTTCTCATGTATCTCTCTGATGTTAAATTCGGGGGCGAAACAGTCTTTCCTCAGGCTGAGGTGCTTGTTTAAATGGCTCATTTTTTTTAACAAAAACCATCTCTCCAATATTAAACCATATGTCTCAAAAACCATTAAAAAAAAAAAAAAAACTATTTTCTTTTAACACTTAAATTTTGTTTAATAACATAAGCAAAATGCTGGCAATAAAAAATAATACACATGTATAGGTATTTTAGTTAACTGGGTTTGAGATTTATCCACCTGATTATATTTCTTTTCCTAAACAATTGTGTTTGCTAAAAATAATTATTCTTTTATAGTTGGGACTTTTACAAGTGAAGGACGAGACATGGTCCGATTGCGCAAAGAAGGGACTTGCAGGTAATTTTAACTCAAAAATTAATACATTTTCTCTTGTCCAATAATTACATCAATTAGAAAATTAACAAAATATGTTCTAATTAAATGACGCAATTAATTGGGAGCAGTGAAACCTGTGAAGGGAGATGCGGTGCTATTCTTCAGTCTGAACCCAGACGGTACAACCGACTCAAGGAGCTTGCACGGTAGTTGCCCGGTCATAGAAGGAGAGAAATGGTCGGCCCCGACATGGATCCATGTCGGGTCATTTAACAAACTGTATATTTCTACTGACGTATGCTCTGACGAGAATTCTAATTGCCCGCGCTGGGCCACTGCCGGGGAGTGCAAGAAGAACCCGGTATACATGTTGGCCAACTGCAAGCGCAGCTGTGCAGTTTGTGACTCAAAGTCAGATGTTTAGCTTAATTAATTTTGAAACTTTTTGAAATACAATTTTTGTTCTTTGAATTTTATATACAAACGGTACTTGAGAGGTAGGTTGGTGGTGTATTTTGTATATAAATGTGGAAGTGTAGTGACAAAACAATTTTTGGTTTAAATATTGAATGCACTAAGATTGAATTCAAGACTCAAATGGGGAAGTATAGTGAGAAAACATTTTTTTTTATTTTCCTTTTATTTTGAAAACTTGTTTGATTGACTGATTAAATTCGAGGGAGAGATGATGGTGCTGTTAAAAATGGTGGCTTCAAATTTTGAATGCCCAAAGATTGGATTGCAAAAACGTTTTCTTAGTTCAAAATAGTGGTGGTTTAATTTGTTATGGTTATCATTATTATAATTAAAACAATTATTGTAACTAAACAATAATAATAATTAAAAGTTAAAACAATGATATGATTAGGGGTGTCAACAGGTCAGGTACAGGTAGGATGGAGATATTTTCATACTTGTATTCATAATGATAACAGAAAATATATATATATATTCATATTCTTCTTTTCGAATACAATACGAATTGAGTAAACAGATCCATAATGATAACAGAAAATATATATATATTCATATTCTTCTTTTCGAATACAATACGAATTGAGTAAACAGATAAAAAAAATATTATTGATATCTTAATTTGTGTTTTTGATAAAATATTTTTTAAAATAAGAAAAAATATGATAAATACAACTAATTTGTATTATGAAAATTTAATAAATACAAAATGTTATTATATTATGTATTATCTTCATACAAAATATATATATCTATTTATATTTATTTTATTTTAAATTATCTTATACAATAATGGTTAAGATAATGAAAAAAAATCAAAGAATATTCTAACCTAGCCTCTTTTGTGCGTTAAATTTCTTTCTAAAGACTCACCTCAGTTTTATAGTTTAATTTAATCTAAAACTTGAAGCTTTAACATTTTTTTATCCAGAAGAAATTGCCGCTTAAAATTACAGCACTCGAAATATATTACAATAACAAAACAATTTGAATTGTGGTACTAAGTTTACATCAATCATATCAGGTTCAATAAGTAATATTACTTTGCTGTAAACAAGTAATATTCTCAAAAACAAAACAAAAAAGAAAGAAATACTAACTAAAATTACAGCTATCCTAAAAATAACAAGAAAAAGAAAGTCACAATTAGAGATGAATTGTTACGAGTTAGGTGTCAGAGCCATCCTCACTTTCATCACAAGGAACCCTAGATTGAATAACAACCCGAGCACCCGATGTTAGCCTGAAATTTTCAAAACAAAATACCATGTACTTCATCAAGCAACTATATTCAAATTACACCAAGCATTTATGAATTATGATTCATTTCAAATTCTTTGATATTGGATATAGAGAAATACACTTAACTTTCTTCAATTTTGATGAGCTTCTCCTTCTTCCTTCTAGAAGGCTCCACCACCGGCAAAGCCTTGGTGGTGTTTCGTCTGGTACCTGTCGGAGGTGTCTGACTGACATCTGGGCCAGCAGAAGAGCTCCTCGGGCAATCATAGAGTGGAGATGTGATCAATTTAATTGTACGAGGAAGGCATCTAGACTTCAATGAGTCACCAGTCTCAGTTTCATCATTCCAATGTTCTGATGATTTACAACTCCTAAACATATTCAAGTGCTGTTAATTAATTAATTGCCTTCTTATAGATAAATTGATATTAACGTAAACATTAAACTAAAAAATTACATGATACAAGTCAGAGAATTTTTGCAAGAAGATATGTAGTTGGGACTATAATTGGTACCGGCAATAGGGATGTTCATTGTATCTGGTTTATTTGGTTTTCAACCAAACTGAAAAAGGTTGGATTTAATGGTTCGGTTTTTCGGTTTAAATGGATTAGTTTGGTTCAATTTTTGGATTAGTATGGTAATTAAAAACTATGATCGGTACCTCTCAGCATTATAAGAAGAGGATCGTTTCAAAATAGGCACTTGATCTCGTACAGTATCATCTATGTGCCGTTTGGTCTCGACTATGCTTCCACTAAAATATTCTTTATCTTCCATCCTTGTCAGAAATCTCATGGAACCGGCACCGTAAATCGGTGAAGGTAAGGCCGGTTGCAAGTAACTCGGCCTGTAAATCGGTATGAACTCATAACGCCTATAGTCCTTTACTGAAATCGAACCGCATGTAATTAAGTGCATTAGATAACTAGCCGGGCTTAGTCTGGGACCGGTTGAGAATACCACCTCATCATCCTCCTCCAAAACCCTAAGTTGGTTGAATCTTCTCCCTTCTGCACGGATTAATGATTCGAGCATTTGTGATTTCCCACAGCAGCTATTACGGTTGTTATTGGTCAGTAGTACTGCTTCAGTATCCAATAACCCGTTATCATCACTTTCCTCCTCGGTTTGTGTACAAGCATCAGATGAAGGGACTGATTTATGAAACTTGGTTATTACCGGTTTGTCAGGGGAGTGGGATTCGGAGGAAAGAGTAGAGGGGGATTGTTGTTCATGTTCATCCCGAGATGAAGATAGAGAGAGCGGTGAAAGCGGTTTTGACTGTTTATTTGGAATTGGAGGCGGCGAGGATGAAGTAGAAGGAGATACCTCTTTCTCTTTTGCTTTTCGCCTAGAGGGTCTTGTTTGGTTTGTTGGTTTTGGGTTTTTGTTACTATGGTTAAGCCAATCTACAAAAAAAAAAAAAAAAAAAAAAAATGAAAATTGTAGACTGCTAAGAATATTTATATATGCAAGTGAGTTACCAGTAGGAGAAGAAGGATCAAGGAGTTCAGAGCCCTTGAGCACATATTCATTGTCATTCGCTGGTAAAATGAGATCATCTTCTGACAAATCATGCCAGACAAATCCATTCTTGTAACTCCTCTTACAGGACCAAGAGTACATAGCTGCCATCCCCTTTCCTCTCACTTCATTAAGTCGCTCCATAAAATCTGAAACCCGATTTTGTAAATTTTAAGGGTAATTTGGTAAACCAAATTGGTAACTAACTAAATTAAGGTAAGGTACCTCTTAGAAAGAAGGTGTCGGTGTCGGTGTCGGTGTCGGGGTGGGAAGAAGAAAGAGAGACCTCGATGAAATGGGGGTGCTCCAGATGCCGATTTCGCGACAGGTAGTACACCACCGGAATCCGAATCCTACCGCCGCTGCTCTCTGCCATTTCCATTCTATCTATCTCTCTCTCGTCGTCGGAGTCGTCGGAGGAGGAGGAGAAGAGAAGAAGACGAGTGACTGACTGAGTACTGAGTAGAGAAAAAATAACGATTAAAATTTAAAAGAAAGGAAGGAAAGTTGGGTTGGATACTTGGATCTATCTCTCTCTTAATCTAATTAGATCTGAATGCGGATTAGGTGCGATGAGCTTGGTACCTACTTTACGTTCGATGAGTTACATACCGTTCGATTGGATTTAAAATATGCGCACACGAATATTAAAGTATATCGTACGGTTTTGGATTCCAATGCCCATTGAACCTATTCCGCTCCGCTGTAGTTTGATATGAGTATTTATTATCTGTGTGTCTCTGTGACTTTTGACTTGAACTGTGGGATACGTAAGAGTCGCAGATAGATTTCAGTCAACCCTTAAAAAAGGGGAATTTTATTAATAACCCTTTTAAAAACTTCAACGTTACGTATATCCCCTCTAAAATGTATGATATTATATTTTTACTCTTCTAAATTTTAAAAACTCACAAATTTACTCAGTTAATGGTCATTTCTCTCTCTCTCTCTCTCAGCATGTCTCAGAGATAATTAAAGCACTGTTATGAATTAAGTATTTATGAATGTCCATATTGCAACTCTCTTGAGCAATTACTTGAAAACTTCTCTTTAAAGAAGTATGTTTCTCTCCCACATTTATCAATAGAGTTAATATTAGATAGTTTGTAATTTACATTTTCTAGCCTATAAATAGAGACTTTGTATGAATGTATTGGACACAACAAAAGCATATGAATAAAGCATAGCCATCTTTATACATTTTCAATATCTTGTTTATTATTCTTTTACTTTATTTTATAACACGTTATCAGCACGATAGCTCTTGAAGATATGAGGTAAACTTCTAATATATTTTTAATTTTAATATCATAATACTTCTAATCAAAAATTGTCACAAGATAACAACATAAAAACAAATTATAATAATAATAAAAGAAAATAATGAAGTCATCAGTTATCTTTTATATTACATTATGCTTCAATTATGTTTTATGTTATGTTATGATTTTATTTTTTTATTAAATATCAATTCTTCGAGTCTGTTTTATTTTATGTTATGTTATGCTTTCAATTTTATATTAATTATTTTTAAATTTATTATATTCTATTAACATGGGTCTTTCTCTTATTAATCTTTATTGAAAGATTTACTTATTTTTAGTAATTGGTCTGAAGCCACTTACATTTGTTTCTGTCATAGCACCAAATTGAAGGCATTATGTCATAAAATTGAAAGCATTATGTTTTGCCCGAAGCCTATATATAAATATATATATATATATATATATATATATATATATATATATATATGCCATGATATATATATTTCTTTTCAATAAAATCTTTATAGTATTGAATATTATTTATTTTTATTTTTAATGTTTTAATCTTCCTGACGAAGATTTCAAGAAAAGAAGATCTTCATGAAGAAGATTTCAAGAAAATTTATATAATGTACAAATTTTATGTGATGTACATATTAAGAAAAAAAAAATTTATAAGTTAATCTTCCTGAAGAAGATCTGAATAAATTTTCTGAAAGAAATTTCAGAAAAATTTCTAATATGATGCGCAAATTTTACATGATTTTAAGAAATATTATGAGTTGATTTCATGTCTCATTGTGGTTCAAAAATAACAAGTTGTTGATGAAAAACTATAAATTTCATTCAATTGATTAATGTTTCATTCCTTGAAAAGAATGTATCAATATATAAAAATAATAATTTTGAACAAACTCGTGGATGAGAACAAGATCGATGTTATTATCATAGTGATTATTCCAAAAACACACATTTCCACCAGAAGTGGAAAGATAATGAAAAGAATAATAAGAAAGAAAATTTTATGCTATCATTGGCCACGTACCTGTAGTACATTGAAATATTATGTTTACCTATATCAAACATCAATAAATAAATAAATAAAAGATTGAGACAAATTTTATTTGAGAGTGTGATCTCGATCTTAGCAATATTGATGCTATTAAATTTTATTTGTTGAAATTATATTTTGAGGCTATTGACAAACAAACAAATTATTTCCACCACAGCTCGTTAACTTTAACAAACCTTGCCTTACCTCATTTTCACATCACTTTGCTTTATGCATTTATTCTAAAATTGGAATTAGAATAAACTTTCAAGTATTTTCGAAATTATTAGATTTTACAATGAAATGTTCGAAATTAAATTTAGTATATTTTAGACAAATGATCAAATATGTTAACATATTTATGTTTTCCAGAAAATCATAATTGTTGGAAATGGAAGTCATCACCTTGATAATTATATAGTGTATATATAAAAGATATAATATGCTGTGGATATATTAGTTTAGAAATCATATATTTTAAATTGGATTTTCTTTTTCTTTTTTTCTGGAATAAATAAGGAATGATCTGGTGAACATTATTTTTTCTTGTTTATTTAAGTTTTGTTTAATAAACACAATAATATTTTCGATTTTAAGTGTTTGACAACTAAACACTTATTTTGTGAATATATGTATTCTTAAATATATGCATTTATTTACGGGATTGTAATTGTTGTTAAAAAAAATGATTGAAGGCTCCGGAAGAGTTGATTTCTTGTTAA
This sequence comes from Carex pumila, assembly GCA_033356055.1. NCBI lineage: Eukaryota > Viridiplantae > Streptophyta > Magnoliopsida > Poales > Cyperaceae > Carex > Carex pumila. The sequence continues at coordinate 107,611 of JARJHM010000586.1, forward strand.
ATGGAGGAAAATAAATTCATACTTAAGATATATTATATTATTCTAAGTCTCAAATGAATTTATTAAGTTTTAACGATATCTGCCGAAATGGGTATCATGTTGAGACAACCAATAAAGAAAATATTAGAAATCTTTATATTACTAGCATAATATCAATATATTGGAAAAATTGCCTATGTTTTCCTCCGACTTGTACTACATATATTAGTGCAATTGAAACACATGTTATTGTAAACCAGAAGTTTACATACAAGAATATGTTTATAGTTTGGCATGACCGGTTGGACCATTCCGGTTCAATAGTGATGCGAAAAATAATAGATAATTATTATAAACATTCATCAAAAAATTAGAAGATTCTTTAATCTGATGAATTTTTATGTGTTGATTTTATTTCTAGAACGTATACAATGTGATATTTGTGGAACATTATATCCAACATGTGAACCATTTGAATAATTTATGATTTTAATTGATGCATCAACAAGATGGTCACATGTATGTTTATTATCAAATCGCAACCTGACGTTTGCGAGATTACTTGCTCAATTGATTTGATTAAAGAGCATAATTTTATGATTATCCAATTATGAAAGTACATCTAGACAATGTCGGAATTAATGTTGAACATCCTGTAATTGTTCGTATATAAAAAAAAAGATATGATATTTTACATGCAACAAAACTAATTCGCATCATGCCAACTAGCTATTATAAAGCTTCCCCTTATAATTGGGTTTTGGTCACATACCTAATATTTCCCATATAAGAATTTTTAAATGTGCGGTATATGTTATAATTGCTCCACCACAACGCACTAAAATGGGATATCAAAAAAAAAAAGTTGGAAATTTATATTAAATTTGAATCTCCATATATAATAGAGTATCTAGAACCATTGATGGGAGATTTATTCATGGCTAATTTTTTCGATTGTGATTTTGATGAATAAAAATTTCCAACCTTAGGGGGGAGAAAACTATCAGCTGAAAAAAAAATATACATTAGTATGAATTATCATTGTCTTATTTTGATCCTCGTACTAAAGAATGCGAACTAAATGTTCAGAAGATAATTCATTTGCAAATGTTAGTGAATCAATTGCCAGACACATTCACAGGTTCAAAGAAAGTGACCAAATCACATGTACCAGCTGCTAATGCGTCAATTAAAGTCGGTGTCCCTGTTGGACAGGCTAATTATAACACGCATGAAGCGTGGAAAAACAATCGGTTCCAAAGATTAAAAATATAGAAATCCTCGAAAAAGAAAAGGAGCAAAGAATGAAAATGGTCAAGATGAGGATATGATAATTTCAGATAAAACTCCAGAAGAGAATAAAATTATAAGTAATATTGGAGTTCCAGCAGAAACTCAGGTATCTGAAATTCATGAAAATGAAGAGATCTCTATAAATTATATCATGAATGGAATAAGATGGAACCGAGATGAAATTGATATCAATGATATTTTTGCATATAATATAGCGCTAAATATAATAAATATTGAGGATCATGACCCAAAGTCTATTAAAGAATGTCGACAAGAAAATAATTGGCCAAAATGGAAAGGTGCAATTGAGGCAAAATTAAACTCTTTGGAAAAACGAAAAGTATTTGGGCCTGTGGTTCCAATATCTAAAGGTGTAAAACCAGTATGATATAAATTGGTATTTATGCGAAAATAAAATGAGAAAGATGAAATTTTAAAATATACTCACATGTGGTGGATGCAACAACTTTTTTTTTTAGTCTGGCAGTCCATGAAGGACTTAATTTGTACCTAATGGATATTGTTACAGCCTATTTAAATGGCTTGCTTGATAATGATATTTATATGAAAATATCTGAAATATTTAAGATATGCTTGAAGCATGTAATTTAGGTTCTCGAGAACATTGTTTAGTTAAATTGAATAAATTTTTATATCGATTAAAGCAATATGGACGCATATGCTATAATCGTTTAAGTGAATATTTATTAAAACATAGATATAAAAGTGATACGATTTGTCCATGTATTTTCATGAAAAGATCAGGAAATGAGTTTGTTATAATTGCAGTTTATGTTGATGATCTAAATATCATTGGAACTTCGGAAGAGCTTCCAAAAGCAGTAAATTACTTAAAGAAAGAATTTGAGATGAAAGATTTTGGAAAGACAAAGTTTTGTCTTGGATTACAAATTGAACATTTGAAAAGTGATATTTTTGTCTATCAAGAAAATTATGTTGTAAGAGTGCTGAAACGATTTTATCCATTGAGCACTCCGATGGTTGTACGATAATTAGATGTGAATAAAGACCATTTTAGACCTCAAGAGAATGATGAAGAACTACTTGGTCCTGAAATACCATATCTTAGTGCAATATGAGCACTTATGTATCTTGTTGGACATACAAGGTCTGATATATCATGTGCTGTAAATTTATTAGCAAGATATAGTTCTTCTCTCACACAAAGATATTGGAATGAAATTAAACATATATTTCGCTACCTCCAAGGTACAATGGATATGGGTTTGTTTTTTTTTCAAATATATCCAAATCTGATTTAATTGGTTATGAAGATGCTGGATATTTGTCTGATCCGCATAATGACCAATCTCAAACAGGCTATTTGTTTACATGTGGTGGAACAGCTATTTCATGGCGATCTGTGAAACAAACTATAACAGCCACATCTTCTAATCATGTAGAAATTTTAGCAATATATGAAGTAAGCCGAGAATGTGTTTGGTTAAGATCTGTGATTCAACATATTCGTTAGACATGTGGCTTGTCTTCTGGAAAAATGATCCCGACGATCATATATGAAGACAATACTGCATGTATTGCTCAATTAAAGGAATGATACATTAAAGGAGATAGAACAAAACACATTTCACCAAAATTCTTTTTCACCCATGATCTTCAGAAGGATAATGTTATTAATGTTCATCAAATCTATTCAAGTGAGAATCTAATAGACCTATTCACCAAGGCGCTTTCTACTGGGATATTTGAAAAGCTGGTCTGCAATATTGGTATTCGTCGATTTAAAGCTCTTGATTAATGTTGTCATGAGGGGGAGTTAAATATGTGTTACATTTTCCTTAACAATAGTTTTTCCCACAGGGTTTTCCTGGTAAGGTTGTAATCATGTATTGAAAAGAATAATGTACTTTTTTTCCTTCACTAGGTTTTTATCCCATAGGGTTTTTCTTAGTAAGGTTTTAATGAGGCATATTCTTATATAATGGACATCCAAGGGGGAGTGTTATGAATTAAGTATTTATGAATGTCCATATTGCAACTATCTTGAGCAATTACTTGAAAACTTCTCTTTAAAGAAGTATGTTTCTCTCCCACATTTATCAATAGAGTTAATATTAGATGGCTTGTAATTTACATTTTCTAGCCTATAAATAGAGACTTTGTATGAATGTATTGGACACAACAAAAGCATATGAATAAAGCATAGCATCTTTATACATTCTCAATATCTTGTTTATTATTCTTTTACTTTATTTTATAACAAGCACAAAATATTATTTATATTAAAATTGTTCACTCCGCCCCCGTAACTTCTAAAATTATATAATTAAAGTTAGAATTGTGAATAAAACCATAGGATACTGCGAGGAAAGATGAGAACTTTTTTGTTCTCATATTTGCCATATTTTTTTTTCCTTTCAAAACTTTCTTTTTCTTTGTCTTCATAAAACACATTAAACCAAATATATATAGAGGAGGGCTCAAATGCTCCAACAATAATTGCCCCAATCAACGCCCAAAATCTGGTCCTCTGATCTGCACTGTAAGATTTGTGTCAAACAAAACGCTTGATTAGAAGTTGTAATTCGCTCCAGTTTGCTCGTGAGTCCGGACCCCTCCTTTTTCTCACTCATTTTTGTTCTTTCTCCCACAAGGCCACAACGCAAATTAGCTCCATGAAAATTCTTTGTCCTTACCCCAGCGCAACCCTGCTCTCACCCCTCCCGTCTGACTCGACCCCAACAACACTCTCCTCTCGCCTCTCCGTCGATTTCCCTGTTCAGATCTCCCCTCTCATAAGTTAGGGTTTTGTTGCAAGAACAGCGAATCACTTCCACGGCCACTACCACCGTCAACTCCTCTTCACCGACTGGATAGGCTAGTTTGATATTATAAATACACAACATCGTATAGGGAAGCAATACGGCATATTGGTCAACCGGGGGCACATCATGCCTATGCTATATCAGGAGGCACTTTTCAGTTATTCATGAATCTGTAAAATTCATTTATCAACTGTCATTTTCTAATGATTGTGTGTTTTTATTTCCTTTTCTTTTAGATTTTAATTTGAGTAATCGCCTGATAGAGTGATAGTTCATGCAATTGCTCATTTTTTTTGTTCTCATCCCATGACGGGATTGATTTCTTGACAATATTCCTCAAGTGAATGATTCTATGTTATATGATTTTGTTATAAGTGAAACATGTTTACCACGATTGGTAGTTGGTACCAATAGAATCTGGATTTGTGAAATGGATGAATGTTTTCATGAAGACGCGATGAAAAATTGATATACTGCACAGAGGAGATGAAAAATTGAAAATTTGAATGGAGGATAGAGAGAGCCCATGACTGTACTGCACGGAGGAGATAGAGCATCGGGATCAGTCATTGATTAATTGTTGAAGACAAAAGGAGAGAACTGAACAGCGGTAATGATTTATGAGAACTGGAGAGAAACATCTCAATTATTCGCTAGTATTCCTGGAAATAGATGGTCTCAATCTGAACCGCGATTTAACATTAGATTTGCGGTTTAGATTTTGGGAGCTTATTGGGGCAGAAATTGTTGGAGCATTTGAGCCCTCCACACATATATATATATATATATATATATATATATATATATATATATATATATATATATATATATATAATGGAGTTAGGTTGGGGTGCTATGGATAGCATAGTGGCCTCTATGTTACGGCTCAATATTTGAGTTTTCAAAATCCAAACGGTCGATCCGAACCGTTCATCTTATTCTCCATATTAATATCTACTTGGAGACCAAATTTTACATTTTTGTGAATTTTTTTACTATTTATTAACTATTTTACAAAATTGTTGATCCAACGGTGACTGCACAAAACAGTAAAACCGTTGGATTAGCGATTTTCAAAGTGGCTTAATAAATAGTAAAAAAATTCAGAAAATTATAAAATTTGGTCTCCAAGCAGATATTAATATGGAGAATAAGATGAACGGTTCGGATCAACCATTTGGATTTCGAAAACTCAAATATTGAGCCGTAGCATAGAGGCCACTATGCTATCCATAGCACCCCAGCCTAACTCTATATAATGGATCTTGGCATAGCCGCGATTATAAATGTAGTGTACACTATGAAAAGATGTTCTCATTTTGTATTGTGTTTAGAGGTTTTAGTACAATGGTAGAATATGATACTATATATGTTGTTAAACATGTTTAATTTGGTAGAGTCATGCTCATATTCTATTACTGCTTGTGATGTTGTTATTTTATTTTATTTTTCTAAATGTTATCTTTGTTAAATTTTGTAAGATTGTTATTAGAAGATTATTTTTTGTAATCCTGAAAAGGAGAAAGACAGAGACAGAAACATAAAGAAAGAAAGGAAGAAAGAACGAACTTTTTTTAATTTACTGAATTCCTACCTACAAATTAACAACAACAAATTACCCTAAATACACAATCAACCCAAACCCGAAGAGATCCGCTCAACAAAGAGATTGAAGTTGTGGGCCCTGTCGAGCATGCTGATGCGTACATACTCGGGCCCTGCACCGAAATGCTTCCCGCTGCGAGTGAGCACCTTTATGCTCTTGAAGAACCCCTCACAGTCATCCTTGATGCTCTCATCGTCGCATCTCAGCCATGCAAATGCTGCACAAACCAAAATCACCAAAAAAAAAAATTATCGATGCAAATTATAAGTGTTATGGAAATTGAGATTGACAATTTGCGCATATATATATACCGGGATAAGTTTCTGCGTATTCCTTTGTGAACTCACAGAACTCTGATGAAAACTGAGGCAGGCTGAAGCGTCCTGACTCCTCAACAGCCTGGCGAAGCCGTCCCCACCTGTCAGCAAGCAAATGCCGGCTGAAGTGGAAGAGACGATCGGCACCTTTAGAATCGGGTAGGTCATACCCATCAGAGACAACCTGGAGGATGCGGGCCGCACGAATTTGGGAGTCCTTCGAGACGCCGATCGAGTTCATCTCAATGAACTTGACCATTTTGCGTGCCACATCAGCGTCCTTCACTAGGGCCCACCCGATTCGCGTGCCAGCATGCCCAGTAGCCTTGGAGACAGTGAAGAGCATGATGTCCTCGTCAGCTGGGCCCCGCATTGGTGTGTACTGGGGCCAGTAGTACGCCAGGTCATGGACCCACTTGCCAGCCTCTGAGTCCAAGACAGCATGTCTGATCGCACCGTCAGGGTTGTTAGGGGAGCACACTATTTCAATGAAGGTAGAGTTGTCACCTCGTTCGAAGGTAGATGCATCTCCACCCCAATGGAATAGCCTCGATTTTAGCAAATCGGCAATCCCTGGATACATCTGTGCCATCGAAAAAAATAAAAAATAAAAAATTTAAAAGCTTAACATTTCAGGTTATATGATTGGTTTTCTTGTTACAGGCAAGTGCTTCCCTGTGATCTGAAATTATTATTCAAATTAAAATGTTATTTTTCTACAGGGGAAGGGGGGATGTAGGGAACTTGCATGACAGTAGAAACATGGTCTCAGTGTAATCTGAACAATAAAATATATACAAAGTACAAGTTGTGTTTGCTTCTTGAAGGACATGAGATTTATTAAATTACCAAAGAAAAGAAAAAGAAAAACAACAGACTAGACACAGTGAATAAAGCCATGGCTGACTTTGAAAGAATTAAAGGATTCCTTGGTTTGAAAAACATTACTTAATTTGGTGACTAAGCATTCGTAGTCTGAACCCCAATTAATAATATAGAAATGTCGGTTCAACCAAATGCTAACATGACTCAGAAGGCAACAAACTTACCAAAATGGTTATTATAATATTTCGAAAAAAAAGTTGTGAAATTTAATTAAGACATGATTAATTAAATGAATAAATCTTTAACGGTAGCGCTGTTCGCAAATCTGATTTGCGAAATACCAGTTCAAAATTAAACAAAAAAAAATGATTAATCAATTTGAAAATAATAACAGTATATGCATCAATGCATGTGCAGAGTAGAAGCATCAGATGAGAGCTTACTGATCACATGAAAGGTAGAAGAGGAAAGGGAGACAAGGGAACACTGAGAGATGTATATCTTCTTTAATTAGTTATATGATGTGTGTATTAAATTAATTAGGAAAGAAAATTTGCTGTTATTCCTTGGGAAATCCCAACCATTCATTTTTTTTCTATGCACGAATCTCAACAAAATCATATGTTGAGATCAGAATAACAGCAGATTTATTTCCTATTAATTAAATAAATAAATTAATTAATTAATTAATTAAAAGTAGGGGGTGGACCAGCAGCAACAAATTGCAAAGTAAGATTCAGTTTGTAAAGCATTGATTCATTGAATTGGTAACAGTAACAGGTACAGAGCATATTATGATGGTGACACATCTGATCCCCACTAATCATTATCTTATAGTATACAATTATAATATACAATTATAATTAGGCCCACAACTCCACACACACACACTGAGGAGTGACAGTTACTTACAACAAAATTCTAAGATTTTATGTGAATTACCGAGTAATACGGTGCGGCAGAGACGATAGGTACAGGCTGCTGAGAGGAGGAGAGAGCGAAGAACACAGCATGGATTAGCTGTGTGGACCCCACACCGACAATGACGTGGCGATTGTCACTCACGGCGTTGCCGACGATGGCATGGAGACGGCGTACTTCTTTGGCGAAGGAGGGTTCGAGAAACCAGCAGAGTTGGGCCCCAGCGGCAGAGAAATAACTCATGCTGTGCCATCCTGAAATCACGACTGTTGATTTTTGCCCCGATTCCTTCCAGAAGGACTCGAACATCGTTGGATCGCCGCTGAATAATTAATTAATTAATTTAATTGATTCATTGATTGATTATCAGATCAGTTTTGGATACATACAGCGCAAGGACTATGTAATCAAAACAGCAATGCATATAGTTAGTGCGCCGCTTGAAGTGAAATCTGCTCTGTTAAAAAGGTTACCCATTTTATGAGTAGTTGAGAGACAGAGAGAGCACTTACTGGTCGAGGTTGACAACGGCTTGTTTGTCTCCGGTGGGAGACGTGCTGGAGAGGTCCAGTTCGTTGTTTGAGTGGTGGGGATTGAGATTGAGAAGTAGATCATGGTACTTGACAAATAGGAAGAGGAAGAAGAAGAGGACGAGCGCCGTGAAAAGCAGCAGCACCACGGCCACGCAGATCACTGTGAGGCTGACACTCAAGCGGCGCTGTTCGGGCTGCTGCAGCTGCTGCTGCGGTGGGGCTACCACTCTGTCAAACCTCTCTCTCTGGTCTTTCATGGTCACATTTCTCCGGCGCGCCATTGTTTCTCTGTTTTTCTTTTCTCTTTCTCTCTCACTCTCTTTGTTTCTCTGAAATCTGTATAAAGAAAGTATGTTAACTTTAACTAATCAGGGCCAGGGGTGTGGGACAGTGGGACTCCACTCCGTCGGAGTTTACTTTTTTTAATTAAACCTTTTTTTTATTCTTTATATATTATATATAAATATAGGGAATATCGACAGACAGAAACAGAACTGAAACTCCCAAATTTAAAACAAATAATAATAAATTAATTATCTAATTTGAGTGGAGATTTCCTCACATCCATATCTCATATTCTCATATCACTCGATTTTTATTTATTATTCCCATGACTGCAGTGCAGCTGTGTAGGACTTTAAATGGTGGCGACTGGTATGGGTATGGTACCTTTTTTGGGATACTGGTATTAACTATTAAGCGGGGGAGGTTGTCACAACTCACAAAGAAGGGATCGGGCTTATTTTACAAGGAGCCACCCATTCTTTTCTTTTATTGCATATTCAATACCAGGGTTATTTAGTTTAGGGCTATTAGCAAGCTTCCGGCTATTTTTATTAATATCTTATAAAAAAAAAGGAAAATTTTAAAAATGTCCGTGTGTGTTATTTTTTTTTTTTATTTCTACCCCGACCACCTGGGCTTCGAGCGGCTCACATGACAAGTGAGGCGCCCCAGGGACAGGCGGCCCACTACCCAGCTTATTGTATTTTTTTTAATTTCTTTTTAATTATTTTCAATTAGCCATTTAACTGTACCCGTTATTATGTAATACTCATTAAATTATTTTTTAAATGTAGTTTGTTAAAAAGAAAAAAATGTTAGTTTTTTAAATGGGAGTGTGGATCGCAAATAAAAATTACGGTTTGTTAAAAGTACAACTGTACACTTCAAGTCATTATATTGAAACTAAGAAATTATATTGAAACCGTAATTTTATTTGCGACCCACACTCCCAACAGACCGTCTGTGACAGGGGCGATCTACTAGGGTCCTGACTACCTGGGACACAAGCGGTCCACTGCGGATGCCTATTTATTCATTTTTTTCTCTCTCTTCTCACTTCAACATCAGTCTACCTCCTATCTCAAAGGCAGATAGAAGGGAGAAAGAACTGAAAGCGATCTCGGGCGATTTTCTAGACGACTACAACTACAGGTAATTTAAATATTTTTTAATTATTTTTTTAAAATTAAATATTTTTTTAATTTTCTAATTAATTTCTAATTAGCCGTTGATTACTGTACAATTAGTCTTTAATTAATATAATTAGCTTTCATAATCAATTACTGTCATTTGAAACCCTAGTTACAATGGCACCCAAAGTTGGAAAAAATAGAGGAAGAACTGAAACCGAACGCGAAGAAAAAAGAACACTTATTAATAATTTTTGGACGGCGGAAGCCTACGTGATGAGAAATTTGGAAAGATTGTTTTCACCCAAAAATAATGAAGAATTTATAAGCACTCTTGATTCATCAATTAGAAAAATGCTGATGAAAGGCTGGGTAGACAGGTCCCTCCACCTGGATGGGGACAGTGCTACTTATGTGAGCTAAAGAGAGATATGGTGGATATGTTCTTCTGTTATAAATGTGGCAAAGCTGTTCACCCCAATTGCATGGACCCGTATGCAAATCCGCTGAATGATGCTCATCTCACTACGTGAGAGTGTCATGCGTGCGTCCGTCGGGCTAAGGAAAAGAAGGGAGCAAGCTCCTCAACTTGTAAGGCTTAGACCCTAATTGTATGTTGTTGTAGTATTTTATGTTTGAACTGTAACGGTTTGTATAATTGTTATGTTTGAACTGGTTGTTGCTATATGAATTTTATGTTACTTTATTTTATGGACTCGACGGTACTGTATTATTTTTGAACAGTACGTGCAACAGTTACAGTAAATTTGTAACAGTAATGACTAATTATTATATGACATTATTACGGCTACAGTAAATGTACAGTGCGCTACAGTACGTGCAACAGTTACAGTAAATTTGCAACAATAATGGCTAATTATTATAATTAAAAAAATACTTATTCACTCAACTCCTCACTTGGAGAGAATTCTCAAATCGCAAATGGCAGGAAAGAGAAAACAGAAGGCTTAAATCAGCTGGCATATGGGGGTGCCCGTGGGGCTGGCGCCTCACTTGCCATGTGGGCCACCCGAGGAGCTGGCGCCTCACTGAAAATTTTGATCGCCCCAAGTCCAGACAGAGCATAAATAAAAAAAAAACAAAAGTTATTTTTAAAATTTCCTTTTTATTAAGGATATTAATAAAAATGGCCGGCAAGCTTCTGTACCACTTGCTTTTCTCTTTTTTCTTGTAATTTTTGTTTTTATTTTGTTTTCTTTAGGAGGTACTGCAATTGTAAAACTATTCTCTTCAGTTAATGAAATATACCTACGGATTTTTATCAAAAAAAATTGTCTGATCCATTTTAAGATATATATACATAAATTTTAAAACGGATTGAACGGTTCTAAAATCTATCAAACTTACTCCGTTTTCTATTTTTATAGGTCTTCATCATTGTTATTGTTTTTACTAAGTCTTTATTATTTTTATAACTACAAAGTATTGGATCTATTTTGGGTTCGATGGCTTCAAGATCGTCTGATCCGCTTTAAAATATGTGTGTTTAATTTATTTATTTGTGTGCACAGATCTTAAAACAGATCAGACAGTCTCGAAGCCTATCAAACTCAAAAATAGATCTGATGCACATCGAACCTACTTCATTCTCTATTTTTATAGGAACTTCATAGGTGTCTATTTTTATATGAGGAGGGTTCAAATGCCTTCATTTTTAAAACGTTAATAACTCAAAATTTAAATCATAAACATCAAAATAAAACCGTTAGATGTGATCTATGTTATTTTATATATGTGCTAAAAAAATTATCACATTTTAGTTTTCTTTTTATGTGAATAAGTTGAAAAATCAACGTCTAGAAATTATTCACATTAATATATTTTTACAAGCTCTTGATGACAATCAAAACGAAGTTGAAATGTCATAAATTTTTACACGTGTATAGATAAAATAATGTAGATCATATCCAACAGTTTTATTTTAATTTTTAAGTTTTTAAATTTTGAGTTACTAAAAGTTTTTAAAAATGAAGGCATAATGGAGGCACCAAAAATGGAGGCATTTGAATCCTCCTCGTTTTTATATAGTACAAGAAAAAAAATTCAATTATTATATTATTTTTTTCTTTTATACCAATTTTATTGAAAAATATTTACTTTGTAATTTTTAATCTAATTAAAATTTGGTAAACATTTTCAGCGTATTAGTAATGCAAATGGTTCGTCTTGTATATTTATGGAAATTATAAATAAAAATGTGAATATGGGAATTATTTAATCTTCATAAAGTAAAATGTATCAGTAGTAAAATACAGCCTTCGATTTAAAAGAATATATATTTAAGTCATTAATATAATTTAATAAATTTCAACATATGTAAATATGATACTGAAATGTCTAAATACATGCAAGTGAAAAATGGAGAATAAACGTGATGGAAGAGAAAGTCTCTGAATGAAGTCATGGTTTTACAAGGATATTTATATTAGATCCATGAATAAAATTGAATGAATTTTCAACACGTGTAAATATGGCACTGAAACGCGCGTCCAAATATGTGAAAGGGAGAAACTGAGAAAAAACGTGATGGAAAGTCAATTGGTTAGGGAGAGAGTCCCTGAATCAAAGTTGTGGGGTTTAAAGGGATTTATATATATTGGACTAGTTAATATTATTTGATGAATTTTAACACATGTAAATATGGTACTGAAACGCCCAAATACGTGAAAACAGAAACTGAGAGAAAAATATATATGATGGAAGTCAATTGGTTAATGAGAGTTTCTGAATCAAACCATGGATATAAAAAGGATTTCTATATATTGAACTCATTAATATATATAAATGTAATGAATTTCAACACATGTAAACACATGATACTAGAACGTATTCTAAATACATGAAAGAGGGACGTTGAGAGGAAACGTGATGTATGGAAGTTAATTCATTGGTTAAATACAGATCTAGTCCTTGAATCAAGTCATGTGTTAAGAACTAATTAGGATTAGGGACTAATAATAGCCTCAGATTATACCATTACGGTATTTTATTCATCATAGGCTAGTATGAGCATTAAAGGGAGCAACTAAAAGTCAACAAAGTTACTCAACCTTTATATCTCATTTTTTTCAAAAGTTACCGTTATGTTTCCAACAGCTGTACATCACAGCTATAAAAACTCAATGTAAAAATCAACGAAATATACAGTTCATTTTCTCAATTCACTGTCTCATTTATTTCCACCACTATTCCATAAATCCAACTCGTTTATTTCCACCACTGTTCCGTAAATCCAACATTGTATCAGAGCACTGATCCATCAGTAAAACAAACAAGAGCCTCAAAGAGGTCACCAAAGAACTGTGCAGAAAATACTAACACAGTCACCCAAAAACAAACTCCAAAGACTGCTTCAATTCAGCACCCATATCAGAAAAAACTGAGTTTCATCAATATGTCTCAACAATTTGATAATTCCAAACTCATATCCATAACCCTCAACGGCAGCAAAAACTACATCCCATGGTCCAGATCAGTAACCATAGGTATCAGTGGCAAAGGCAAACTGGGCTTTGTCACTGGTACTAAGAAAAAACCAGTGGCAGCTAAACCACTAGAGCTAACTGCCAAAGAAGCAGAAAAAATTGAGGAATGACAACAGACAGACCACATGGTCATGTCTTGGATAATCAACACAATGGAGCCCCAAATTGCCCAACCACTCATGTATGCCAACTCATCAACAGAGGTATGGGAGAAAGCAAAAAAATGATTTGGGCAACAATATAATTTTGCTCATATATTCAACCTCAAGCAAGAATTAGCACAAATCAAGCAAACAATTCAGACAAATTCACAACTTGTAACTGAAATCACCACAAAATGGGAGGAACTCAAAATATACCTCCCACCAACAGATGATCCCGATGAAATACAAAAAAGAGCTGATCAAGATCTAATATTTACTTATCTGGGGTACCTTGATTCGAGTTATGAAGCAATCCGGTCACAAATTCTTCTCTCAACCGAAATGCCATCATTTGATGAAGTGGTGGCAATAATTGATCGAGAGGAGTGTAGAAGACTCCTAATGAACCCGCAAGAACCCCAAGCCTCTGAAAACAAAGCCTTCAAAGCACAAGCTCAACCCATTCAAAACCCTAGAACGGAGATGAGAGGAGACCCAGCCCTCAGGTGCGATCACTGCAAGAAAAAAGGACATTGGCGGGAGGGATGCTGGTTCCTCTACCCTTATCTCCGACCTAATCGCAAGGCAAATGGGGGTTTCAACAGGGGGGGAGAACAGAGAAAATGGGGAGGGCGCGATGAGAAGAAGGAGAAGAGGGGTTTGGCGGTATCGACGAACTAGGGTGGGTTGAACTCGAGTCAAGGGAACGGGTTTGATCAAACCTGCGCATCCCTTTCCAACCAGGATCCTATGCGGCAGTTTATTGAGTCACTATCTGTGCTACTAAAGAGTAACAACATGAATTCTGGTATGGCAACACACTTAATTCATAGTTTAAATTCAACAAATTGGATCTTAAACTCGGGTGCAACTGACCACATGACCGGTAATAAGAACTTGTTAAAAAAATTTAAGGAATGCACAAATGACAAGTATGTTACCGTAGCAAATGGTGAAAAAATGCAAATCAAAAGGATAGGTACAATTAACATTTTTTCCAAAGAATTACGAAATGTGTTATATCTAGAAAATTGTTCATCAAACTTGTTATCCATTAGTAAAATCACAACCGAATTGGAATGTGAAGCTATTTTTACATCTAAGAGTGTGATTTTTCAGGAATAGATAACCAAGAGAGTGATTGGTAAAGGAGTTTTAGAGAATGGACTTTATATGTTGAGTCAAGAAAAAATTAATCTAAGTGCCGAGAGACAAGAAGATTTAAGCACTCTTTGGCATAGATGAATTGGGCATCCTTCTGACAAAATCTTAAAATGTATTTTTAATTTTTCAAAGATAGATTGTAGTAATTGTGAGGTGTGTAAATTAGGAAAACATACTAAACTACCGTTTTATTCTTCAAGTTATAAGAGTGAAAAACCTTTAATTCACTCGGATGTATGGGGACTGGTACCCATAGAATCATTTAATGGTAACAAATATTTTGTTCTCTTTATTGATGATTTTACTCGCACAACTTGGTTGTACTTAATGAAAAATAAAAGTGAAGTTTTTTCACATTTTCAAAAATTTTACAATTTTGTAGAAAATCAATTTAATGCAAAAATTAAAACATTTAGAACCGACAATGGAACGGAATTTGTAAATCAAAAGTTTTCAAATTTCTTTAAACAAAAATGAATTTTGCATCAAACTACTTGTGTATATACACTCGAACAAAATGGAGTGTCGGAAAGGAAAAATTGTCATCTTCTAGAGATGACACGAGTTTTATTATTTCAAAATAATGTTCCTAAGAAATTTTGGTCAGATGCCGTTCTTGCCTCAACATATCTAATAAATAGATTACCAAGTGTTATACTATAGTATAAAAGTCCATTAGAACTCCTTTATCAAAGAAAGATCAAGATAAACCATTTGAGAGTATTTGGTTGTACTTGTTTTGTACACAAACAAAGACAAGATAAATTGGATTATATGTCAATTAAAATAATTTTTTTGGGATACTCATCACAAAAAAAGGGTTATAAATGTTATGATCCAATTAATCACAAGTTTTATATCTCTAGAGATGTGACCTTTTTTGAAAATGAACCATATTACAAAAATGTTGAAAAAGAAATCAATATTCAAGAACTACAAAAATTATCCATAATTCCACAACTCGAATTCTTGGAGAAAGATAGACCCCAAATTGAAAATGAAAGGGAGATAGAAGAAACCTCACAAAATGAGACCAATGAGGAAACTATGGAGGGAACTAATGAAGAGGAAACTCCACTACGAAGATCAACAAGGCCCATACAACCGTCAACAAGGTTAAGAGACTTTGTAACATACAAGGTGTTCGCACAAAAGTATGCTACAAAGTTTTAGGTACAGCTAGCTGTACCAGTTTAAACCTTGAATCGACTCTCGTCTAGGATTGCAAGTGCACAATCCTATCCGTATAGTATAATAAGGTATCGATCCTCAGGGACGGTATAATTCGACTCTAAATTCTTACTAATCCGAGTTAGGTACTAGAAGTGTGAAAAGTTGGGTTTGATTTGTTTATATTTCCTAATTTCAAGTGACAATTCAATTAACAGTAAATGAAAGCAATTAAAGGTTTTGGTTTTAAACAATGATAAAAGGCGTTCCCAGGGTTTCAGGTTTCATCCCAAACTTTGCCCTCTCTGGACCTATCATACGACTCGCATCATCTCTGATGCGACCTGTATGATGCGAATCGCATCATCTCTGATGAGGGTCGCATTGCCCTCGAGCTGAGCTGACATGTGTTCTTATCTAAGTTGATTTCTTGTGCGAGGCTTCAACCTGTAGCTCTCACTACTGGTATCTAACCTAAATTGATTGTCTGGTTTGCTAGGGGTATCCACAACCTCTCGATAATGGAAAGTTCACCTCTCGGTTACTATTGATCTTAGATCTACCTCAAACACTCAATCACAATTGCAAGAAACATCAAGGTCAAATTACTAAAAGAGATGTTATAGACATCTAACAGTAGACAATCAAGAATCAATCAAGCAATCAATGAATACTCAAACAAAAAATCACACAAGTTCAAACTTAGATCAAAACAACATGCAATTCAAAGGCAAAGTTTAGAGACTACATCCTAACCCTAGGAACTAAAATTCTACTCAAACATGGTAAAAGAAAGCATAAAAGAAGGAGAGAATAAGCAAATCATGATGAAGCTCGAAGATTCAAGGTGGATTGGAGAGGATCTTGCAATCTTCTCTTCTTCTCCAAGCGATCCTCTTCTTCTCCAAGAAATCTCTAATCTCTCTCTTTTCTCTTGGTCTCTGCTCTCAAAGTGATCTGAAATCTAAAGGGGAAAAAGCTCCCGAAATTCTGGCTAAGGACCTCCTTTTATAGGCAACCGATCTGACTTGAGGCCTGTCAGGTTTAATTTGAATTGGGCGGCAACAAGTGATGCAACTCGCATCAGTGGATGCGACTCGCATCATGGGGTCTTCAAGGCAGGAGTGAGGGTCGCATTGGGCTTTGATGCGACTCTCATCATGGGTGCTGTGACTCGCATCAAATCTTCCTGAAGTTTGCTATTTGCCCGATTTTGCCCGATTTCACCTGATTCCTGCAAAGTAAGAACCAAAACAAAGTGGTATCACAAGGTAAAAGACACTATTTGTTGGTTCAAAACACAGATTTTTGTATAGAAACAAGTCGAAATAATATGTCTAATAAAGTGGTATCACAAGGTACAATATCCTATTGAGAATTTTATTTCTTATGATGAAATTACAATTCCACATCAATTATTTCTCACCTCTATTTCTAAAGAACCCGAACCAAATAATTACCTTGAAGCCGTAAAAAATCCTATTTGGATTAAGGCCATGAAAGAAGAATTGGAGGCACTTGAAAAAAAATGAAACATGGGTAATTGTACAACTACCAAATAATAAAAAACCCGTAGGATGTAAATGGATATATAAAATTAAGTATAATAGTGACGGTACCATAAAACGATATAAGACACGCTTGGTTGCCAAAGGATACACCCAAAGTTATGGTATAGACTATTATGAGACATTTGCACCGGTGGCAAAAATGAATACCGTAAGGATTTTATTTTCTATTACAGTAAACCAAAATTGGAAACTATACCAAATGGACGTAAAAAATGTCTTTCTTCAAGGAACACTTGAAGAAGAAGTGTATATGAATTTACCACCCGGCCATAAGAAAGAAAATGAACATAGATTAGTTTGCAAATTGAAGAAGTCAATCTATGGATTAAAGCAATCTCCAAGGGCATGGTATGGCAAACTAAGCTCATATTTAATTTCTTGTGATTTCAAAATTAGTGATGCCGATCACTCATTATTTGTAAAAAATTTAGAAACCAACATTACTATTGTATTAGTATATGTAGATGATCTTATAATTACCAAAAATAATTGATAGGCCTAAAATATATATATATTCGATCTGATTTTAATCACGAAATAACACCAAATATCTTGTATTTTGAATATAAAGTGAATAGATTACACTTAGGATCAAGTTACTGCGTTTGCTTGGTTTTAACTTACAGGAAATAAAGAAAAATGAAGAAAAATCGAAGAAAAATGCTCACTGCGAACACACGGTTTGGAATATGGCCAAAATAAGTACTTAGATGGATTTCTGAACGCGCGCCAATTTTAAAAAGGTATAATAAGCTATACATCAAAATCCGTGCGGATGCACGGATCTCGATGCAGCCGCACTCTGGTCGCACAGGAAAAGTCCGAGCCTAGTGCGGATCTCGATGCATCTGCAGTGCGGATCCCAATGCGGATTGTGAGGACGCAGTGCGGATGGTACTGTAGCAGTGCGGATTGTGAGGACGCAGTGCGGATGGTACTGTAGCAATGCGGATTGAAGTGCGGACGCACTGTAGCAGTCAGCCAAAAATAGAGTTTGAACTTAAAACGGTCATAACTTTTGACTCGTAACTCCGATTAAGGCTTATGACCACTTTTTGGAAAGCTAGCGAGAAGATCTACAACATGAGAAACTAAAAACTAAAATTTTTCTCAGTGCGGATCAGCCCACCCGCAGTGCGGCCTGGAGAACCCGCACTGAACCCGCAGAAAGCCAAAATTGCACGTTTTTGACAGTTTTTCTATTTTTGGTGCATCATGGATGCGTTTTGACAGCCACATGTGGACAAGACAATCCTGGAAAATAATTCAAATATAACACCCACTAACTCCACTTTCTAGGCTCTTCATTGGGCATGGTCCTTGGCTATAAAAGAGGGGGTTCATTCTTCATTCGGGGCATCTCTTCGCAAAGATCATCATCCACACTCATCTCATCTCTTCCCATTCATCATCCCTCATTCTTTCATTCTCTCTCTACACACACACACAATTCTTAGCGATAAATTCTGGAGAAAAAGAAAGCTTTCAAGCAAGGAGAAGAAGGGTTTCCTGAGCAAGAAGTCGGCAAGATTGAGGACTTTGATCAAATAAAGGGTGTAATCATTTTTTTATTTCATTTCTTCTTACTTTTGCCAATTTTTGTAATGGATCTCTTCATGAGGGAGTAGTTCTCTCTCTAGGGGTTTAGGTCAATGCATGAACTTGTTTAATTCTATTTTTTCGGTTATTTGTTTTTATTATGATTGTTTTATGGGATTTGATTGTTAATTTTTGTGATTTAATCATTTGTATTAATTATATAGTTAGTACTTGAATTGTAGTATCCCGTTTTGGATTCGAAAGAACCAAAATTGACTGTGATCAATAGGATAGTACCAAACTATGAATGCAAATACCTTAGGTTTAGGTTAAGATTGTAACCAATTTAATCTAAGCCGGAACTATAGAAATTAAGGTTAGGAATTTGGTGAAGAACCTAATCGTGAAGTCAAAACCTAATTAGGACATCTCAATTCAAATCGGGTATTGGTATGATGGACTTAATTGCGAAGTACCAATATTTGAGGAGAGGAGAGACTAACAAGAGCTTATAGGTCTAGGTAACTAGGGTGGGGAACTTCATTGAGAAGTTCGAGTTACCTAGGCACGTTATTAATTTACGAAAGTAACCCTTAATAACATATTAGGTTAGAAAGCTCATCAAATCATACATGAATTCAAACAAATACCGAATTAATAGAGTTAGCAAGGAATTGTAGACCAAAGACCCCTAGATCTCTAAATCTTGAAAGCAAACCAATTCCCTTCTTTTACTTTTATTTACAATTATTGTTTCAAACTCCTTTCTTTTGGGTATTGAACCCAACCTTAGTAATTGTTAGAACAAACCCCCCAATTTACTTTTATTGCACTTTACTTTATTTTATTTTCTGAAATTTATTACTAAAGTTTGAACTAAGTTTTTATCGTACTCCCTGTGGATCGATACCTAAAATACTACTTTGATAGAATTGTGCACTTGCAATTTAACTCAAACGCGTGTTAATGGTTTAAAAGGTACATCTTATTGTACTAAAACTTTGTGCATACGCTTTTGCGCGCATCAATAAGCAAGAATAAATTCAAAGAATAAAATCTCAATTGAGGAAACAATTTGACATTAAAGATCTAGGTTATTTAAAATATTTTTTAGGTGTAGAAATAGCTTACTCAAAAGAGGGGTTATTTATTTCTCAAAGAAAATATATTTTAGATTTATTAAAAGAAACCGGTAAGATAGGGTGCAAACTGGCCTCCACACCAATAGACGGTAGGTACAAGTTAAATATTAAGGATGGAGAATCTTTAGAAGATGTCAATCAATTTCAAAGACCTGTATGAAAATTAATATACCTAACCGTAACTCGTCCGGACATTTTTTTTTTGGTAAGCCAAATTAGTAAATTTATGCATTCACCAAGAACACCTCATTTAGAAGCAATTAATAGAATTTTAAAATATCTAAAGGGAACCCTGGGAAAAGGAATTTACATGAGAAACAATAATTCTAACAATGTGTGTGGCTATTCCGATGCAGATTGGGCCGGTAGCTTCGATCGAAAATCGACAACCGGATTTTGCACATTTGTAGGCGGAAACTTAGTCACATGGAAAAGCAAGAAACAAAACGTCGTGGCACGATCAAGCGCCGGAGCAGAATATCGTGCCATGGCGTCCACCGCAAGTGAGTTGACATGGATCAAGCAACTGCTTTCGGATTTGGGAATTAAAATTAATGCGCCAATGCAAATGTTTTGCGATAATCAATCGGCTCGCCACATAGCATCAAATCCAGTATTTCATGAGAGAACTAAACATATCGAAGTTGATTGCCATTTCATTAGAGAAAAAATACAAGTGAAAGAAATTGAAACTCCATTCATTAGAAGTGAGAATCAATTAGCGGATGTCTTTACAAAAGGGTTAGATCCGAAATTATTTGAAGAAAATATAGGCAAGTTAGGCTTGATTGATATCTATACGCCTAACTTGAGAGGGAGTATTAAGAACTAATTAGGATTAGAGACTAATAATAGCCTCAGATTAGACTATTACGATATTTTATTCATCATAGGCTAGTATGAGTATTAAAGGGAGCAACTAAAAGTCAATAAAGTTACTCAACCTTTATATCTTATTTTTTTCAAAAGTTACTATTATGTTTCCAACAGCTTTACATCACAGCTATAAAAGCTCACTGTAAAAGTTAACGAAATATACAGTTCATTTTTTCAATTCACTGTCTCATTTATTTTCACTACTGTTCCGTAAATCCAACATCATGGATCTAAAAGAGACTTAATTATATTGAACATTAATGGAATGTAGTGAATTTTAATTAAAACGTGTAAATACGGCATCGGAATGTCTCAAGTACGACACGAACGCATAAGAGGAACACATGATGACAACTGATTAATTGTTGAAGGAGAGAAGATGTCTAAAAATAATATATCCAATTTATTTTGTACGAGGAATGTAAGCATATATATATATGTATATATATATATATATAGGAGGAATCAAGTTACAATATTTTTTGAGTTACAACAAGTTACAACAAGCTTTTTTTTTTTAATTTTGAAAGTTCATATCGTCGATCCAAACCGTTAGATATGATCTCTACAATAAAATATGCTTGGAGACCAAATTTTATATTTTTTGGAATTTTTTTACTATTTATTAAGATGAGTACAAAATTCAATGGTTTGAATTTGACTAGTTTTTGTACCCATCTTAATAAATAGTAAAAAATTTTCAAAAAATGTAAAATTTGGTCTCCAAGCACATTTTATTGTAGAAATCATATCTAACGGTTTGGATCGACGATTTGGACTTTCAAAATTAAAAAAAAGCTTGTTGTAACTCAAAAAATGTTGTAACTTGATCCCTCCTCATATATATATATATATATATATATATACACACGTACATTCATTATTTGTGACTTGTGAGGCTTGAATCAGTGATGCATGGCTGATGTCAGCAAATTAATTAATTAATTAATTTCTACCACAACCCGTTACGACTTACGAGAGGGAGGCTATATATGAGTAGAATTAGACTACACACATATGATACAGTTAGTTCGGTTGCTTATATAGATCTAGTGTTTGACAAAAATTCGGATTGGGTATATCTGTCTGTATCCGTCTGTATCCGCCGTCCGGGGTACCTGTACTTGAGCTCGGGTACTCGGGTACGCGGGTACGGATAAAAACCAGACTGGATCCGTTATTTTGGACCAATACCCGACCATACCCTACCTGAGTTTACCCATATTCGACTAAACCCGTACCCAACTACTCGAGTACCCGTATACCCGAGTTACTGTTCATCCATTTCAAAATTCAAAAATTATGATTTTTTCCCCTCCAAACCAACAAAAAAAAAATACCCTACCTGCCCTACCCGTACCCGTACCCGCCTTACCCATCTAGGGTACACGGGTAAGGGTATAACTCGGGTACGGTATGGGTTTTGAAAATTATACCCGCCATACCTGTACCCGAATACCCTTGTACCCGAGTATACCTGTACCCGAGATGTACCCGTACCCGAGATGTACCCGTACCCGAGACGGGTATACCCAGGGTCAGGGGCGGATCTACTGTAGCACAGGGGGAGTCAGCTGCCCCCCGCTGGATTTTCAAAAATAGTGCTAAAAATCTGCTTTTCGGACCTCTGCCCCTCCCTGGAATTCAAATTGCCCCCCTGTAGTCCATTCTGGAATTCTAATAGACAGAACGGAGCCAATATAAACTCTGAGCGAAACAAATTAGCGGAGCCCAAATAGGTGCTGATCCCAAATATCGAAAATTAGTTGAACCAAAATGTTTTTATTTTTTTTGAATTCAAAGGCAGAGGCTGCCAAGTTGAACTAAAATGTTGAATTGTTGATTTTTTTCAAGTAATTTAGGATTTTTATTATATTTATTGGTATTTTTTTTGTTATATTGAATTGTACCCGATAAGTTATTGAGTTTGAACCCGATAAGCTATTTGCATCTGATTATTGCCCCGCCTTAACAAAAATTCTACGTCCGTCCCTACTCAGGATATCTGTACCCGTCCTAATATAAATACTCTATATAGATCATAGATCACTAGTCTTCTCACCAAACTACCTAGCAACATGCTAGCGAGATAGACACTACATATATAAGTCTTCTGGAACATTCTAGAATTATCAACAAACAAACTGTATGTATAGTATAGGTATAGCTGCATAGCGCTCTATAGACTATAGGCTAAAGGGGTCAACATTTTAACACACTAATTTTTGCTTCATGATGCGCACGAACCATATGCACTGCTCTTTTGATTCTATAGTCCATGCGCTGCATGAAGTCAAAATTACTCTGTTCAAATATTTACCCAAAAAAAGCCGCAGTTCCTAGAAGAAGAAGCGGAGTCCGTGTTATCCAGAGTTTTTAATCTGATCGGTTCGCTTTGAGTCAGACAGATCTGATTAAAAGTTCTGAAAATTTTAATATTTTTAAAATTCGAATAAGATATAATTTGGTCTGTCCGATTCAAAATGAACGGATCAAATTAAAATCTCCGCATGGAAAAACTCCACGGAGGATACGCATTCATCCGTATCCTCTGAGGTAACAGAATATTTTAGTTTATATGATGACCATCCGATCAGAATCTGGGCCATTCCGACCCGAGGTGAAATGCAAAGCTCTCTTTAATATTCGTGCCGATACAGATCGAACGGTCCAAAAGTAAAATTAAAACTTCTGTTACCTCAGGAGAATTGAATTCAGAAGCGAAGAGCCATGAGTCATGAAAAAACTTCACAAAATAATAAAGAAATAAAGAGAGCGTGATGAGAAGAAGAGGCTTTCTCATGCTCCACTTCCAGTTCCACTCCTGCTCCTCTGCAATCGCAAACCTCCGCTCCTCCGCTTCCATGGCGACCTCCTCCGCCGTACAAAATCAGAAGAAGGCGCTTCGATCTGAAATCCGTAAGGCGCTCAAGGCTCTCTCTCCGGCGCAACGCTCGAAAGAAGGTAGTTATAATTGCACTTCAGTTGATTCCTTCCCCTGCGAATGCTAATTTGATTTTTATTTTGTTTTTTCTCCGCTTAGATTTGGAGATCCAGAGCACCATTTTGAGCTCGTCTTGGTTTAAATCGAGCAGCAGATTGTGTGCTTACATCAGTTGTCCCGCTCTACGCGAGGTCGATACCTCCATGATTCTCTCTCAACTTCTCACCAAACCACCTTCTGGTACTTCATTTTTTTTCTTTTTTACCATCTTTTATTGAGTTATTTATTTGCTGTGAACTGATTGATCTGTTCTTTTAATATGAACTGAATAACTTCTGGTACTGATACTGATCCACATGGTAAATCTATAACTATTTATATGTAAATCTATAACTTCTGGTAGTGATACTGATACACATGGTAAATCTATAACTTCTGGTACTGATATTGATACACATGGTAACTATCTATATGTAAATCTATAATTTCTGGTACTGGTACTGATACTGATACACATGGTAACTATTTATATGTAAATCTATAACTTCTGGTACTGATACACATGGTACTGAACTCAACCAATACACTACCAACCAGATCGAAACTTTGATTAGAAAAAGGGCAAAAAAGAAGAAAATATATAATCATTTTGAACCCAAAGAAAAAAAAAATTATATGCCTGTTTCCAGAGCAATAACTGCATATCAGTGAAATGCCAACGATGAATGTATACATTATTTTTAGTTTCTCATATTGAGATGGGTTTGTCAATGTATATTTTATTTGACACTACTACGTACTTAACCTACGAAGTTATTTTCTTCTTATTGAATTGCTTTGGTTTTGGTTCCGTGAGTTATTAATAACTCTTGGGAATGGTCTGTAAGAATGTACCTTCTAGTATTAGTGAGATGAATACTGTGCTTCACTGTTACAGTACCAATCCAGTATACTTAGTTACTGGTCAGAGAGAATGGTAACTAGTGTCAAAATGTGGAACCAAAGGGTGACGTGTGGGGTGCATTTATTTATTTTATTTCATCTCATTTCATGCTTTTTAGTACTTGTTCTCATTTCAAGAACACCAGGTAGAGATAGAGAAGGAGCTTTATGTGCCAAGGGTGGAGGATAAGAATAGTAATATGCGCATGTTCAAGATAACCACCATGGATGATTTAGTGCCAAATTCCATGAATATTTTGGAGCCTTCTCCAGTGGATGACAAAGGGAATCAGCGTGAAGATCGTAAATTTCTGTTCTCTCTCTTTTTTTTGGAATTTGCCTTTCATGTATGTAAATTGTTGGGTCATATTAATAGAAGTAAATTGTTCTATTGATTATTTTTTGTTACAGTTATGTCTGCAGCAAACCCAGTTGACCTCTTCCTTCTACCTGGTAATAGAAATTCAAATATAAATTAAAATTCAGCACTTCCTTTTTTGTTAAGTTCTATAAATTGTAATGCTATACTATTATGTAGGACTTGCTTTTGATAAGCAAGGTAGGCGACTAGGCCGTGGTGGAGGGTATGTTATTCATTTTTTCTTTTTCTTTTTTCAATTTCATATATTAGACTTTTAGTTTATTTTATGTATATCTTAAATGT
Source organism: Carex pumila (assembly GCA_033356055.1). Lineage (NCBI taxonomy): Eukaryota > Viridiplantae > Streptophyta > Magnoliopsida > Poales > Cyperaceae > Carex > Carex pumila. The sequence goes on from JARJHM010000586.1 coordinate 132,968, forward strand.
TTTTTGCGTGTGTATGAGCTGAAGGTACTATGATGTGTTGCTGAAGAAATATCATGACCTTGCACTGGAGAAGAAATGGAATAAACCACTACTAGGTATTACAAATCTACAACCACAATTTTTTGCATATTTTGTAAGTCAGTTTCATGCTAACAATAGGAAAACTGACTCAGATTAATGTTTTGGAAGATATACTATAAAGGGTGAATTTCATGTATACCCCTCAAAAACTTCAATACTACATATTCCGTCCTCTAGAATTCATAATATCATATTTACCCTTCTAAAATTCAAAAACACACAAATTTACCCATTTTATCGTCTTTTCTATTAAGACTTATTTGGAATTTATGAAGTACCTATTTTACCCTTTGCGTGCAGTGGCACTTGCTTACTCTGTGCAAATAAAGGAGGAAGGCATTATTCCTGCCACCCCTACTGACATGCCAATTGATGCAATCGTCTCCTCTGATGGTGTTATTTCTATAAGCCCTCTAGCAAAAGAGAAGATGTTGTAGTACTTTCTTCTCACTTCGACTACTCTTTATTAATTTGTTTCGTAATCAACTTATTGAAAACAGTCTACCAATTCATGTTGATGCGAAAAAAATAATTAGGAATATTTGGAGATTATATAATAATTGCCTTTGTATTTTTACACATATCTATACCAGCACCTTTGATGGCTGTACAAATTTCTACTTCTATACAAGGGAGAAAAAAAGAGAGGAAAGGAATAGTTCATTCATGTGAAGCCTTCTCAAATTGACCATTACTAATAATGTGTACATCATTATTATAATTACTATCTAATTTCAAAGTATTATTATCATGAGAAGGAAATCTCTGACTTGGTACCATGCCTTTCTCTTGGAACTCTGTACTGGATCCATCATTGCCTCCTTCGAGTTTGACTGCTATGTCAACCGAAGAATTTAGACCTCTCTCTTTCAAAATCTGACGGTATGCCTCGTTTTCTTTTTCCATGATGTAAATTTGACGGTCACGATCAATCAATTTCTCTTCGAGATTCTCTATGTGATCATCCTTATACTTGGATTTGCCTCCTTGTTCGATCCGGTACTGCCTCGCTTCCCTCTCGATATTCGCCTTCTCTTCCTGGAGGAATGCTATCTTTGCCATTGTCTCGAATGCAGCGGTTTCAGCTGCTCTCCTCTCTGCTTCTAATTCATGCCTTAATTTTGCATGTGCTGTCTTCTCTTCTTTCAGAGCTCTCTTCAAATTCCTTGTAGGGTTCTCGTCTTCCAAATTAACCTCTCTTTTGTCACCCGTCTCGCCATCGTTTAACAAACTGGATGATACATCACCTGACACTGAATTTTAAAACTTGATGGATTAAATTTCCTTTTTTCTTAAAAAAAAAATTGAAGAGTATTTATGGATATACCTGAATAAGTCGACAAGGTGCTCTCTCGACGTGACATGGTGGGGCCATGAAAAGACTCGGCCTCAGTGAGGTCATGTCGACGGCTTATTCCGAGCTCAAGCAACTCCCCCTCAAATTGAAGCAATCTGCAAATGGTGCGGTGTACGGTGGAGATCTTTCGGGTGGAATGATCGAGCAGGAAGGACTCGAGGCGTATAAGGAGTGAATTGAAAGGGCCGATAATGGTCTGAGAAGAGAAGGTTAAGGCAGCGAACCAGAGGAGGAGGAAGGCGATGGCGAGGTCAACGAATGCTAGCATGAGAGCACAGAGGCCTCTCATGTTCGAATAAAGCGCCATGAATTTTCTTTCTATGAGGGTGAGTTGGTGAATTATAATTTTAGTCTATTTTTAGAGTTGAAAATTGATAGCGTGTGGATGGATTTCAGGATTCATTGAAATGTTAGCTCTCTTCTTTTCTCTTCTCTTCTATATATAGTCTTTATCATTCTTCAAAGATAATTTCAACAGCAATAAAATTATAGAATGATAGATTGAGTCATGACTCATGAGGCTATTGATATAGTATTTTTATTTCAAAATTCAAACAATTAATTATAATTGTCCAACATAATTCCATATGAAAATACACTTCCATACTAAATTTTATATTTCTTAGAAATTTCCATATCAAGTGATTTTCTACCAATTTAAATAAATAGTAAAATTAAATCTAAAAAATGTAAAATTTGATCAGTAAATATATTTTCATATGACTATTATAATGAACGGTTCAGATTAACTATTTAGACTTTATAAACAGTGATTATTAATTCAAAATCCAGATCAATGTGAGCATATAGATAAATAGATAAATAGAAGAGTATAATAGAAAGCAAAAGTGGGCTCCATTTTGGTAAATGACTCCATCATCCAGCTCGGCCCAAAATAACCAACCAGCTCAAAGACGGAATTCGTATCACCTTAAGGTAACAGAATATTTATTTTTGGATCTAAACCGTGTAATTAGAAATTAGCACGAATATTAAAGTAATCAGACGGTCGTGATCCAAATATAAATATTCTGTTACCTCATAGGAAATGGATTCTTCATAGATGAGTACTTAAGCTGTTTTGTTACGCGTCAGTTCAGTTGGTCGCCTTGACTAAGTCAAACTCCGAGCGATGGTCTTCTCTCTACCTCTCTCTCTCCTTCTCCTCCTCCTCCTCCTCCTCTCAACCGCCACCGCCACCACCGCCGCTACCTCCGCCGAGGCTCCGTCGAGCGGGAACACTACAATCTACGACATCCTACCTCTATACGGACTACCACCGGGTATCTTCCCAGACACAGTCACCTCCTTCTCGCTGTCGGCCGACGGAGCTCTCTCCGTCAACCTCTCCGGTCCCTGCCAAGTTGACTTTGACTACCTCGTCTCCTACGACCCCACCATCACCGGATTCCTCCACTATGGATCCTTGATTGGCCTCTCCGGCATCCAGGCCCGCCGCTTCCTCATCTGGTTCGATGTCGATCGAATCAAGGTATCACTGTTTATTCATTTTATTCTGAAGTAGAAAGAACACTTCCACCTTCTTAATTTCTAAATTGATTTTAAAATTTCTAAAGGTGGATCTTCCTCCACCTTCCAATTACATATATTTTGATGTGGGATGGATAACAAGGAAGCTCGAGGTCGATCAATTTTTGACTGTTCATTCCTGCAAGTCTAGTTGCCGACTCAGTTCAACTGTCAATCAGGCATTTCAACAGGCCAAGGTACCATCCTTTTTCATTCTTTACTCTCTTTTTAAATCAAGTAGTGATCTTGAGTGCTAATTAAGATGTTGGTGCCACAAATTGGATGCAAGAATAACGCTAATCAATTGCATGATTAATGCTGGCTAAACTTTTGGCATCCCCGCTGAGTTGCATTTTTCAGGATGAACATGGATTAGAAATGGTCTTCGATCTTGTTCCAATTAGGGTTTCGTTGGAACTTATTTTCAGATCTTCAGTGCTAATTAAGATGTTGATGCCATCAATTGCATGATTAATTCTGGTTCAACTTTTGGCTTACCTGCTGAGTTACATTTTTTAGTATGAACATGGATTAGAAATGGACTTTGATCTTGTACTTAGTAGGGTTTCATTGGAACTTATTTTCCTTTTATTTCTCTGGTCAGTATCCCCAATTCAGATAGTGATTCCTATGAACAGAAATTAAACACCTTGATTTTATTATTCTTCCATTTGGATTGTGATCCTCCCCATGATTTTATTTGCATATTTATTATAATTTCTTAATATTATTATTTGTTTTGGATTTGATGAGGTAGTTCAATCCCCAAAGTCAACCAACTGTGCTTCACATGATTTCATTTTCTTTATCTGACTCAATGTTCTCTTAATATTAGTTTTCAATCCCTCTGTGGTCTTAACTTTTTCTATGCCAGGACTTCTTCACCGGTCTATTTTGGTAGAGAGAAATATCATTTCTTATTCATGGAGCAACAAGAGGTATTCTTTCTTTTCATGTTGCTTTTTAAAATGTTGGGTTGCTTTTTCGTTCGGATTAATGGAACCTGTTTAGCAAGGCTCTCAATGTATTAATCAGTACAGGCAACTAGAGAATTAAGAAATGAAAAATTAATAATATAGAGCAACCAGTAGCAATATATACCAGTACTAATACATGAAAACTGATTGTTATTGATACAGTAGCGATACATTGATAGAAGCAATTTTGTACCAGAACCAGTACTAACATCTGCAATATGTTCAATTTACTTTTTTCTTTGCAACCTCCTCAGATGTTAAGCTCTGAACAATGCATTATTTATTGTTTGCAGGACTTGTTTCATTCAGATATTTTTTTTCTAGGTTAATGAAATAATAAAGAGCACCTCTTTTTGGTTGTTGTTCTATGCTTTTTTTTTTTTTTTTTCAGAAGTTCAAATGGAACACTGTATATGTAAGTAAAAAGAAGAATGTAATACTCAAAACCACAGAATATTCACTTTAATCTCTTTGTGATGTTGATAGTTAAAACAGTTTTTTTTTTTTTTGTTGGTTGAAAAAAGTGGGTTTTATAAAACCCACTGATTTGCATTCACAGAAATCAGAATGTTACCAGGGTAATGGTACACAACCCCTGTATGAGTTATTATGAAGCCTTCCCTGTTGAAGTATCCTTTAGTACATTTTCAAGTTCTACAAGATAAAAGTCAACCAATACAAGAACTACATTGGTAACATCATGCATAAGACCAAACATTTTTTTTTTAATTTTGTTTTTTTAGAAAAACCAGTAAAAAAGAAAGTTCATCCCTAGTAAAATCTTCATTCTCTAGTTCAGACCCATGCTCAAGTGCCAGTATGCCTCCACTCTCTGTCAGCACCAACTCTATTTTACCAGGCAAAAACATGCTTATGAAAAAAAAATTTTGAAAATAAAAGTTAAAATAGGAACTTACCTCCTTATGAAAAATTAAAAAAAATTTAAAAATTTGTATTTTTCAAGAAAAAAAAGACCAATTAAAAACGTTTCATCAATTTCTTCAAAGAATATCGTTTTACCAGAAGTTTAAACATGCTCAACTATTTGAAATAATTTTTCGCAGCAAATCCTTGTTCAATACGAACAAGCGACCTTGTTCAAACGCATGCTTAATATGTTGTTAATTAATTAGAAGTTTTGGTTATTTAGTGCAAATCTCTTAAATTTTATGAGAAAATCATTTGCACATGTTTATATGAGTAGAGTAAGTAAAGTTGTAGTTCAGATTTGGTCTTAAGATATTTTGCAAAATTGTTTTTAATTAGAAGCTTTTTCTATACGTAATTATATTAAGTAGACATTAATTTGAAATTAAATTTGATTGGACTGTTTGTTCACTTACACTTAGCGATCTTCAAATATTTATGGACAGAACAGAAGTTATTTCCGTATTGACAGAGTGGTTTTTAGCTTCATGCATGCAGTGCACGAACCATTTGCTCGTTGCGCTGTATGAAGGCAAAAGTGCTCTGTTAAATTATTGACCGCAATACCCTTCATAATTCCCCAAATTCTTCGCCCCAAGAGAAAGAGAAAAAAAAAAAAAAAAAGTTGCATTTTTAAACCCTCTCGCCGTTCCTCCATCGGCTTCCATGGCCAACTCTCTAATCGATCGTCTCCCCGACGCATTGCTCGTCACAATCCTGTCATTCCTTCCCACTCACATTGCTTCTCGCACCTCCGTTCTCTCTCGCCGCTTCCGCCACCTCTGGGAGGCCTCTCCTTGCATTGCACTCATCAGCCAATTAATACCTTCCCCGTGACCAGGATGTGAAATTTGTTGCCATGGCTCCTCAACCGAAATCCCTCCTATCCCCTCCTCAGCTTGCGCCTAGACGTATACGACAGTGACAGTGACGGAGATGCCTCATTTCTTTCTTCCTTGCTTGCCAAGGCCCGCTCGCTCCCTCATTTCTTTCTTCAAAGGTTTTGAGTCGTCCGAATTCTTACCTATTGCCCCCCATTATCTTTACCATTAACTCTCTCTCTCTCTCTCTCAACTGCCTCTCACTTCACTTCACTTTCCTTCTGGAGTCAGAAATCCTGACCTGGTCTTTCTCAACCCACTTATTGTGTTCCTTGGAAGATTTACATCTTTATATAATAAACATGCCTCAGCTTATCCTTTTCCGCCAAGAGAATCAGAAAACTCAAAACTGGATATTCACACCTTTTCTCTTCCTTCATTGGAATCACTTCAACTTCATTTCGAAATTAAGGACACACTTCTATGTCTAAAGCTAAACATCTGTGGAGAGGAGAGGTTCCTTTGTTGAGAAAAGCTGTCATTAACCTTCACAAGATTTATGAGAGAGATGTCAGTGTTGTTGCTGGGATGCTTAATTTCATCTCACATGTGGAAGACCTAAGTTTGCATTTAAAGGAGAGCAAGGTAATAGACTTTGATTCGCAAAGTCTGCGTTTCAGCCCACGCATACAGTATTTCAGTCATTCAAAGACAGCCAAACAGACCCTAATTATATTGTCCAAAGATCATCAATAGTATCATAGTCAAAAGTAAAATTATTATAATTCCTTCACTTGAAACAATAATTTTACAGTTTCTTTGTTAGTGATGTATCCTTTGAAACTTACTGTACCCGCATTTTTGTTGTTTTCATAACGGCAGGGGTTCACAGTTTGCTGGATATAATTGAAAACAAGTTTTCACTAGCATCATTTTCAGTTTATAAAAAAACACAATATGCCATTTTTACATCGAACAGTAAACAACACAAAAAGAAAAACAACATTAACAGTTTAACACTTAATCATTTATTAACCATGAAAATCTAGAAGAAAAGAAATAAAGGAATCTGGGTTCCATTATATTATGAACAAAGGCCTAATTCATACGCAATTTCTAATATCAAACACCTGAACTAGAATTAATACGTTGGAATCATGAAGAGCTGCCAAAACAAGAATCTCTGAAGACAGATGGGGCACCACCAGATGCAGCAGGAGATGGCGAAGAGTCCGTAAAATTAGTTCCAGGCAGCGGCAATAGAGGAGGCAAACTCGAGACATGACTGAGTTGTCCAGTAGGAGGTACGAAGCAGGCCGGGCTGGTTAGTGGATTACCCAATAGAGAGCTCGATGCCTGTGGGGCCCTTGGATTATGACTCTGGCCCAAAAGAGAAAAACAACAAAATGATAGCCCGAAAAAGGAAAAACTACCAAATTCAATTACCTCTTAAAGTGTCTCATTTATCCATAATCCTAAGTTCCTCACTTAATAACCAACAACTCAATTAATGAGAAATAATTAACAATTTTTCTATGCAAATTGAGGGAAAGTGCAAATTTCTCAAATATGAACTTTTGAAATTGAGAAGACATAAACATCCAGCTCGGGAGCAATTTGCGCAAATAAGGATAGATGGTGAGGGCATATTGAAGTGGCAATTATCATGCAAATTTTGAGAACAACTTACAAAGGGAGATCTAGAGAGAGAGCTGCCAGAAGGAGAGAGACTCCGCATCTGACAAAACAGGCGGGTATGAGTGCCCTGGGTTGAACCCAGATCGGATTCCCCACCCAAATCAGTGCCAAAATTGACCTCGACACTCATCCTTCCCAGACCTAGTCTACAGGCAGAGGGTGCGTCTGGCCCACTTTTTGATGGCACAGGCCCACCGGACCCGCGTGTGACAGTAGATGGATTGATTCTTCTCTTCATCTCTTCTTCTGCATTCAGTATCTGATAAACCAAAGTGGTCTAATTAATTAGCAATCAAAATCTTACACTGGGACTAAGCCTATCAATCTAGAATGCAACTATACAAGTGAGTAATAAATACTGGTATAAAGTGATACTGATATACTGGTATACTGGTATAAAGTGAGTTACCACTTTTACCTCTTCTTCTTTTTTAACGGATAGGGGTAGGTCTAGGCGGGATGGGTTATCTGTGGAACCCGAGTCCATGAGCTCTCCTTCCTCTTTCTCTTCCTCAACCTTTTGCTGCTGCTCCTTGAGCACTGAATGATTATCTTCTTTCTCCTTTGCATCATCCTCTGTGTCATCGTGAGATGGGGGAGGAGGAGAGGAGAGGCGGGAGAGGGCAAGGGAACGGCGGCGGAGGAGAGTTCTGAACTGAGAAGAGGAGAGAGAGGGGGAAGGAGGAGGCCACCGGCAAGGTGTGTTGGAAACGCAGTGGAGGTTTCCACGGTAAAGTGTGATTGCCACCATCTTGCTCTTCTCACTTCTTTTTTCTCTTTCTTTCATAAAATGTCTTGTATACCCTTCAGAAGTTTCAAAATTATCCTATGTGAAGAGGAATTGTTCCTCATCCAAATTTCTTTCATAAAATTTCTAGGGGAATTGTTGCTCATCCAAATTTCACCAAGACAATTAAGATAGTATTAAGAATTTGAAGACCAAGAAAAGAAAATGAATGATAGATAATAAATCAATATTTTTGTGCTCTAATTGAGAGGAGGAAGCAAAGGTCAAAAGGGTACACCACACAATCAGACAAGGCTCTCAAACCTTCAATACTTTTTTCATTCAAACAAATCAGAATGTTACAAGGAAAATGGTACCAAACAGCAGGTACACATTTTACTGTACTTGTATTAAAACAAACATTGTTTCTCTCTAACTATATTGTCCAAATGACAGCTGCTCTAATGAACTCCACTAGTAATATATCTTTTAATGGTATTTGTGCACGTAAAAGCCAAAGATCATCAATAGTATCACAGTCAAAAGTAAAATTATTGTAATTCCTTCACTTGAAACAATAACTTTTACAGTTTCTTTGTTAGTAATGTATCCTTCGAAACTTATTGTACCCACATTTTTTTTTTTTCATAACAGTAGGGGTTCACAGTTTGCTGGATATAATTGAAAACAAGTTTTCGTTAGCATCATTTTCAGTTGTTAAAAAAAATGCATGTCAGAAAAATATGCCATTTTCACATCCAACAGTAAACCAGACAAAAAGAAAAACAACATTAACACTCAATCATTAGTTAACCATGAAATTCTAAAAAAAAAGGATCTGGATTCCATTATATTATGAACAAAGACCTAATTCATACGCAATCTACTCTACAATCTCTGAAATAAACCCACTTCTGATATCAAACAACCTGAACTAGAACCAATAGTTTGGGATCATGAAGAGCTACCAAAACGAGAATCTCTGAAAACAGATGGTGCACCTCCAGATGCAGCAGGAGATGGCGAAGAGGCTGTAAAATTAGTTCCAGGCAGCGGCAATAGAGGAGGCAAACTTGAGACATGACCGAGTTGTCCTGTAGGAGGTACGAAGTGGACCGGACTGGTTAGTGGATTACCCAATAGAGAGCTCGATGCCTGTGGGGCCCTTGGAGTATGACTCTGGCCCAAAAGAAAAAATAAACAAAATAAGAGCCCGAAAAATGAAAAACTACCAAATTCAATTCCCTCTTAAAGTGTCTCATTTATCCATAATCCTAAGTTCCTCACCTAATAACTAACAACTCAATTAATGGGAAATAATTAATCAATTTTTCTATGCAAATTGAGGGGAAGTGCAAATTTCTCAAATATGAACTTTTGAAATTGAGAAAACAAACACATCCAGCTCAGGAGCAATTTGTGCAAATAAGGATAGACAATGAAGGCATTGTTGCAAAATAAAATTAATAATACTTAACAATATATGTAACAACTGATAATATATTGAAGTGACAAATATCATGTAAATTTTGAGAACAACTTACAAAGGGAGATCTAGATAGAGAGCTGCCAGAAGGAGAAGGACTCTGCATTTGACAAAATGGGCGGGTATGAGCACTCTGGGTTGAACCCGGATCGGATTCCCCACCCAAATCAGTGCCAAAATTGACCTCGACACTCATCCTCACCGGACCTGGTTTACTGGCAGAGGGTGCATCCGGCCCACTTTCTGACGGCACAGGTCCACTGGACCCACGTGTGACAGTTGATGGATTGATTCTTCTCTTCATCTCTTCTTCTGCATTCAGTATCTGACAAACCAAAGTAATTTAATTAATTAACAATCAAAATGTTACACTGGGACTAGGCTCTTAAAAAGAAAATGCAAGAACTGTACTTCTTTTTGTTTTGATTCAAAACCCATATGTGTATTTTATTGAAAACCGGATACAAATTAAAAGATAAAATTAAAACTGCTTACCCTTACCCAACTACTCCTCAAGTGGTACCAGAAAATGCAAGAGCGGTACCAGCATAACTGAAACCCCGCATATTACATTCATTACAAATTTAAAAGAAACTCAAATCTAAAATTACTACCTAACAAAAGGTGCAAGAACTGTACCTGTTTAAGCATTTGAACAAGATTATGTTTTTTAAGGTTTAATTCCTCCAATTTGTTCTCCAGTTCTCTTTTTCTTTCTTCCTTATCTGTTAATTCTGCCTCTGCCTTTAGCGGCGTAATAGTAACCTGGAGATAGAGTATTAATGAGACAGTGATACTGGTATGAAGTGGTCCAGAAGATATCGATCTATAATGCAACTATGCAAATGAGTAATAAATACTGGTATAAAGTGATACTGATATACTGGTATACTGGTATAAAGTGAGTTTACCACTTTTACCTCTTCTTCTTTTTTAACGGGTAGAGGTGGGTCTAGGTGGGATGGGTTATCTGTGGAATCTGAATCAGCGAGCTCTCCTTCCTCTTCCTCTTCCTCTTCCTCTTCCTCTTCCTCCACCACCTCTTGCTTCTGCTGCTCCTCCTTGGGCACTGACTGATTACCTTCTTTCTCCTTTGCATCCTCCTCTGTGTCATCTTGAGATGGGGGAGGAGGAGGGGGAGAGGAGAGGCGGGAGAGGGCAAGGGAACGGCGGCGTAGGAGAGATCTGAACTGAGAGGAGGAGAGGGAGCGGGAAGGAGGAGGCCAGCGGCGAGGCGTATTGGGAACGCGGTGGAGGTTTCCTCGGTAAAGCGCGATCGCCACCATCTTCTTCTTCTCACTTTTTTTTTCTCTTTCTTTCATCTATACCCTTCACAAGTTTCAAAATTATCGCATGTGCCATCTAAAATTGATTCTCATATGCAATGCAATAGAATTTCATGTCAATGCAATAGAGGCTCAAACTTTTATTCACATCCTTCATTAAATAAAAATTCCACTATTAACCTCAATTTTCTTTTTAAGAAAAATGCCCCAACGATTCAGATTCTGGGCGATTCTATTATTCAAGATTTTTCTAGTTATCACCTCAAATTTTCAAAATTCTTACTTTGCCACTGCTTTAAGAAATATTCAGAAATTGGTACGTGCGCAGCGGCGCAGCCCAAGTGTAAGTTCTGAATTTTTCATAAATCAGTGATATGATTAGAATTTTGAAAATTTAGAGTGGTAACTAAAAAATTACAGTTCTATTATGTACTATTATGTAGTAAACGTCCAAAATCTGAGCAGTTGAGTAGAAATCAAAGTTTGAACCCTATATATTTGGATTTTCTCTCTCCTCCTACTCACAATTCAATAACCCAAACAAAAGAGAGAGACAAAAATTTTATGAGTCGTAAATTAAAAAATAAAGTTCAAAATTTTAAATCTAACATTTTGAATGTGATATTCATGAGTAGAACTAAGGTGCTCTTAAGTTCACTAAGATTTTTAGTGAACACAAGTCTAAAACTCGTCAAATCGGCTTCAAATGACGAATCCAAACAGTTGGCTCACTGTGGTCATAGCTCGTAGTGGTGCAGTTCCATATTGTGTACCAGTAAAATCTGTAAGGCCTAGGTTGGTCGGTCTCTAAGACTACTTTTTTCTTGTTAGTTTTAGAGAATTTGTTAGCATACAAGAGGTAAAACTATCGAAACCTTCGATGGTGAGGTGCTGCAAGTCAAGGGAGCAGACCTTGTCAAGTAAGGACGGAACCATCGCTATGGCATTTTTGAAATAGCTGGGTACCTGTAGGCACAAGCTGAAGAGCGCACGATTGGCCATGGCAACGAAGTTCACTTCCCGATTACTATCTAAGCGATGAGGAAGGTCTCGACTGATGAGTGTAAGGGAAGGAGAGGCCTCCCAAAGATGGCAAAAGCGGTGGTAGAGAACGGAGGTGCGAGCAACGAAGTGAGTGGAAAGGAACGAGATGATTGTGATGATCAATGCGTCATGGAGATTGGAGAGATGATCAATTGGAGAATGGAGATTGTTTGCTATGGCAGTCGCTGGAGGAATGGCAAGGTTTATGAACTTTACCTGTAAAAAACCATGAGAAGCTTCAGACTGTTATCTATATATATGCATCTCACCAGCAGAGAGAGTCTCATCGTTTTCTCTACTGTTATTATGAAAGAAATTGAATGGATGAAGATCAAACGCCAACATTTAAGAATATAGCCTATCTGAATTAATTGGATATTTTATAAATTTAGAATTAGTTTTAATATAAAAGACAATAAAATGGGTACATATGTGAGTTTTTAAAATTTAGTGGGGAAAATATGTAATTTCAAAATTTAGAAAGAAAATATACGTAATATTGAAGTTTTTGAGGGTTGTAGGTGAAATTCCCCCTTAAAAAATAGAAGGTATATGACGCTGAAGTTTTTATTGTTTGGAATGCAAAATTCCAATTTTGTTATTGGTAGAATACTATAATTACATTTAAATATTATGATATTATTCTGATAGGACCTCGCTCTATATAGACAAATTGAAGTTAGGGGTGTAAACGGGGCGAATTTGGAGTGGATATTGCTAATATTAAATTTTTATCCAGTTTTTGATGGGTGGATATATATAATAATACGGATAGTAAATATATATCAAAGTCTAAAATCAAATCCACCTTAATAGATACAGATATAGAGGAGATAATTCAAGAATATAGATACACATCAAATAATTGTTGAATAATTGAGTTCTGAACTATAAGATACAAATATCAATTAAGTTACAAAAAAATATTCAGAAATAGAAATTAAAAATAAAATGAATGTCTCCATAAATATAAAAATGGATAAGAGAAGAGAAGAAATCAAATAGAAATTTGCAATTTGAAGCCAGGGAAGGGCACTGACCGGATCAGACAAAATTATTGTAGTCCCACAAGAGATATATTAAATAGATAGCAATGGTTTATATATTGAAAACAGAGTCTCCATAATCTCTCTCTCTCTCTCTCTCTTTTGTCTCTCTCTATCTCTCTGATCTGATGCACTAATAATTATTTTAATTGTTATACGATACAATATAATAGAAAACAAACAATATCTATATAGAGGAACCATTTCTTCTCGTAGAAATAGAAACCAAACACCTCTTTGACCGAAGAGATCATTCTCTGCAGCAGGCAGCAGCTGTACCAACAATTCATTCAAGTTTCATAATATAAAAATTCTCGTCAGATACAGATTATGGTCCCACATAATGGTCTAAAAGTAACAGTACCAGATTCTGGTACAATCTCAGATTTGCATGGATCAAGGTACAGGCATTAACTGTTAGTTTAGTGACTTTAGTCTTCCTTCGTATATACTTCTATTGCAACATTTGTGGTTCTTATATAATTGGGATTAACTAATGAAAATAGAACTGATGCTAAATTAAGAAAAATGAAATTGAGCCATTTGCACAATAACTATCGGTCTTTTTTGGTTTATACATGCATGTAGATCATGTTTCTTAATGCATTAAACATGTTTATTTTTACAAGTAACGGATTATTGCGATAACATGTTTTCATTAGAAAGTAGTTCTGAGTTTTGAGTACCAACTTCAGAGAGAATATATATTGATTAAATTCTGCATTCCTGGAATCTGCACTACAAATTTAATTTGTTGATAAAAATGTGCTTACAAACTCAAATCTGCAGTACTTATAATTAATAAGAGTTATAATGGTTGGAGATTCAGTTTATCTATAATAAGCTTACCCGGCCAGAGGGCTTTTTCCACATTATAGGAGGTTTATAGGTAGAATTTGGTCCTAATTGATTACGGGCAAGCTTCATTTTCACAAAAGGGGATGGAGATTTTGAAGAGTTGTTTAGGACAAGCTCATAGAAAATTTTGAAATGAAGGTTGTGTTACGTTTGTGATGTCCTTATTGTATTATTAATTAAAGAAAACTACAGAAGAAAAGCAATGAAAAGTAAAATCAGTGACAACATTATGCATTTATGCTTCACACAAAAATTAAACCATGTCAACACAACACAACACAACACCACACAACACAACACCACACAACACCACACACGGCTGGACCATGCAATTAATTAGCTCCACCAAAAATTATTACTTCATTTAGCTGGACCATGCAAGTCTCAACATTTACTAGCTTGTCTCTTAGAGGAACATTTCTTACTCAGCAACTTGATGACTTGTTTACGATTCTCTTCCAAATGGAGATTTTTGAAATAAGCATAACCATAATCATAATTACCATCAACATTTCTCGGCAGCCTTGATCTCCAATCTTTTCTTTTCCTTCCTCTTGCAAAACCAGTCAACTCAGGAACCTAAGTAGCATGCATAAAACAAAATGCATAAAACCCAGCCCCTTTTCATCACATAATAAGAACTAATTTAATGCATCCCACGCAAATCGAAAGCTTATGCACCTCATGAAAAATCTTCGCTCATTCGTACAGTAGCACATATAATGGAATTAATTATTAATAAATAAATATAAAAAGGTTATGCACCTCATGAACCAACTTCAATGATTTCAGAGAAGGACAATTATGGAGCATGGTGGTGACAGATTGAAGATTGTGCTCGTGAAAGCAAAGGCTCAAATCCAAATGCTCCAACTTATGAAACTTTGGCACATCTTTTCCTGATTCCAACAAAATAGGAATTGGGTACTCCTCATCCTATAGAAATCAGACACATGTTAAGAATATACAAGCATCAACCTACAATTGTATCTAGCACCACCAAGTAATCATATAAAGCTTATACAGTATCAGATGCATATGTGACATAGCATAACACACCACCTTAAATTTTAAAAAAGGTTCAGAACTTCAGATACTCAAATCTAAACAATTAATACGTGCATAACGAAAACATAAATGACAGGTGCAAAAAATAATATTTATGCTGGTTAAAGTTTATTACATCTCTCTCCTTTATATGCAAGGTTAGCTCTTCCACATGTGAGATGAAATTCAACATCCCAGCAACAAGAGTGATATCTCTCTCATGAAGATTGTAAATTTTAATCACAACTTTTCTCAACAAAGGAACCTCTCCATGGATGTGAGGCAGATTTTGAATGGCACAATAAATTTCTAAATGAAGTGATTCTAATGAAGGAAGAGATAAGTTGACAATAGCACATTGCAGAGAAAAGGTGGAAATAACCAGTTTGAGTTTTCTGATTCTCTTGGAGGAAAGGCTCAGGCCAGAAGTTGGTATTATATAAAGATGTAAATCTTCCAAGGAACACAATTCAGAGAGAAGTGGGTTGAGAAAGGCCAGGTCAATCTTACAGAGTTTAAGGGAAAGGCTTCTCAGTCTAGTTAAATTGATTCCAGAAGGAAATTTAAGTTCTTCACCGTAAAAATTAGGACGGACAAATAAGTCAAGCGAAAGGCACCTGAGAGAGTTAATGGTAAAGACAATGGGGACAATAGGTAAGAAATCTGACAAGTCGAAACCTTCAATGGTGAGTTGGCGCAAGTCGAGGGAGCGGGCCTTGGCAAGCAAGGAAGAAAGAAATGAGGCATTTATGTCACAGCAGGACACCTCTAGGCACAAGCTGAGGAGGGAGTGGAAGGGATTACGGCTGAGGAGCGCACGATTGGACATGGCAAAGAAGTTCATTTGCTGGTCATGAGGAAGGTTTCGGCTGATGAGAGCAAGGGAAGGAGAGGCCTCCCAAAGGTGGCGGAAGCGGCGAGAGAGGACGGAGGTGCGAGCGGCAATGTGAGTGGGGAGAAATGAGAGGATTGTGACGAGCATCGCGTCGGGGAGATTGGAGATTGTTCGCCATGGCAGCCACTGGAGGAAGGGCAAGAAGGTTTAAAAAGCGAAATTTTACAAAATAAATACTCTCCTTGTAAAAACCATGAGAAGCTTCAGACTCAAAAGCAAAAGCAGAGGGAAGCTTTAGTTTCTTCACTATCTGTTAATTGGATGTACAAAACAATTAATAATGAACAGAAATTATTTAATTGAATGAACAAAGAGCAGAAATTAGTTAAGCCATTTAAATTTCTAATCAGGTCCTAAATAAACAGGAAAATTTAAATTGAGCCCTTGAAATATAATTTGTGAGAATATAATTGGTTCATCTCTAATTGAGACAAATTGAATAATTCCTTAATTTGTTCTTATGAGGTTCCTTGAATGGTTATATATCCAAACCTGCATATATATATATATATATGCAGTGCCCAACTTATTTTTCATTTTGTATACATTTTGTCCAATACTGGACCGATCGAGTTAGATGCGAACGATAAATTTCAATTCTTGATGTAAAGCATATATAAACTCAGCAAATTAAATTTCAATTTTGAGAGAGAGAGAGAGATACTTGCTTGGCTTATTATTAGGAAGCAGTTAACAGTCTCCCAACTCCAGTCCTCCGAAAATCCTCCGAAATTTTCAACTAATTCCGTAAATATCAATACTAAATCCTGTAAACATTAATACTAAATCCTATAAACTAATTCAACAAATTCTTTAAACATAAAAACGCGTGAAAGCTGTTGAAAACGCATGAAAGTAATTAAAAACGCGTGACAACTGTTAAAAATGCGTGACAGCTGTTGAAAACGCATGACAGCTGTTGGGAACAACCTTCTGTGAACATACACATAATATCCTGTAAACATACACATATTATTCTGTAAACATACACATATTATCCTATAAACATAAACATATAATTTTGTAAACATACATAGTGTACTTCAAATTATAGCAATTGAAATATCCTGTAAACATACACATATTATCCTGTAAACATATATACACATATTATCCTATAAACATACACATATAATTCTGTAAACATACATAGTGTACTTAAAATTATAGCAGTTGAAATTATGACAGCTGTGATAATTAAAAACGCGTCAGAACTAAGTTAAAAAGAAAAGGCTTTTATACACGAAAATTTTTGAAAGATTGTAGCCCGAAAAAGATTACCTTTTCTCTTATTATTAATCTTGCACTCTAAATTTTTTTTATCAGCGATGGGATGGATATATACACACCACGTTTGAAGCGAATCCAACCCACCAAAATATAAAAGCAAAAATTAATGATCCTCTACTTCACAACTCAGCATATATAGCGCATCTACCGAAATTCTTATTAATATCTAAAAAAAGTTCAACATTTTTTTAGGAAATCGTAAAAAGTAATAATTAAAAATAAGATTACTAGAAATACTTTTCTAAAATAAGAAAACCTCATAACAACATCCATATTATAAATAAAAAGAATATCGGAAATAAAAATAAAGAAGGACGCTGTACAAATATTCATCCACGGTGAAAAGGAAAAGATAAATTAGGTTTTATTGGCAAATTTTGTAGTAATAATATTTTAGTAAAGATCATAAGCTGATTTTTAGCGAATGAATATTTTGTTTATTGTTAATTAAATTAAATTAAATTAAATTTTGTGATAATTTCTAATTTTAATTGCTTATTAATCTTGCACTCCAAATTGAAGTGTGATTTACTAAATCGTGTCGTGTCGATTCTATGCGGCACGACACAAATTGAAGTGTAATTTACTAAATCTCTCTGTCTCTGTCTCTGTCTCTGTCTCTGTCTCTGTCTCTCGCATTAATAATCAATTTTAATTGTTATACAATAGAAAACAAATAAGTAAGCAGTTTGAGTACTTTTTCTGATTCTCTTGGAGGAAATTAAGGTTAAGCCCATTAGCCATTAGCCATTAGCCATTAGCCCAGGCGTACGTGTATTAATTAATTAATTGTATATGAACTAGATGTATGTAAATCGATCCTCCAATTAATTAAGGAACACGCGTGTACAATTGAGAGCTAGAGAAGTGGGTGGAGATCAATATATCATATATGCATGGCGAATTGAATTGAAGGGAAATTAAGGCTTCTTAATAATTAATTAGGCTCCTGAAGGAAATTTAATTTAATTTAATTTAATTTAAGATTTTAAGTTGTTTAAAATAAATAATCAACACGCACGGCACATGTACGTACGTCAAGTGATGAGAGGCAGTTGAGAGCGAGATTTAATTAATTGTAAAGACGATCTTAAGTTCACCAAGCAGTTCTACTCAAGCTAGTAATTCATATTCATATTCATATTCATATTCATATTCATATTATACGGGGGTACGTTTTCATCTATATCGTTTAACTTGTCTTCATATAAAATGTGTTTAAAAACTATATTTTATATTTTTAGAGATTTTTTATTAACATTTTAGATAGGTAAAAAAAAAAAAAAAATCAATCTAAACATAATGAATCATACGAAAGTATTGATTTTTTTACCTATCTAAATAGTATATTTTTTTTAAGTATATATATATGATTTGATCTTTAAATACATTTTTATATAAAAATTATGTTAAATAATTTAAAAGTAGAGTTAAAATGTACTATTATTTTCATGCTACAATCATGTTTTACATTCTTATATTGATTTTTAAAATTTAAATAATCGATCTGAATCACTCAATATATATAATCTATGTATTAAAATGTGCTTGAAAACTAATTTGTCTTTTAAAAATAGTCAATCAATTGTCATTATTTTTTTAATTGATTTGATTTTCTTTTTATAAATTGTCAATCAATTATGTTGTCAAGGAATCTCATATTTTAATTGATATGGACTATGTCAAAATAAGGAGGGTTCCACTGCACCCTCTTTTTCTGCTCCTAACCTACTCCTAAATCCGCACCCTCCAATCTGCATAAAAAGTTGTGCAAATCAGAGTATTGATTATAGCAAAAAGTCATTATCCAGTACTAGATGCCTCCCGTGTCTCCTTTCTCTCTCAACGATTAGAACTCCAGCGGGAAAGTAAAAAAAAAAAAAAAAAAACTTCCTCAGGTCCACACTCTGACTCTCCTTGTGTTCTCTCCTCTCTCACCCACACTCTGTCGATCTCCCATACAACTCTCACTCTCACTCTCACCCTCTTAATCTCTCACACAATCCCTTCGTAGCAAATGAGGAGAATTTGTTCACACTTTCCATGCAACTGAGGATAACCTATTAACTTGCTCACCTCTGCTCTCGATTTTCACTATGAACTCTCTAAAACTTGAGGCATCAATGATTGAGATGACCATAGAAAATGGCACTGTTTCACAAGAACAACCACTTTGATAATAAATTGGAAAAATAGTAAATATTGTCCAAGCTAACATCAATTTTAATTTATCAAAAACTAACAAGAGTATCATAGTATGATGACTACAAGAGTAAATATGGAACAGTTGTTAAATTAAGCATCACTACATCCAAAATAACAAGTGTTGGTTTGAAATGTGGAACAGAGGTGAGGTGACAGTGGAAACAGAGTTGGAGCCTCTAGTTTTTTTTTTTTTTTTTTTTTTTTTCTGGTTCTGATTTGAAACCAGTAGGTAGGAGCCTCTAGTTATTCATGCAAGGCTTGTGGGGAACTTTTTCAACATGCACATGAAAAAAACAGTAAACGTAAATAAAACTAGAAAGGGACAAAAATAAAAACAGAATGAAGCTGGCATGAGCATGAACTTAAATATCAAGAAGATTTTTAAAACTTAAAATTAACAAATCAAATCGTCTACTTAACTTTAATGATGATTTCAAGTTTTCATTGTGATTTGTGTGAAACAAACGAATGAGAAGGTATTTAGAGATAAGGTGTTGCCTTCAATGAATAATAGGTATACACAAAAATATTCCATGAGCCATGGCCGGTGATGAAATTTGGATGGGTTCGCTGGAATAGAGAATGATGATCCCTCTTGTCTTTCTTCATTGCGTGAAGGAGAAAAAGTACAGCGGGAAGGAAAATTGACATCACGGGAAGGAGAAAGTGCATTGCAAGGAAGAGGAGGTGCATCGCAAGGAAGAGGAAGCGCATCACATGAAGGAGACAACGCTCTGATTTTCCATAATCAGATGGTGATTTATTTCAATCACTGGAGAGAAACACTAATATTGGTTACTGGAGAGGAAAAGGAGAAGTTGAGGAGTTCTTTTTTGGAAATGAAACGTCGTGATGAAAATAATCTGATCCATTGATCAAAATATGATGGTCGGTCTTGATTTTGGATCAGGTTAGGAGCAGAAAAAGAAGGTGCAGTAGAACCCTCCTCTGTCAAAATATATACTCATTTTTTTTATTGTGTGGGGCGGATTTTTCATCTGCTACTAGTAAAAAATATATATATATATATATCGTTGTCATGGGTTTGCTTTGGTAGGAGCAACTATCACCTACCGTCAATTATTAAGTCAGCTCGATCACAGAGCAGCAGCAGCTATTTCTTTTAATGAAACAATAATTAATGACTTGGTTCCAAAAAAAAAAAAAACAACATTTTTTACTTTCATCTTCCACAAATACACCAACCTTTTTATTAATATCCAACTTTAATTATAAATTATCAATTTTGCTTCCAAAATCCTTTTTTTTTTAAATGTCCAAACTGGCCACTTTATATTTTTATTTCAAAGGTGTCCGGTTAAAAAATATAAAAAATAAAATTTTCAAACCCACCACTTGTGGCCGGTTTGAGAAGTTAATATATTTTTTTCTAGAAGCTATGAAATTCGAATTTCTTTTTAATATTTGTTAGATTGATGTATAATTAGCATAGTTATAATCAAAGGTTTAAATAGCGTTTATCACGTTATAGCGGAATGGCTAAGAAAACAACACCATACCTATATAGCATTGCTATAGTGCAAAACATCACTAATAACGTGATTTAGCGTCATTTACGCTAAATTACGCGATTCTATTAATTTGCACTGATCATGTGATTCTATTAATTTGCATTAAATTACGCTAAATGACGCTAAATTATGCTATCGGCACTATATGGGCATAGCATCATTTTTTTAGCCATTCCGCTATAACATGATAAACGCTATTTAAACCTTTGATTATAATCATGCTAATTAATCTAACAAATATTTTTTAAAAAGTTGAATTTCATAGTTTCTTTAAAAAAAAAAAGGAATTAAATTCCCAAACCAGCCACTAGTTTGGGATTTTTTTTTTAAAAAAAATCTAATGGCAGGTTTGGGCATTTAAAAAAAATAGATTTTGGAGGCATATTTGATAATTAATAATTAAAATTGGATATATGTCGGCAAATACATATGAAACTCAAACTTTTATAATTTTCAAGAGATCGGACGGTTCATATGTCGTCAAAGAGTCAAACTCAAGTGCACGACTAACCGACACTACCATTGCATTGCCAACTTGCATATACGTAAATGAATACATCATTCAATGATTTTTTTTTTTTGAAAACTTGGTAGTAGCTACCAAAATTTGTGAGGGAGAATCAAACTCTCGATTTTTGGGTATAACAACTCTATAACATTTTTCTAGCCAATTGTAACATCATTCAATGTGAATGATGTTAGATAATATTTTTTAAACTTAAAAACTAAAATAATTTAAATTCATGATATACATGGTTAGAATTTAGTGGGATGAAAAATGTTGAATATAATAGTATATGAAAGGCAAAAATTCCACTAAAAGTAAAGATATTTTTATGATTAGTCAAAATGAATAAAATTCTTATGAAGAAAATTTAAGAAAGAAAGGATGACAAGGGAATCAGACATGTGCTTTTACAAATTTGTTTTAATATTTTGAATTTTCATTGTGACAAAGTACAAGATTTGTAGTATTTAGATGCTTGTGTACCTCTGAAATACAAATTGCTGGTTAAATTAATTAAAGGGGTTATGTGGACCTTAACTTGGCTTGAAAAAGATATGTTAATTTTTATAAATTATATGCAACAAAATATTTTATTTTTTAAATTTTAAAGTAATAATAGAATTGATTGACAATAATATGTCATAAAGCAAATATTTCTAAAACTTTGTACAAAATGGACCACTGTCAAAGGTTCATTTCATATAATGATGTTTTGACAAAGTCCATATAAATTATAAGATGAGACTTCCTATCAATAAAATGGATTCACATTTGACAATTCTAAAAACATATTTCAAATCAATTAAAGGAAGGCTGCCAATTTTAAAAGAAAAGTAAGTGCTCTGTTTAAACATATAAATAACATTTTTTAATTAAACTGATTTTTTTACCTATCTGAAAAAATAGTAATAAAAGTTCTAAATTTATAAAATATGATCTCATTCAAATACATTTTTCAATGAAGATGTTTAATAATTTGGATTAACTGTTTGAATTTTGAAAATAAAAGTATGCATATAACCGAATTATCCATAACCAAAGAAACAATGTTGTAAAAATATTTTAGTTTATTTTTTATTTGTGATTATTTTATTAATTTTTGAATTTTAAAATGCACTTGCACAATGGTTTATACTTTATAGTATAGTAACAATATATGCATATATTTCGTAAATAATTCGCATTTTATTCTTTCATTTTTATGTTTTTGAATCCCATCGAATTGAGTCTCAACTATTTATTTGTCACTATTTTAGTCTTTATAGTGGAGGTTTTGGGTGGTGGATCGTATACGGTTTGACATATAGTTTTCTGCCGCAATGAATCAGAAATAGTCCATTCCTCGGTTGTCATGTCCTTCTCCAAGTGGTCCACAGTACGACCCACTCGTGTGCATTTAATTCCGCTTTATTAGTTTACACCCGGTTCATGCGCTCGAAAAGCACAGCGCGCCAAATGATGACCCCTCTCTCTCTCTCTCTCTACATGGGACCCATAAATTTAAAAAAAAAAAAAGCAAAAGAAAGCAACAGACAGTGGTTTGGTTTGTGCAGTTGGTCCGTGTCGGAAATGGTAAACCATGAAAATCGAGTCCCTCATTATCTCAAGTTTATCTTGCTGGAATATTCCAGTAAGGGTCTTGACATTGATGAACAGAGTGCCACGTTGGGCATGTTTGACTTTTAACTGGAGAGGAGAAACCTCAACTAGTTCCGGTCGTGGGGTGACGGATTTGCATCCACTGACAACTTTTGATACTTTTCTATTTTCTATTTAAGTGAGCTGCTTCACGACACCAAATGTGACTCCGGATTACCGATTACGGGTTACGCGTTTGATGAGTAATAATAATTGCCATTTCTATTTAAGGTAACAAGATATTTTGGTTTAGATCATGATCGTCCGATCATAATATGCACGAATTTTGAAAGAATCTCGTGCATTCTACCTCGCAGAGATGTTTACTCGGTGCTGCAAATCTGGAGATGTTTATCATTGCTAGTTTTCTTTATACGTATGTGAATTTCCGTCGTCCTGAGAACGAAGTATATCGGACCTACTTTTGTCCAACTAGCTCCATAACCGTCCAATTCACCATAATATCTGTGTGCACGAAATCGAAGCATATGCGCACAATTTTAAAGTGGGGCACACGAATCTTGGAACAAATCGGATGGTGATGAAGCCATCTAACAAAAATAGGTCCGATGGCCATCGGACATACTCTCAATGTCCTTCTCTAATTGATTAAGTAGAGAGTAAGAAAGCAATCACATCACACAACATTTAGCAGAGAGAAAGAGAGCAACGACGACGTCACGCTCACGCTCACGCTCTCTCTCTCTTTCTCTCTCTTCCCGATTCCTCTCTATCTCTTTCTCTCTCCGCGATCGTGGCTTGTTTACTACTTTTCTATTGTTTTCCCTCTAGCTGGTTACTTTACTTTCCATCGACAAAGAAAGAGAGATGGGAGGATGTGTATCTAGACAGCAGGCCTGTATGGGTGTACGGAAGAAGTCGTCAGCAGCTGAAAGTGGGCCCCGACGGATCAGGCGACGGAGGGGATCGGCGATGAGGCGGCGGATCTCATCTCGTGCTTCCATGGAGACCATTAGCGAAGCTGACGTGGCAACAGGAGATGACACCACGTCGATTCCTGTTGATTCTGCTAATTACAACATTAATTCTAATAACAATGCTAATGCTGGTATATATATATACTCTCTTCTACTTAGTTTTACTTTTTCTAACAAATATATATAATTAGTTGTTTTGTTAAACTTCTAAGATTAGTAGATTATATAATGACTATGATGATGATCGTTGATTGTTGATGGTGATATCAAAATTGTATTAAATTAATTTAACTCACAATTAATAATATTATAATTCATAATGATCTTCTTCTTTCTTTATCTACATTGATTGGATGGATTGCTTTGTTTCTCATTTTTCTTCTTCTTCTCATTATTTAATATATATATATATATATACATGAACTGCCCTGTTACTGTTACTGTTAGTCGAAACTTGTATCCTAATTCTAATTAAATTGGTGTTGTTTAATTATATAAAAGAGTATATGAAATCATAATTTTGCTTTTCCTCTCACTCTCATTTCATGGATGTGTCTCAACTTCTCAAGTTTTCTTACCTCTGTTCTTCAAATTTCCCTAAACATAGGTCGAAATGGATGAGCTATGTATAAAAGCAGCAGCCTGAATTTGGCTTCAAATTTTCTGATGGCCATATAATTTTCCATGCTCATTTCCTAATTTTAGCCATTTTATTATTCCATCCCTTTGAACCAAACATCTAGTCGCAAAGTTGGTGACCTGAGAAACATTTTTTCAACTTCTGAATCTTTGATTTTGCATCTAGAAATCATTTTTAGGTAAAAAAAAAAGGTCATCTTCTTTGCCACAATTACCATTGTCATACTTTCTAAAAGAGGTTAAATTTAGAAAACTAGATTGAGAGATTGTTTAGCCAATACATCATAAAGTTAATTTGAAGAAATTACAATAGAAGCGTGATCGACAAACTTTGACTTTGAGCCGGCCTGATTGGCTGGAGGCATCGAGAGAAAGGGATTAATTAATTAGGATGGGTGCCTCGGCCATGAGAGGCTTAATCAATTGCTTTGGTGGAATTACAAAGCGATCCCATAAAGAAAAAGGTTTGTTTGGATCATATGCTTTCGCTATTGGGTTTACTTCCTAATATCTTGAAATTGTAGCGGCATGTTTCCTAAGCTTAATTCTATATCAAGAAATGAAAGACGGATGTTTATTCATGTTCTTCATGTAATATTATATTATTTTGTCAGGCTCATCAAGTAGCTTGGAGGAGGCATTTTTTGATACAATCTCTATTACTGATTCTGATGATGAATTCCACAGTGTACATGGCGGTATGTGATCAATTATACACTGGTTACTTGGTTAGTTCTTGATTTTGCTAAATGAGAGCAATATATAATGGTTGAATTGTTATAACACTTGTAGACTCTTTTTTATTGAATGGCATTGAGGGTGACCACGCAGCAAATGCGGACCAAGGCCAAAAGCGTCACAAATCTGGAGAGCAAGGGAAGGGCAATTTGGTCAATTCCACTGATGGAACAGATTCAACAATGGGTGATGAGAGGGGAGAAGAAGATGGAGGAGGGTTGATGAATAATTGCGGTTTGTTACCTAACAATTGCCTGCCGTGTCTTGCCTCAACAGTTGCACAACCAACCGATAAAAAGAGGCCTCTAAGTACAATGCCTTCATTAAAAGTCTCTTTCAAGCGCAAGTCTGGGGAAGGCCACAACTCTTCCAATACATTATGTAAGTGCTAAAATTAATATTAATTGAATACATAAACAAACAAACAAAATTGTTTAGGTACTCAATAAATTGTTTGTTTTGATGCCAGTGAGCGCAAAGAGATACCTAGAGAGGCCACTTGCGGGATCTCAAGTGCAGTTGTGCCCAATGGAGAAGAAAATGCTTGACAGCTGGTCCCACATTGACCCTTCTATATTCCGAGTGCGCGGCGCTAATTACATGAGGTATACACACACACACACCCACCTTGTTTGCAAAGATATGTGGAAATAAATCACCTGATAAATATTCATGCATTTTTCCTTTTTTTTGTGTGTGAAGGGATAAAAAGAAAGATTTTGCTTCAAATTATGCAGCATTTTATCCATTTGGAGTAGATGTGTACCTGTCTCCACAAAAAGTTAATCACATTTCTCGGTTTGTGGAGCTTCCAGAAATGGGTCCCTCTAGCAAGTTTCCTCCTCTCCTTGTAGTAAATGTACAGGTACGTACACATCTCTCAAATTATACTAATAGATGTTATGGATGTATTTTTTTTATACTAATAGAGGCGTATATATTATGTATGTTTCTTAGGTTCCTCTCTATCCAGCTTCACTTTTTCAAAATGAAAATGATGGTGAAGGGTTTAACATTGTCATGTACTTCAAGCTCTCTCAAAGTTACTCCAAAGAACTCCCGTCCTTTTTCCTTGAAAACATTAGGGTGAGATTTATATCGCTTGCTTTTACTTTTAATAAGATTATGCTTTTACATTCTGTAAATCTGATTGTTAATTCCTTTGTTTTGTTTATCAAAACAGAGATTAATAGAAGATGAAGTAGAAAAGGTAAAGTCGTTCCCTATAGAGGCAACCGTACCATTTAGGGAGCGATTGAAAATTCTCGGCCGTGTTGGAAATTTGGATGAACTCCCTTTGAGCGCAGCCGAGAGGAAGCTGATGCATGCATACAACGAAAAACCGGTGCTCTCTCGTCCCCAGCACGAGTTTTACTTGGTACACAGCTAGCTTCTTCACTATCCTTAATCGGATAATATTATTTACTCTAAATCTGAATCTGATGATTAGGTTATCTGTTTGTGAAACAGGGAGAGAATTACTTTGAAATAGATTTGGATATGCATAGGTTTAGCTACATCTCGCGCAAAGGTTTTGAAACATTTCTAGACAGGCTCAAGTTATGTGTCATTGATTTCGGCTTAACAATTCAGGTAATATTAATGATTGTTAGCAATTAATTCAATTAAATTTGATTTTTAAATGGAAAGGTCTCAATTAATTATTTGTTACAGGGAACCAAGGCAGAAGAATTGCCAGAGCAGATATTGTGTTGTGTGAGATTGAATGGAATTGATTATACAAACTACCAACAACTGGCACTGCATGACAATTAACAGTTAGTTGACTACGTACATAATCATTTTTTGTAGTAAAATTCGGCTAACCAACCATTTTTCAATATTTAGAGAATTGAAAAATACATGTCAAGGAAAAAGGAAGAAAGGAATGAGAATGAGATATGTACGTATGCATATTGGCCCTTTGATGTACAATTAATACCATGTGGCTCAATTATAGTAAAAAAAATATATGTATTTATTTTTCCTTGGCGTACCAGTAGACACTAGTAGATCTGAAGTGGTAATTATTATATGAGAAAGGATCCACTTATAAGATATTTAGGGTCTAAATAGCCTATTCAAACCGTTCAAAATGATATCTATATTAAAATGTGTTTGGAGATCAAATTATATATATATATATATATATATTTTAATTTTTTTTACTATTTATTAAGTATTTTACAAAAATGTTATTTTTCAGTGGTAAAATTTTAATAAATAGTAAAAAAATTCAAAAAAATATAAAATTTGATTTCCAAGTACATTTTAATATAGAGATCATATTTAGATCAACTGTTTAGATTTTTAAAATGGCAAAATCAAATTGTTGTAAGATGTTGTGGTAAGTGGATCCCTCTTTTTATTATATGAGTAAGGCTTGGGTGTTATGGATAGTATAAGGCAATCTGTGCTACGATTTTAAAAATCTATCGTATAAACTTTAAAATTCGATTTAAATAGCTCAGTAAATTGATTATATAATGAATTTGTAGAATACCAACTTTTACCATTTTTGAAATTTTTTTACTATTTTTTATGATTTATGAAATATAGCAAAAAATAGCCTAAAATATTAACATTTTTCTTTTATTTTTTAGTCATTTTTTGTCATTTTTCATAAATCATAAAAAATAGTAAAAATTAATATTATTCAAGTTTATTATATAACCAATTTACTGAGCTACTTAAATAAAAATTTGAAGTTTATACGATACATTTTTGAGGTCGTAGCATGGGAGGCCTTATGCTATCCATAGCATCCAAGCTTTACTCTTATTATATAGATTATAAATATTTTACCATTGTTTCCAATTAATAATGCTTTCTTGCACGACAAATGAATATATTGATGAGATAATAAACTCAAATTAATCAAACCAACAACATATAGATGAGATACTGCCAGTGAATTATATATATACACCGTACCTATGATTTATTAATTCGAACATAATTAATGCACATACTAAAGCATAGTTGATGTAGTATTTGAAGTAAGTGCGTAATGCTTTACCATCCAATAAAAAGTATTCTAGATGTTGAATTATGAATTTAAAAGACCTAAACATAAGCAGAATTAGAAATTGAGAAGGCAGGGGTGATTAAATAAATGTTCAGTAATTTTATTTTATATAGGAGAGCAAGTGATAGTATAATTTTTTTTGTAAAATTTTTAAAAAATTAAAGAACAAAACTAAATATTATAAGGTACTTCATGACCAAAAAAAAGATAGTAGTAGCATCCAATTAATATTGATGACATTCAGGCGGATCCAATTAATATTTGATCCTTATCCTTTTGAGAAAGTTATTAAACAGGATAGTTTAAATTGGGGGTTATGTAAATGCTGAAAGGAAATAAGATTAGAAACAACAGCTACATAATTACGTATTCATAGAAAATTGGTTCATAATTAATTAACGCCTAAAAAAAGCAATATTCAAGTACAATGCCAGGCCAGCATATACATATCTCCATTCTTATATTATGTACATAGTTGTCCCGATCCTCCAACGGTTGAGATTGAAAGATATTTTTTCAATTGAATATCAACCCTCCAATCACATAATCTGTCTTCTTTTGATTATATATATCTATTTTATGTGTAGAAATTTAAATTTAGTTAAAAATATGCTTGCCACACAGACTGCTACATGGTTTATCACAATAAAATTGAATAAATCCTTAGCAATTTGTTTCCTTATTTCTCCTTACAACTATCTTTTATTCTACAAATTAAATTATTTCCTTCTCTATTTTCTCTGTTTCATTTCCCTGCCATCTATAAAAACTAATGAATCTGTGCATGCCTCATTTTGTTAATTCTCAATGAAAGTTTTGACAATAATCAATTGTCATTAATATGTGTAGACTAACTTATATAGAAAGTTTTTTAAATGCAGAAAAATTAACTCACATAATGAACAAAGATAGAAAAATACAATCCAATGTCTTTTATGAAATAATAAATAATACCACAATTTATCTAGATAATAATCATTACAATGAATATAAATGAATATAAAAAATTAATAATAAGAATATCACGAGGTATTATTTATGTGAAGTTATTCAAAGAAGAGTTTCAATATAACAAATTTAATGTGCAATTTGAGTTAAAAAATTTCAAATATAAACAAAACAAAAAATTTGCTACAAAATATCGTAGCATTATAGAGAATTTTTTATTTTTAGAAATTATTATTAAATAATATAAGAATATAGATTCAGTACGTGAATTTTTTTATGGCATAGCAGGCGCTGAGTGGGTAACTTGGATTTAAATTTTGGAATTGAGTTGGTAGTTTGGGTCCAAAGTTTAAGTCAGAACCACTAATTCGGCTTCAAAGTTTGAATTTGAACTACTAACTTGGTTCAAAAGTTTTAATTCAAATCACTAACTCGGAACCTTTTAGATCTTTGAAAATCTAACGTACTCAATCAATTTTCTTATATTATTTAATAATAATTTTAAAATTCAAAATTCTGTGGCAAAATTTTTGTACTATAAAATGTTCAAAGTTTACTTTTTCATTTATATTTGAAAATTTATAACTCAAATTGACGTAAAATTTATTATATTGGAACTCTCTTCTATATAACTTACATTTTTTTTCATAGAAAAAATTCTTATGGTAATTTGTTATAAATTTATTTTACTTGTGGTATCATAATATAAGAATGGAGATTTCATAAAGACAAACTGGATTTTTTTTTTCTATTTTTGTTAACTGAGTCAATTTTTCTATGTTTAAAAATATTAATGACGGACCAAGTATTTAATTATTGTAAAAATCATCATTGAGAGGTCTGAAACGTGGCAGACCAGGATTGGTTAATTTTGATAGATGGCAGGAAAATTCTGCCCGCCAGTGGGCAGAGGATTTGATTCCTTCATTTCTCCTCTTCCTCTATAGTTTCAACAATAAAAA
This sequence comes from Carex pumila, assembly GCA_033356055.1. Classification (NCBI taxonomy): domain Eukaryota; kingdom Viridiplantae; phylum Streptophyta; class Magnoliopsida; order Poales; family Cyperaceae; genus Carex; species Carex pumila. Next base: position 163,174 of record JARJHM010000586.1, read on the forward strand.
TGGAAACAATCATATTTTTTCGTATTTTGTTTATGGCTGTTGTATTTTTGTGAATAGATGAATATCAGATCTTATGTTGACAAAAGTAATAAGTCTTTCTGATATGAAGAGAAAATGAATAATATCTAGAACTTTCGTGTACATAAATAATATGTACATAAATTTCTACTGTTAAAATAATTTTCATGAAGAATATATATGTAGAGAAAATCCTTATTTGAATCATTTAATTATATATTTTTCAAATTTGTTTCTTTACATATCACCTCCTCTAAATTGTTTAATGATCTGTCTCGCTTGTAGAGAAAATTAGATATTGAATCGCAATGATATTTAAAAAAAAAATCATGTTATATTTGATCTTTTTTTTTTCATTAGTTGTTGTTTCTTTTATTGTTATTTATTATTTGGATTTCCGTATTTTTTCAATTTGTCTTTTTTTTTTTGTGTGAATGTCAAATAAAAAAGTCTCTTCATATTCTATTCAATCTTATAATATATTCCCGTTGCAACGCACAGTCACGATACTAGTAAATATATTATATATATTCTCAATAGGTAATTAATAATTATTTGTGATAGAGCGTGCACAGAGGTTCTCTCCTTTTATTACAGTGATATTGCTCCTCGCTTCATCTGGTTTATAATGTAATTAATTTACATTCTTCTGTATATTCTATTCTATATTCGTTCTTTTTATTATTAATTATTAGTATTGTTGAGAATAATTGAAAATAGAAGGGTAGGAATGTAAAATAAGAAAAAAAGGGTTAAAATGTAGTTAGGATAATTAAATGACTGTACCGTTAGGTACCATTTCTGAGTACCAACGGTAAAATAGAAAATGAGTAGTATAAAAGGGTTAAGTCACCTCTCTTGTAAAATAACTGAAAAGAAATTCATTAAAATATTTTTATCTCCTCAGATTTGCTTCTCTTTACAAAAAATAACATGGTATCAGAGCTTCAAGCTCGATTCTGATAACCTCATATGAATACCCAACAACCTGATAACCCGATAAAGCTTTAAGCTTTCGATTCCTACCAGCAAATTTGGCAATCATAATTCCAACAAAAATCTATGTTAGATATCTATAACCCAATCCAATAAATAATATCTATACTGCTTCTGATTAGTTGAATACCAGAAAAATACCCGAGAAAATATACACCTGATTCGCTTCATCAGGCTAATACCAGAAAATACCAGAATTCAAAATCAGAAACAAAATCTGATCAACAAACAAATTAAACGAGTTCAATCTCGTTTTAAAGAAAAGAAGAAAAAAAATCTCAAATCCGACTTCCCATACAATGGTCCAAAGAGAGGAGTCGTGGCAGCGCACTGTGAGTGGCTCGCAAGGCAGTGTCGAGGAACACGAAACACAGGTGATCGCCGTGAAAGCTCCAAACCTTAGCTTCGGTCCGCGCCAAAACCAAAACCCTAATGCCAAAATTGAAACCGAAAAGTGCTCCAATTGCAGAATAGAGGGCCACACCCATAATAATTGTTGGTTTCTCCATTCTCATCTTCGACCTAAGTGGTGGAAGGTGGCGGAGAATGGAGGCGATCGGGCCGAGAGAAAAAATAGCAAAGAGGTAGAGGAAAGACAAAAGGGGGAGCAGCGTGCTTCTGTGAAGAAAGAAAGAGAAAATGGGTTTTAATAACTCACACATGACATCTCCATTCAGCCAGAATATGGAGGCGTCCAGTTCTTTTGCTGAAGGGTCATGCTCAAGCGAATCAGGCAGAAATGGGTCGGCTGATCAAATGCGAGCTCTTCTTCAACAACTCTCTGTGCTGCTTTCTAATCAAAATCAAATTCATAGCTCATGTGGTATTGTATCTCACTCTCAAAATTTTAATTTGTTTGATCAAATAATTATTGACAGTGGTGCTACCGATCACATGTTTGGAAATGAAAAATTTCTTATCAATTTAAAATTGTCCGAACATAACCAATATGTGTTAGTAGCAAATGGTATGAAAGAAAAAAAATGATTGTGTCGGTGAAATTACCCTTTTCAATAAGAAAATTAACAAAGTTTTATTTTTAAAAAACTTTCCTATAAATCTACTTTCCGTAAAACAATTAACACAAGATTTTAATTGTGATGTAATTTTTTCTTGTAAAAATGTTATATTTCAAGACCGGAAAACCGGGGAGAAAATTTGTGAAGGTTTTCTTGAAAATGGACACTATATTTTGGATTTACAAAAAATAAATCTTTGTGCTTCCGCTAAATCTATTAATATTAATCTTTGATATAGAAGATTCGGGCATCCCTCCGACAAGGTTTTAAACTATATTTTAGATTGTAAAAACTTAAATTGTACTAATTGTGAAGTTTGCAAGTTAGCAAAACAAACAAAACTTCTTTTTTCTAGTTCTATTAGTAAAAGTAAAGCTATGTTTGATTTGATTCATTCGAATGTATGGGGATCGGCTCCAATTGAATCGTATAACATATTTAAATATTTTGTTACCTTTATCGACGATTTTTCAAGAACCACTTGGTTATATTTACTCAAATCAAAAAATGAAGTTTTTACCAACTTTAAGGAATTATTTTATTTCATAGAAAATCAATTTAATGCCAAACTAAAAATATTTAGATCGGATAATGGGACGGAATTTATAAACAAAAATTTTGTAAACTTCTTTAAGGAAAAAGGAATTGTACATCAAACAACTTGCATTAATACACCCGAGCAAAACGGAGTGTCGGAAAGAAAAAATAGGCACTTATTAGAGATGACACGAACATTAATGTTTCAAAGTAATGCCCCTAAACTATATTGGTTGGATGATATACTTTGTGCTACACATTTGATTAATAGATTACCAAGTTCAAAGCTAGAAAATAAAATCCCACTAGAAATTTTCTACCAACAAAAAATCACTTTTGATCACTTAAAAATATTTGGATGTACAAGTTTTGTACATATTAAAAGAAAAGATAAATTAGATTTTGTATCAACAAAAACTATTTTATTAGGATATTCACCCTTTAAAAAAATGTGCAAATGCTATGACCCTATTAATAAAAAAATATTTATTTCTAGAAATGTTGTATTCTTTGAAAATGAGTCATATTTCAAAAAAGGGGGAGAAATTCAAGTGTCTTGTCAAAATGAAAAAATTAACTTCATAATACCCTACTTTGAAAACCAAGACTTTGTTCAAAATGAAAATAATACAAGTGATCATGAAGAAGAAATAGATGAAAATAGTGATAACATAAATGAAACCCAAGTAGAAAATAATTCGGGACCTAGACGAACAACTAGAATATCACAACCGTCTACTAGACTTAGAGATTATGTGACCTATACCGTTCAATATCCCATACAAAATTTTGTTTCATACAATAAAATTTCGCCTTCATACCAAGCATTTCTCACAACTATAGAAAAATAAATAGAACCAAAAAATTATCAAGAGGCCATTCGAAATCTAACTTGGGATAAAGCCATGAAAGAAGAGCTAAAAGCTCTAGAAAAAAATGAAACATGGGTAATTGTTTCATTACCAAAACATAAAAAACCCGTTGGGTGCAAATGGGTTTACAAGATTAAATATAATTGTGATGGTACCATAGAATAGTATAAGGCAAGGTTAGTAGCAAAATGATTTACACAAACCTATGGTATAGATTACAATGAAACGTTTGCACCGGTTGCAAAAATGAATACCGTTAGGGTCTTATTTTCCATTGCCGTAAACAATGGATAGAACCTATACCAAATGGACGTAAAAAATGCATTCCTTCAAGGAACACTTGAGGAAGAGGTTTATATGACTCTACCACCGGGTCATATACAAGAAAAAAATGCTAATATTGTTTGTAGATTAAACAAATCAATATATGGATTGAAGCAATCTCCACGAGCATGGTATGGCAAACTTAGCTCATATTTAATTTCTTGCAATTTTAAAATTAGCAATGCCGACCATTCATTGTTTGCAAAAAATGAAGGAAATAATACAACTCTTGCACTAGTATATGTAGATGACTTAATAATTACCGGAAATAATTTAGAAGAAATTAGAAAAATCAAATCCCAATTAAAAGAAAATTTTGATATTAAAGATTTAGGATATTTAAAATATTTTCTAGGAATAGAACTAGCGTTTTCAAACAAAGGTCTATTAATTTCACAAAGAAAATATACCTTGGATTTATTAAAAGAAACCGGTAAACTTGGTTGTAAACCGGCCTCTACACCAATAGATAATAAATATAAGTTAAATACTGAGGATGGAGAACCCTTAGAAAATGTAAACCAATTTCAAAGACTTGTAGGAAAACTAATTTACCTCACGGTAACTCGTTCGGATATCTCTTTTTCTGTAAGCCAAATTAGTAAATTTATGCATTCACCAAGAACACCACATTTAGAGGCTATAAATAGAATTTTGAGGTATTTAAAAGGAAATTCCGGAAAGGGAATATGGATGAAGAATAATAGTTCTAATGCAATATGTGGCTATTCCGATGCAGATTGGGCCGGTAGCTTTGATAAAAAATCCACCACCGGCTTTTGCACATTTGTAGGCAGAAATTTAGTCATATGGAAAAGCAAGAAGCAAAATGTTGTGGCACGACCAAGCACGGAAGCGGAATATCGAGTCATGGCATCAACCACAAGTGAATTGATATGGCTCAAGCAATTGCTTAAAGACATGGGAATTAATTTTGATCAACCCATGAAAATGTATTGTGACAACAATTCGGCACGTCACATTGCGTCAAATCCTGTATTTCATGAGCGGACCAAACACATAAAAGCCGATTGTCATTTTATTTGAGAGAAGGTTCAAGCCAAGGAAATAGAAACACCGTTTGTTCGAAGTGGAGAACAACTAGCAGATGTATTTACAAAAGGATTGGATCCAAAACCGTTTGAAGAAATCACAAGCAAGCTAGGATTACTCGACATCTATAATCCTAACTTAAGGAGGAATGTTGAGAATAATTGAAAATAGAAAGGTAGGAATGTAAAATAAGAAAAAAGGGTTAAAATGTAGTTAGGATAATTAAATGACTATACCGTTAGGTACTATTTCTGAGTACCAACGGTAAAATAGAAAATGAGTAGTATAAAAGGGTCAAGTCATCTCTCTTGTAAAATAACTGAAAAGAAAATCATTAAAATATTTTTATCTCCTCAGATTTGCTTCTCTTTATAAAAAATAACAAGTATTATTACCAGCATTAACATCAAATGATCTGTCTGACAGATGTATAATATATTTTTTTGTAATTAAACAGAAATGAAGGCGGCATCGATCGGTGGAGAGAGGAACATGCGAAATCCCAAGTCGGTGCTGGTAATAATACCACCCACAACTGACTCGAGATTTCGCATGTTCCTACCTCCACCGGTTGTACCCCATTTCTGTTTAATTACAAAACATTTAGTATTTTGACCTTTTTCAATGCACCAATTATATATATGTAATTTTTGCCTTTTTTTTTTTTTTTTTCTTTTCTTTTGATGTGTTCATTTTCTTTTCCTTTTTTTCATGTACCGGTGGACTGTATATTAATTAATTAATATGAATCCTCTGGTGGAACATTGATACCATGCATATGTTAATTGTTACTACATTTAGTAGAATAATTTTTGTTAGGTAACATGTGATAATTCATAATTTGCATGAGGGGTCAGGGCTAGCAGTTGTCAGGTGCATCGATTCATATTAATTAACAGTCACCATGCAGAGGTAAACATTAATAATAATCGGACTGTTAGGACAATTTTTTTCTTGAAACTTAGTTTTGTGGATTTGCAATTTGTCACTATTTAGTATTTACTGGTATTGGTAAACATTAACCTAAGCGTTAATATATAATGTTTAATACAAGTTTATAATGGGCCGATATTGGGCTTAGTTGATGGGATTACATGCATATGAAATATTTGTTTTCCGATATATAATATTGATTTTAGAACAATAGAAGCAAGCAAAATGGCTCTCATGGGTTCCATGACAAGATTAAAAAAATAAAAAAATAAAAAAATGAATTTTGGGCCCAAATGTTAGCCTATTTTGTTTATGTTAACATAATTTGAAAGTTTAAATCCCAGTATATATATTTCTATAAATAAATAATGTTCATGAGCTAGCTTCTTACGTTTGAAACTTGAGAAAAAACATTCTTTAAACTCAATCACTTGTTGAAGATAGCTGCTTATTAATTAATTATTAAAACAATCAATGAGGTCCATGTGACAATTTAATGCGGCAACAATTATTTTCAATTTTCAATTTATAGATACTGGTCATGTCCATTTGTAGCGCCTATTAATTATTAAATAAATAAAGAGAAGATAATAGATAAGGATATGCGTTTGGATTTAATTTAAATCTTATTAATTACCAACCTAGCATTAATTAATTGTATATTGGATTACTTCTCTTGTTAATTTTGTTGGATTGGATCATTGGAATTAGGGTTGGGCAAAATTGCTCGAATTCGCAACTCGCTTATTAATAGTTCGTTTTAACTCGCTCATTAACAATTCGAGTTAGTTTCAACTCAAGTTGGCTGACTCGTTTAATAAATGAGCTGAGTTCAAGTTCAGTCCACCTCGCTCATTTATAACTCGAGTTACATAAAATTCGCCACAGTAAATCCCAAGCCATCCCTAAAACCAAAATATCAACAGACCCTAGCTGTCATGCACCCAAATCAAAATCCCGCCAAACTAAACCTAGACATTTAATCTCTCTTTTTTTTTGAAATGAAGACACATTTAATCTTTCTCTCTCTCTCTCTCTCACGCTAACTCTAACCCACCCAGCCCAAGCCATCGTTCCAGATTTTCGATTGATCGCCTTGTTCCAGTGATCGCCTTCAACGCCTTGTTCCAAACTTCCAGTGATCACTTTGTTGCACGGCGAACTTGGGTCTCTCTTTCTCTCACTACTAGAGCCATGCACAATGAGACCAGCATAGCGATCGCCTTGTTGCTTCTCTGTTAAGGTAGTTTAAAAGGTTGTCGTCTCTAAATACATTTCATTTATCAAATTTTTGTGTAGGAAGTCCCCAACTTTGTGCTTGTAAGATTGAATCGGACTGGTTCTCACTGATTCGTAAAATTAATTTGCTCGCAATATTGTTTTGAGTTTGATATTAGTAGGATTAGGTGTTGCATCAACTCTCTGTCTGTTTAACTCATAAATGGGGAAAGGGAATTGTTGTTCTTTGCAGGTTTGCAGTGCACCAAATTTTAGTTTATACTGTACCAGTGTTGATTATGCATTATTTTTTATGAGTAAATTTCTCAATTAGACCTTAAATTGTGCATTATTTTTCTTTGTTAAGGTACTGTACCGGTGTTGATTGCTCACTTCACTTGTTACCGTGGTACTAAGACCTTGTCTTGATAATCCATGTAATAAGCTAGCTGGTCAAGAAAGGTAGTTCTTGCAACAGTTCTATTCACCATTTCATGATAAAGTGATGTAAACACCTTGATACAAACCATCTATACTCTTAAAGTCAAACTATCCATGACTTATATCCAAACACTTTGAAGTCTCAGTCAGTAGAAAGAAAAAAAAAATTGCACTGCTGTTATGGTGGCATATAAATTGCCCTTAACAAATTGGTGAACCAAAAATAGCTCTTGACCTCTATAATTTTTGAAACTTTTTGAGAATGTTGTATGTGAGATTACCATCATTTCCATATAAAGAAATAAAATTTCCATGTAGCTAATCGGTCAAAATAATTCTCCAAAATCTGACTGACCAAAAGGGTAAAACTGCACTGTGCTATATGTTGGTACTAGAATTAAGTCCCACAAAAATACAATCTGAACCAGTTCTGAATTTCTGATGCATATCAATTTTTACTTATTTTTGTGCATATAAGTCATGATATAACATACATTTTGAGATAAAAAAACCAAAAATGTAAAGAATTTCTATGATGAGGAATTCAATTTACTATAACTTTATTTTCCACTTATATTCTATTACTTTAATTTACTATTTTTATTTTCTGTTTCAGTAACTTTGATCTATTTTGTAATTTTTTTTGAATTTGTTATTGTAGAATGTCTTCACATGGTGTGACAGATGGTGTGACATATGATGTAGACAAGGCGATTGAACCTGTATCTAGTAGTGATAGTGTCACTTTAAGTGATGAACAAAGAGATATGGTTGACGGACCAACTACAAAGGAGCCTAATTCTGAAGGCGCTGGCAAACACAAAAGGAAACGCACATCCGAAGTTTGGAAATATTTTGTGGCTAAAGAAGTAAATGAAAAAGGGAAGATGGTGCAAAAGTTAGAGTGTATGTATTGCAAAAAGAGGTACAAAGGCGTGATGGGAGGCCCCACAACAACTCTTAAGCGACACATCAAAACTTGCCCTAATATAAAAAAGGCAGAAGGTAATTCTCAAGGTCTTCTCAAATTTGAATCATGTGATAATATTGTTGTACCTGGTTTGAAATCGAGTGGGGTGTTTGATCAATTGAGGTGTAGGGAAATCATTGCCAAGATGATCATGGCTCATGAGTTGCCTTTCACATTTGTTGAATATCAATGGTTCAACATGTTAATGAAGTACATCACTCCTCTTTATCAAAAAGTGAGTAGAGCAACCATTAAAAGAGAGTGCATAAAAGTATTTGAATCAGAAAAAGAGAAGTTAAAAAAGGTCTTTAGAAGTACTGATAGGATCTCACTCACGAGTGATTGTTGGACATCGAACCAAACGATTGGGTACATGTGCTTGACAGCTCATTATGTAGATTGTAATTGGAAATTGCAAAAGCGCATCATTAGTTTCAATGAGCTTGCACCGCCCCATAATGCTGAGGTAATTTCGGATGCTATTTTAGATTCTCTTATAAATTGGGGCATTCAAGACAAAATTGGTACAATAACTCTAGATAATGCAACCAATAATGACAGGGCAGCTACCATTTTAAAGTTTAGTTTTCAAGAGGGGGGCAAATTACATTTTGAAGGGTTGTTTTTTCATGTGAGATGTGCTCACATTTTGAATTTGGTAGTTCAAGATGGTCTTAGTATGGTTAATGATTGTATTGAAAAAATTAGGAATGGAGTTAGATATCTTAAAAAGTCCCCGGCTCGTCTTTTGAAATTTGGTAAAATAGCAAAGGGTTTAGGTATCCAAACTAATCGGTCACTATGTAGTGATGTGAAAACTAGGTGGAACTCAACATACCTTATGCTTGAATCGACTCTTTATTACAAATCCACCTTTCGAGGATATAAAATGAGAGACAATAACTTTGAATGGTTGCCCGATGAGAATGAATGGAATAAAGCCGAAAAAGTTTGCAAGTTGCTTCAAGTTTTCTCGGATGCCACTAACCTATTCTCGGGGTCATTATACCCAACAGCAAATCTGTTTCTTGTGGAAGTTTTTAGGGTAAAAAAGGTGATACATGAGGCTTATCATTCGGGTGATAAATTCTTGGTGGATATGAGTAAACTTATGTATGAAAAGTTTAACAAGTATTGGGGAGAAATTGGAGTGCTTATGGCAATTGCATCCATTTTAGATCCACGGTTTAAATTGCTTTCGGTGGAGTTTACTTTTAAAAGGTTGTATCCAGTTAATGAGGTTGATAACAAGATTAAAGAGGTGACTAGTAAGTTGAAATGTCTCTATGAGAAGTATTCAAATGTTGAAATGACGGCTCGAGAGGCGGCTAAAGTTGCTGCAAGTAATTCTGCAGCAGCTGCTGCCCATACCGGTGCACTATCAAAAGAAGATGACTTCTATGCTTTTCTTATGACTACAGAGGAAGAAGGGCCACCCAAATCTGACCTTGATGTGTATTTGGAAGAACCCAAATATTCAGTAAGAGTTGAGGGTACATTTGATGTTTTGAAGTGGTGGAATCAAAATTTCAACAAGTATCATATTTTAAGCAAGTTGGCGTGTGATGTGCTTTGTATTCCGATCACAACTGTGGCTTCGGAATCGGCCTTTAGTGCCGGGGGGCGTATATTAGACGACTATCGAAGCTCTCTTTCGAAAGATATAGTGGAGATTCTAGTTTGTGGAAGTGATTGGATAAAAGCTAACTCAAAAACCACATTACAAACGTTGCAAGTATGATTTTAATTTTATATTTCCATTCATTTATCTTATAAAATATATATGCTTCTTGATATTTATTGTTGACTAATATTTATTTTTGTAGAAATCTGTAAAAGAGGAAGAGGAATTGGAAACTCAAATCCCAACGATCAATCTTAATTAAGTTTTAATTCTAAATTCTTTTATGTGTATAAGCTGAACTACTAGCAACTTTCTTTTTACAATCAGAGCCTTCTTTATTTTTTGTTTTTGTGTGTACAGGTTGAACTATCTCACAGAAAGCACAATCTGTATTTTGATTTTAGAATCATACAGTGCCACTTGTTGATACTTTATTAGTTTATACTACCACAATGACACTTGAATTACTGTAAAATATGCTTTATTGTTGTTTACTTGAAATTTTATTATTGGTATAGCAATAAAATCAAATAGAATTTATGCTTTTATAGTTATGTAGTCATTGCATTTTATCTTAGTAACAATAAAATAGAATTGATGCTTTTGTAGTTATGTGATCATTCCATTTTATCTTAGTAACACTTTTGGAAATGCAGAGTTACAGATGAAGTTGTCGGATATGATGGTTCGGAACTTTACGTGATGATTTTGACAAGATGAAATTGTTAGATACTAAATGTTGTTTGTTTTTGTTGAATTATTTTTGTTAAGTTCTTGTATGAAAAATTGTTGGTGCTTGAATACTTTGTTGTTGCTATTTGTTTTAATTAGACAAGCTCATAGTTCTCATGAACTTTTAAGTTATAAATCAAACAATCTAAAAGCCCTACATCTTATTTTTGTATGGAATCAGTAACCACCAATATTATTGTTATTATTGATGTTATTTTGTTACTATTTTATATTTTTTTTAAATAGAATTTGTTTGTCTGTGAAAGAAAGGTGAAAGAAACTATTCATTGTAAACGAGTTATAAACGAGTTGTGAGTCAACTCGAGTTGATAACGAGTCGAGTTCGAATTGGCTTTGCAACTCGTTATTACTATCCCAACTCGAGTTAGCTCGCTAGTTTATTAAATGAGCTGAGTTCGAGTTGAGAGTAACTCGCTCAAACTCAGCTCATTTACGGTCCTAATTGGAATAGGATATATTGCTTCTAATTAAACGACAAGTGGTGCACTAATTCAACTCTTCAATGATTGAATCAGCAACACTCAAATTATTCTACTATTTAAAAGGCTGAAGGCGACCTTTTAAATCTTTTTTACACTTTGTCTCACGCCTTCTCTCTTCTCCTCTCTCTCTCTCCCTCTCTGTCTCTCTCTCTCTCTCTTTTTGTTCTAATCTGTATAATCCAGCTCTTTCCAGTTGATTCATTGAATTTTTATTTTTATTTTTCTAAAGTTTTGTTCTTTTGAATCTGATCATTTTATTGAACCAACTTCAAATTGAAATTCAATCAACAAGTAAAAATCTAATGGCGATAGCATTGACCCGCTTATCGCACTGGATATTAAACGGAGATGCAAAGCCCCGCAAGAGATGCCCCAAATCACCTCCATCAACAGATTTCCCATCCGAACCCGTTAAGGTCATCAACTTCTCCACCAGGATCCGAAACCGAAAGAAGCGAAGCAACTCAAAGGAGAAGAGCATGGACAAGGACCACAACATGGTTATCGTTCCATCTGATGGTGGAGGCTGCTTATCGGGTTCTGAATCGGATGGATCCGATTGGTCTATTGGCTGGCTTGAACCGCATCCGAATGACTTTTGTAACAGTGATGATGATGACTCGGAGGATAGCTTTGCGGTTTTGGTGCCGTGTTATACAACCGACCATGCTAACCCGTACCCGTTAGTGGACAGGACCAATGTGGGTTTCGGGTTCGGTGTGGCAATCCCGACCCGGGAGGGACTGTCAGGTGAGATATTTGTAAATTACCAAATTGAAAGCATCAACCAGGCTACATTGGTACTTTGTAACTAGTTACATACTACTGGTACCGGTACCAGTACCAGTACCAGTATTAGTGCATTAGCTGACTGACCCTGAATGAACTAAACTTTTGCCTGCACATTTTCAAAATAGAAAAAGAGGACAAAATTTCTGTCTGGTACTGGTACCAGTATGTACCGGTCTGGTACCAAGCGAAATTGGTATATGTTGGTAAAGAGCCAAAAAAAACAAAATTGATTTCCTGTAACAATTTATGCAGTACTTTGTAAATTTAGTATAAAAAATTATGACGTGTAATTTAAATGCTTCTTTATTTTTTATATTTTTGTGCAGAGAGCAATGAATTTTTTGAACAGTGGCTGTGTTCCCTTACTTGAGAGGTACTGATGTAAATTTAAATAACAAAAATCATTAGAAAAAGAAAGATATTTATTTGAAAGTGACCCTGAATAACAAAAATCATTAGAAAAAGAAAGATATTTATTTGAAAGTGACCCTGAATCACAAAAATAATTAGAAAAAGAAAGATATTTATTTGAAAGTGATCCCGAAAAGAAAGATATCGGAATTTTGTACTCAAAATTTTGGCCCAAAGGATATTGGAATTTTGAGAGGTGCAAATTTCAGGAGATGTCGTAATTTGAGCATTTTCTCTTCTCTTGTATTGTATTGTATTGTATTGTATTGTATTGTAGAGACTATTTAGTAATTTTATATGTATAATTAATTGTACATATATAGCCTCCTCCTTTGTTGTACATATCGTTGTTTTTGTAATAATAAAAACTTGGAGATGTGAAGATTAATTATTTTTGAAAGCTGCATTTATATAAGAGGAAGGATTGAATGACATCTTTTTTTTGTGACATCGGATGACACCATGTATTTTTAAAGTCCAAACGGTTAATCCAAAACGTTCAACTTGATATGGAAATGAATAAAAAAAAACAATTTGATATTGGTTGTTGATTACAGTTTACAATTTATTGTTCTATGTTTTCTTTATTGAACTTGAAACTACCTCGGTTCAGCCTGCCTTCTCCCGGAAGGAAATGAGCGGGAGAGGATTGGGGGTGGGGTCCGCAAGTAAGAGAGAGGGCAAATGGGTTATTTTCTTTGGGTTGTGTCCAGTTTGTAACAGAGGAAAAATATTAACCCACTATTCGGTGGATGGAGCAAGAATAGTACTATTTTTTTGAGCTATCCAATGTTTGAATAGAGCAAAAATAGCACTAACCTACTATTCTTTGTTAATAAATAAAATAGCACTAATCTATTATTTTCAAAATTGAGATTAACTCTATTCTCAAAAAGAGAGAGCAAAATGGTGAGGATTGCTTTGTGTGGCCCTATCGTACGTCGGGTATTGTATTCCATTTCATTCTTTATAAATGAAAATTTTCAATTCCAATTGAAATTCAGGTTTCGAATCTTTTGAAATTTTTAATTTAAGTGAAGTTTGTTTAGGTTTAAATTACCATCTTAAATTATCTATTAGATAAAAAGTTCAATTTGTCAAAAATAAAATAGTATAGCTAATGAAAGCATGTTTAAAAGTTTGGAATTTATTAACAATACTTGCATGTAAATGAAAAATCCAACTAGATTTGCTGTTACAAGTTATGACTAGCTGGTACTTGTGTCAAGATCTATTGTTGGTTGGTGTCAAAGATAATAAGAAGTGAAGGAAAAAGGAATGAGAAATTTGGCTAACCAACCATTTTTCAATATTTAGGGAATTGAAAAAATACATGTCAAGGAAAAAGGAAGAAAGGAATGAGAAATTAATTAAAATGTTATTGAGATATGTAACCATGTGGCCCTTTAATGAAAAAATATTTTTCCTTGACATAGCAGTAGTGGATCTGAAATGGTGATTATTATATAGATTACAAATATTTTACCAGACCACTAGGTATTTTTTTTTTTTTCCTTCTTTTTGCATCCAATGAGAATTTGTTAATCTAGCTCTATAAAATAATTGCAATTTGTTGCGGAGAGGAACAAGTTGTCTATTGAAAAACTCCATGTCCTCTCAACCTTTGTAACGAAGTTACGATTATAAAAAAATAATTAATATAGCTAGTATGCCTGCTTCCATTGCCAGAGCTCTACTCGATCCACAATTAATTACTGTATACGACAGCTCAAACTCAATTACTCAAGTCACCCATCAAATCGGCTTTAAATGACAAATCTGCCGCCTACCTTACGAGTCGTCAAAAAACATTCAAAGAATGAATGTATTAAAATTAATTTATTAACCTTCTAATTTTGACCGCTTGACTTTATACTAAATTAATTTGAATATTTAAAATTTTCACATTTAGACACATCACTCGTAAGGTAGGCGGGTTTCAACAATTTAGATTTGTCATTTGAAGTCGATTTGACGGGTTTTATACTTGAGTTCACCAAGGATCTTGGTGAACTTAAGAACACCCTAGTTCTACTCATATATATATATATATATATATATAGACGTTGGCTAAGATCAAAATGGTAGTTCCTGAGCTTTGGTGCTATCAATTCATTTTTCAATTTTTAAAGTTCAAAACGTTGATCCGAACCGTTCAAGTTGATCTCTATATTAAAATGTGCTTGGAGACAAAATTTTACATTTTTTCTGAATTTTTTTACTATTTATTAAGCCACTTTGAAAATCGCTGATCCAACGGTAGGTTAACAAAACAGTAAAATTAGAAACTATCGTTGAATCAGCGATTTTCAAAGTGGCTTAATAAATAGTAAAAAAATTTAGAAAAAATGTAAAATTTTGTCTCCAAGCACATTTTAATATAGAGATCAACTTGAACGATTCGGATCAACGATTTAAACTTTAAAAATTAAAAAACGAATTAATAACACCAAAGTTCAAGAACTACCACTTTAATCTTAGCCAACCTCTGTATATATATGTCTGTGGTATAAAAGTAATAGCAAACACGTATTTGCACAAACAGATATGCATGCATACAAAATGTAATCTATATATCCATGGTTTTATGTTCGAACAAATGTTCCTGGAACCATTTCTCTTTCTTTTGGCATAGTTTTTATTTGGAAAAACAAATTAATTAATTAATTAATTAATACGTACACTTGCTTGAAGATGACCCTTTTGTTTTTTTGTTTTTTTGTTTTTTTTTGCCTTTATAATTATGGCCATGAAGGGTCCATCATCTTATTTAATACTGATTTTTGTCACGCATGCATGCACCGGCGTGCTATAATTAATATTTGTTCATTTCACCGACTATAATAGCTGTAAGTGCAACTGCCAAGTATTGAAGTATAAAAAGTAATATTAATGTTAGCTTATCAATTTAATTACATACATACATACATATACATAATAAAAAAAAAATCATATGAGTATAATTAGCGGGTTCTTGGAGCTCATCAAATCCTTTGCAAACTTAATTTTAAAATATATCGGATAAATTTCAAACGACAAATTCAACAACTGTTAAAATCGATTTACTTTAAAAGTTTAGCGTTTACAAATTTATAAAGTTTCAATTTAATTTAGTATAAAGTAAATGAAACAGATGGTTCATACAACTTGTATAAAAAAAATAAGTACAAAGTAAAGTAGTAAAAAATGATGAAAAATTAATGCATAAAAGTATCCTATAAACTTCTTCTTTTTTAAACTGATTGACTTTTTATCAAATTAGGTTTTTGATATGAAAACCTATTGAATTGATATCAAACAACGAATCTAATTGAAAACCGATCACTACGTAGGATATATATCATGTATTCATGTATAAGTAAATGCTGATGAGCCTCTTTGTTGACGCACAGAGAGATCATGCATATATCATATGTAGACGTGCTTCCAACCCAACAAACTGATCATCGCTCTTCAGCATATAATAATATATAATATATAATACAAAATCCATGCATCAAATTACCAGTAATATATTCAGCATATAATTAACTAGTACTAATTAACTTGTATATAAAACAAAACAGGCTACTATCGATCGATACCTCTTACTTATTGCTAGTTAGTTAATTAGTGTGTTAGTTAGTTAGCTAGTATGGCCGGAATAGAGTTAACCAGCGATCCATCCTGCAGCGCAACGTCAGAGGCTGTGAATGATGAGTCGTTGCGGCCTACTGGCATGCATCCGAGGCTACTGGAGGCATGTCGATCTGGTAATTGCGGGCTATTTGATTATCTGTACGACCAACTTGTTGGCCCGGATATTCTCAAGGATAAGACTCCGTATGGAAATACAGCCCTCCACCTGGCCGTGATGCTCGGCCACAAAACCTTCGCAAGGAAGGTCTTGTTTAGAGAACCGTCGCTCCTCACCAGCCTAAACAATGATGGAGAGACCCCACTGATTACAGCTCTGATGGCCGGCAACAGCTCCATCGCTAAAATCCTGATAGCTGCTGCTGCTGCAAGCTCAAGGGAACCGCCTGATCATGATTTAGAGAGAGCAGTACCTCGAAATCACCTATGTGAGATGCTTGAGATGGCTGATTTGTGTGGTCAAAATGCACTGCACCATGCACTGCGTAGCATGCCTGATCGAGATGTAGCGCTGCACATTTTAGATAAGATGCGTGATCATCAGGAGACTGCTGTCTGTCTGTCATGCCAAGTCAGCAAAAATGGCGAGTCGCCTATGCATATCGCATGCAGACGAGGACATCCAGATGTCGTAGAGGAACTGCTCGCAATTCCTGAGTCATCAGATGAAGGCCCCGCAAATACTACAGCCATGCATTCCGCCGTGGTAGCTCAACAAATAGGCAATGACATGACAGATGTCAATTTCCTCTTTAAATTAAATTAAATTTAATTATATTCATTCTAAAGTAAGTAACATTTTTCTGGTCTTAATTTTATTCATCAGGAATAGTTAACAAGCTGTTGAAGAAACGGCCGCACCTAGCGTCTAGACTGTGCAACGGACACACTCCTCTGACTCTTGCCGTGGCGATCGATAACCTTGAGATGGTTGAAACATTCATGAGGCACGATCCCAGCCTTGCTTACATCAATTGTGGGGTCTGCAGCAGCGAGGGCGAAGAAGAAGAAGATAACGACTCACATGAGTGTATGCATAGTCCATTTATATTGGCAGTGAGCCTCGGGAGGGTAGAGATTGCAAAAGAGATCGCAACCCGCTGCCCCGATTCTGCTTATTACCGCAACGGAACGAATAGAGTGAATGCACTTCATCGAGCCATCGAAAAGGAGCATCCCAAGATGGTCACATACCTCCTTAGCACTCCTCAGTTCCGAAGGCTAATCAACCAAGCAGATTTGAGCGGAAAGCTTCCGCTGCATTGTGCTGCTGGCATGTGCAATGCAGAGCTTCTCAGACCTCTGTTAAACCACAAGGCACAAGATTGTACCTCTGTCACTGCTGATAACAAGAGCGCAGTTGACCTAGTCTATAGTAGAAACGACTTGTACAACACTCGCAAATGGGTAAGTTATTAGTCAATCTCGATTGTCTTTGATTATTAGTTAATTTTTATTTCCATCAATCTCGATCAATCGATCTCTAATTTGCTTAATTAATTTGTGCAGAACGATGCCTACGCCTTGCTGTTGCATCAAATCTGCTTCCATGCATCAGACCAGTCAGAACATAAAGTAAAGAAGAAGATGATGAACCTAAGCCATGTCCAACAAGAACAAAAGAAGACGGGCTACTTGATGCTGCAGGATAAGTACACAAAGAACGCTTCTCTGGCTGCGATTCTAATCATCACAATCACCTTTATAGCTGTTTTCTCTACTGTGCGTGTGTCTGCAGCAGGATACAGTAGTGTTGCTAATTATAACGGCCTCGCAACAAAACAAGTTCCTTTTAAGGTGTTCCTGGTAACATGCACCATAGCTATGCTGTCTTCCCTTGCCGTGTGCTTCACAGCAACTTACATACGGGAGGAGTATAAAGCGTTGGCACGGATGCTCTTGGGTTTTGCATATGTTACCACAGCAGTAGCATTTGTAAGTGGATTGTACCTGGTTTCTCCAACAAGCCTCTGGCCTGTGCTTGTCACAGTAATCACAGTAGTACTAATATGCACAGTTGCTATCCTGGTCAGATTCAGATTCAACATCTCTGGTATTTCGCCATGGCCGGTCTCTCAGTGTTTCTCACCACTACCTCGTTTCCTTCCGCCGAGATACTAATTTTCTTACGCGCATTTGTTAATTAATTTTGCCATTATTGAAGACATCAGAGAGGCTTAAAATTTATAGACAATAAGAATAGGGGCATTTGTATAAACTTTCATTATTCTATCATTTACTCTTTTTGTGTTATTACTTGATATATTGTTGAGTTTTCTTGTCAAATGATCTCAAGTATGCTGTCTCGTTTCAGTGTAAAAAAAAAATACAGGTAAAATATCTCCAGTAAACCTCCATGTATTATTACTATAATCGAAAAAAAAAAATTAGGAAATTAAATGGTATTTATATACATCATGCAGGAGAAACCGAATTCTCCGAGTTTGTACTTGCATAAAAATGAAAGATCCAACTGGATTTTCTGTTACAAGTTATGACTAGCTGGTACTTGTGTATATTGGTGTCAAAGATAATAAGAAGTGACCTCCAATTCCTAGAGATGAGGTTAAGTTATATATAGACTTACACTAGAAGGGGTTCTACTAAAGGATTCGGGCGGTGGCGATGCTGAAGATCCATAGTGTGAGTCACCACAATTGAAATGAAAGCACAAACCGATGGAAGTAGCCCCAAACCAAGTCTGGTAACTGAATGAGTTAGTCCCAACAAACAATCGGTTTTCACATCTGGAGTAGCTGCATATACATCAAAAACAAAACAAATCAAAGCAAGTTTATTATGGACCAACTTAATTTAAATGATTTTTGCATTGCAAAAGTAAATTGATTTCTAACAATCAAGAAGGGCAAGATCAATTATCAAAATGTGAATACAAGGATCACTTTTATAAGAATTTACTAATTTCCAATAATAATATCTATCAGAACAGAGAAAAATACTGACAAAAAATTAATGTTACAAGCATTTACTTGGGCCCTGTTGTGTATGTTTTAGTAGCACAACAAAATCCATATACAACTAGGGATTTAAAATCATTATGAACAAGAAAACTCTAGGGTTTAATGTCACCACCAATCGCATCCATTGTCTCTGCTAATATGAACAATCAATACTGGATTTTGGCTACAGGCCCCAATTAAACAAATGGAATACCAGCAAAACCAAAATGAACCCCCCCCCCCCCCCCCCCCCCCCCAAAAAAAAAAAAAAAAAAAAAGAAGGAAATATCTGTTGTCAGTGCCAACAGAGATCAGTACTTCCAGTTGAGTCAGGAAAAATAATTGTTACCTTGGTATGACTCCAGAGCATACAAGGCAATACCACATGAGAGCTTGTCAGTAAAGCTAAGAGAGCCATATACAAAAGCGCAGCCGTTGAGATCCTCTCCAACCAGTATACTCTCCATGCTGATTGCTGTCACCTGTAATTACAACCACAAAAATCACAAAACAAAACCAAAAAAGAAACAATGGTAGCTAACTGGATTTACAAAAAAGAATTTCCATTCATTAAAGCATTTCAAGTAATGGCTACAAGTATCCAAAGTTGATTCAAAGGTATGGCTAGTGCGTGTCGTATCGATACTGTCGCAGTACGAAATCTTTACAGTATAGTAATTTACTGAAGCAAAAGAAAAATGATAAGAAGATGTGCAACTCACTGTCATCAAAGCATTAGCAACTCCAATGGTAACTGACAGAGCATATACGAAGTAATGCAATTCACTGGGTAAAATAAAAATACCAACGCCAGAAATTATCCACAGTACTGCTCCAATTGTGAAGAAGCTCTTAATTCGCCAACTCGACCATCTCATCTCCTTCAAACAGTAAAAACAATTAATTCTGTATTATAAAAAGAAAAAGGAAGTAGTACACAATACAAATTTAAGAAAGAAATGTAAGAAATTAATCCTCCATACCTGTAGAATGACTGATATGATAAAGCTACAAATGTAAATAATTGCTGGAACCTGATAAATAATAAAAAATAAAAAAATTCAGTGTCAAACTTTATTAATTTTTTAGAAGCTCTTAACTGGTACTAAATATAAGCTTACAGTGGCCTTAGAAGATTGACCCATTCCCAAGTCGTTGATGACATAAAAAGCAAGAAGCGACTGGAGCCAAAAAAAATAAAAAATAAAAGAAAAGAAAAGGTATAGTTAGTACTCTATTTGGCATTCAAATAAATGGTCTCAGTTAGTGAAGTCTAGATCCGTGATAGAGGAAAAGATAACAAAACCTGTGAAACATTAGTGACCAATCGAGTAAGCATGTAGACCATAGCAACTTGGTAGTATAAAGCCTTCTTGAACCAGTGAGCCCACGATATTCTAGACACATTCTTAGATTGAATTTGCTGTTTCAACCTATAAAATGAGAAAGTAGTTAAAAAAAGGTAGCTAAATTTGTTGAATGAAAGATCATTATTTAGAGGCCAAGTGAAGAAAACTTACTGAGGTTCTTTTGTCCCGATGAGAAAGACAAGCACAAAGCAGCAACCCAAAAAGATAGACAAGTAGGCGATCCAACGATACTGTTCGGATTTACAAAAGGATTTAACTAATAGGTTTTGACTTGTAAAAGACATCAATTATCTCAAAATTTTATTTTTATTTAAAATGAAATAAGTGCATTAAGTTAAAAGATATCAGTACCTGTAAGATTATATTAGCTGCTTCTATGTTATTGAATACAGTAAACACTGATAAAGCAATCGCATACAGACTCAGGTTTGCCACCTTCAGAAATCAAACAAAAGCAATTTACAAAATTAGACAGTAAAACCTTGTGCATTTAAGAAAGGAGAGATAACTGTCAGGATAAGTTATACCACAACTGAGAAAACTTGCTTACATTTGGAATTGAAATTTGCAGATTGACACTCAAAAGTATTCAGAATATAGATTTCTTTGTAGAGGCAACAATCACTATCCGTGAACTCACCCCCCCCCCCCACACCCAATTAACTTTTCACGTACCATTGTGAAGGCATTGCGACAACTTGCAAGAGAAACCCGACTTGTTGGGTTTAACGTGATACAGTTCACCATTGCCCTACATAGGCATTGAAAATTAAGTAAAAAACCAATGAAGTCAATTTTGGATTGTAACAAAAGTAGAACCATTTTTGTGTCCAAGAAAAAAATAAATAAATAAATAATGCTAGGGAACAATATTAAGTAGAGAAGGAAAGTACATGTGGGAGACTTGGGTAATAGCCCAACCAACATTAAAAATGGCAGCAAAAACACTATATCCAATTGTTTCCAGTGCAGACGTATCGGACTTGAGAAGTTTACATGGAACACATCCACCAAAAACCGAAGAAAATGAGATTGCCACCAAAATGGACCCACCAGCATGCCACAACTTGAAATGCCCAATTCTATCTATCTGCGATGCCATCAATAAAATTTAGTATATAGGAAGTGGCAATTTATATATTTCAGAATGAAGGCAAAGTAGTTTTTTGTACCAGCTCTCCAACAAATATTGTTGTGAAGGCATCAGCAACTTGACCAGAAAGCATGACAATTGCGGCATTTCTGAAATGAAAATTATCAGAATACAAAATGAGAATGAAAAATGTAAAGGAGGAGCTGAAAATGAAAATGAAAATAAAAAATGTACCTTGGAGTTAGACCTACATCAGTGAGGAATAGGAGGAGATATGTAAACCAGCAAGAGGATGTGATATCATTTAGCATGTGACCAGAGCCATAAGAGAGAATGGACAATCTACCCAAAGGCGAAGTAGTATTGGGTTCCTCATTTGGCGGATGGGTGTTTGTTTCATGAACCATAATGATTATGATGAGTTAAATAAAGTAGAAATCAGAAGTGGTGGTGTCAGTCTAATAGCATGAAGTACCTACCTGTTCATGACAGAAAGAATGACAGTAGTATCCCATTTATGAGTATTGGAACCAGTGGCAGACATAATTATAATTATAATTATAATTTATGAGTATTGGAACCAGCAGAAGCAAGCAATCAATGATGAACAGGTGGAATTAAACTCTGTGTTAGCGTTGATCGTCGACAGAAAGAATCACAATTCGCAAAAGGAACTTACGGTGGGAGGAGGAGGAGGAGGAGGAGGAGACCGGAGTCAGGAGTCCGGAGCGGAGAAAGAGAGGAGGAGGAGGAGGAGCAGAGATTCCTAAATCCTAGGAATCTCCAGAGAAGAGAAAAAGAGAAGAGAGATATTATTTTTTAATATAAGTGGTAGGGAATAGAGAAGAGAAGAGAAGAGAGGAGGGATGGTTTCATACTTTGATGCCTGATGCAGCCCACGCGACTTGATTGATCGTTGGAAACACGCAAACCAAACCAAACCACAACCATCAAAACAAAAGACAGACTGCGTTGCAACGGTGGACTTTTGGACCTTTCTCTATTTCCCTTCTTTCTTAATTCAATTCAATTCAATTCATTTCCTTTACTCTTTACTAAACAAACGTATCTTCTCTTTTTCGTTTATTGTCCTTTTCTCATTTTTTATTTTTTTTTATTTTTTTTTAATTCCCATTTCTTTTTCCCGTTTTTAATCTCAATCGTTTAAATTCATTTTGCTTGGGCAATTCCACTGTAAGTTTGTCACAATTGCAGATTTAAAAAGACTCCAAGGGAAAAAAAAAAATCTACTCTTAAAATCTACTATTACAGTCGCACGCACGCAACATTTATATTCTTACCATAGTTCTTTTAATAAAAAAATTCTTTTCTTTATATAGCACGAAACGAAACACTTGAACTCTTTCCTATGAATGTTCATTATTGGGATGGTTTTCGGAGCAGATAATGCTATACTCAAAATTAAATTAATCTGTTTAATTAAAGAATAGTACTAAAGAATAGTACTAACTCGAGTTAGTTACTATTTCGAACTACTATTTTACATTTAGATGTATTTGAATTAGCAAAAAAAAATTATTCTTTATTTATCTTGTATGAATTAACATACTATTTTACCAACTCAACTAAAAATTAAGTTAATTCACTATCTTAAATTTGAGTTAGTTCACTATTTTCACTAACTCAAATCCAAGTCTTCATCCAAATACATCCTAATTTGAATTAATTCACTATTCTCACTAACCCAAACCCAAGCCTTCATCCAAACACACCCTAAGACAAGAGCGAGTCCTACGTTGCACATTTAGCAAAAATATAATAATAGCAGCAGTAGAACCCACATATATAGTTAAATATTAAAAAATGGTTAAAAAGCAAATAGAAACAAAAAAAAGAGGGGGAATTATTCCAAGGAAACATGCATCTTAACCAGAACAATCAACAGTATAATCATCAGACGAAAAACAGTTGTAAATTACAGCTAAAGACCCTCTGACAAATCTAAAAAAGAAATAAATACCCCTTGTCTCTCCCTCCGCTACCTCAAAGGAATGTACACCCCCATAAACCAAAAAGGAATAAAACCTAACAAACACTACTACTGTGGCCTAACCACTTCCCACAAACAAACCCAATAAAAAAAGGGTCCTAATAAAATGCAAAGAGAAAGAGAAGAAATGAAAAGCCAAAGAAAAAGGAAAAACCCTTGGCTGGCACCACACCCTCTCACACCTCACATACATTCTATAAAACCCTAAAAGTGCCACAGCATCAATGCATTCATTAATTTCCCTTTATTATTACGTGAGAGATCAGACCCCAATGATCAACAAACAGGGAAAACAGAAAAAAGGGAGAGATCAGATCGACACAGAAAGAACATTTGACAACAGCCTACAAATGACCAAAGCATGCAACAGTAACAACCGACGACCAACAGACAACAATACCTAACCAAAATTCTATACCATCGTCAACACAACAAAGTAAAAACATAGCCCAACAACCACATGTTTTTATATTGTAACTGAAAGAAAATCGCAGCAAGAGTCAGTCAATCCCAAGCACTGGTAGCTCCTTGATTGTTCCCGCCGCCCCCACCGTATCCTCCACCACCGTATCCTCCACCACCATAGCCACCACCACCACTGCTGCCATAGCCACCACCACCGCTGCCACCACCACCATAGCCACCCCCATAGTCTCCTCCGCCACCGCCACCGCCACCTCGGCTGAACGAACCACCCTGTTGCCTGAAATCACGGCTGCCAAAGCGAGGCCCGCCTCCAGAGCGACGGTTGCGGCTTCCACCACCTGACGAGTAGATGGAGCGAGCAGCGAAACGGGCAAGCCAGGGGGGGACTTCCTGGTTGGCCTCCTGCATGAGTTCAGAGAGGGAGCGTGCAATGTTGGCGTTGCCATCATTGAAGAAGGCTGTGGCCAACCCAGACTTACCAGCACGACCGGTACGACCAATGCGGTGCACGTAATCGTCAATGTCATTCGGCAGGTCAAAGTTGATGACGTGGGCCACATGGGGAATGTCCAAACCACGTGCTGCCACATCAGTAGCCACCAGGATCGGTGCCTGCCCGCTCTTGAATGTTCGAAGTGCATACTCCCGCTCCTATTTAATTATTATCGATAGGATAGATGTCAACATTAGCAACAGAGAGAGAGAATGTGTGTGATATGATGAATGAATGAATGATCCATGATTGATACCTGCTGTGTTCGATCTCCATGGATAGAAGTGGCAGGGAATCCATTCATACAGAGCCAGTTCTCCAGTGCATCAGCACCCCTCTTAGTCTCCACAAATACCAGAGTTAGAGCTTGCTGCACAGAATTAATAATAATAATAATAATAATGTCAGTTAATATCAAAGAAACCCAAAAAGACGAGAGGAAATAATATGCAAGAGAGGTAAATACCTTTCCATGAGAGCCACTCTCCCTTTGAGCATGGAGAAGGTCCATGAGGTGGCTGCGCTTGTCAGTATCTTGGACAAACTCAACTCTCTGCATGATCAGATCCGTGCTGGACCCCACCCTCCCAACAGCAAGGAAAATGTAGTTTGCCAAAAAGTCCGACGCCAGTCTCTGCATTATTATTACAATGTTATAAGATCTTATCATACATATGCTTCATTGAAATCTACATCATACAAGTTCTATCATAACAAACAGTAGAGAAGAATGATCAGAAACCTGAATTTCTCTGGGGAAGGTGGCACTGAATAACATGGTTTGGCGGACACCACGTGATGGCATGTCAGTCTGTTCGACAATTTTGCGGATCTGAGGCTCAAAACCCATATCTAACATGCGATCCGCCTCGTCAAGGGCTAGGTATCTGATCATCTGTAGAGAAACACGCGCACGCTCTAACAGATCCACCAGCCGCCCCGGTGTAGCCACCAGGATCTCTACTCCTCTCTCCAACTCCCTCAGCTACCACCCAACATAAACAAATCAATGAAATTAATCAATCACTGGATGCATTCATTCCTCTTTAAATTAAACCTCGTGTGTATTTGGTTAGAGTAGCACTTCATATGATGAGTTTGTTTAATGCCATAACAAGTTTTGAGTTGCAGGCATAGAACACATGAAATTGACTACTTTTACTCCTATTAAGGTAAAAGATAAGTTTATTTACCTTATGTGCCACAGCTGTCCACTCTATGCTGTTATGTATAGCTTAACAAATAAAACCGGTATTAAATTTAAGAAACAAACCTGTTGGTTAATAGGTGCTCCTCCATAAGCAACCACTACGCGCACACCAGTCTGATAGGAAAACTTCTTTGCTTCGTCATGTATCTAAAACACCACATCAAGAAAATTCAATGAAATGAAATAAGTAGATCTGGCAATGGAAGAACTCAAAAAATGGTGCTTATTCAAGACAGTGAATTATCAGAAGGAAAGGAAAAGTTCATAAAACATATTATTAAAGAACACACATAGACACCCATGACTCAAATACCCTGAAAGGTTACACACATGGGGTGAACATAAAACATTGGTAACAATGACTTCTTAATTGCATATGAACTTAATAAATGAACATGTAGTATCCTTGGGAAGAGAAACATAAGAACAAACCTGAGCAGAGAGCTCACGAGTAGGAGAGAGAATCAATGCAAGAGGATAGGCAGTCCTGGTTCCTCTGGTAGGGCGTGGTGGGGGCCCACCCCTCATGATGCCGCTAATAATTGGGAAGCAGAAGGCGGCAGTCTTACCCGAACCAGTCTGAGCGCAGGCCATCAGATCCCTCCCTGCCAGAGCAATGGGTATGGCATGCCTCTGCACCGGTGTTGGTTTCACATATTTGCACCTTCTTATATTCTCATTCAGTGCATTGCCCAGATCAATATCAGCGAAGGTAGCCACTGGCGGAGGCACATTTTCACCACTGGTATCCACCGGTATGTCCTCATACGCATCAAAGTTGATGCCTGTATTCAGTTGCTCTTGCTCCTCAACTGAGATAGGATCCACCGGTTCATCGTTCGCAAACGGGTTTGGTTCACGGTCACGACGGTTGTTGTCCCACCCACCTGGCCGGGCATTCCACCCACTGCCACCTCCGCCACTGAGAGGACGGGGTCCACTCGCACCTCCATAGGCAGCAGGACGTGAGGGAGGAGCGTTTGCATTGCCACCAAAGCTGGGGGTGCGGTTATGGGGCTGTGGGACCGGGGTTGCGGCAGCTGGGGATGGCTCCGGAGCTAGAGATCGGTTGCGGGCATGGGGAGGCACATAAGCACTACGGGTAGGGCGCTGGTTTGAGTTTGAGGTGGAGCCCACGTTTGAGTTTGAGTTGGCAGCAGCAGGAACCACAGCAGCCAAGTTTGGGGCAGGGCCTGTGGGAGGGATGCTGAAGTCGTCGGCTTCGGTTGGGGTTGCAGTTGCATGCGCCGGGATATCGGCGCTTGCAACAAGATCAGCCCATGATTGTCGCATAATTCAATTCACTCCCGAATTTCAAAGGAACACCACACGCACGCACCAAGAGAATCAGTCGATGTTTTTCTTCTTTGTGCTTTTGAAAATATGGGGTTGGTTGGTGGGGGTTGGTGCTCACTAGCATATATGTAAAAAGAACAAATATTTGCATCAGCACTGTCTTTACATGTTGTAGAGAAATTAAACTAGACTGACTAACCATCTCACTTCAGAGAATATTTTATAGATAGTTTATGGCCTCAATCTTGAAACATATATTCATGTTTATTGCAGGCTAAAATATTTGAAGAAAGAATCTTGAAACCCTAAATTGATGAGAAAATAAAGTTTGTTGTTTCTGGTACAAAAAATTAAAGAAATAAGCCAACAAAAGAAAAGTTTTCTAAGGTGCATGCGAATCAGAAAAACTATAGATCCTTTCACCCAACAGTTTCTTGATTTCGATATTAGTATAACCTAATACCAGACTTTAACCTATTAATTGACAAAACGAAACCCTAAAATTATAGCATAGGAGAAGAAAAAACAAATTAGGGAGATAAAAACGTGGGAGGCGGCGTGGCGTGAAGTGAAGGGCGAATGCGAGAAAAGAGAAAGAGAAGAGGAGTTTACCTTGGAGCGAGAGTCGAACGCGCGCGCGAGAGAGATGAGAAGAGAGAAAGAGAGGGAGAGAGAGGAGGTGAAGAAATGAAAAGGCAAAATGAAAGAAGGAAACCCTAATAAAACGACGAGAAGAAGAAAAGAAGAAGAAGAAATGAGAATGCGATTTGGGGAGAAAATGCGGTTTGAGGTTTGACAGCTGCGGTTCGGTTCTATAAATATCTGCTCTCCTTTTTGGTTCGCCTTCCGGTTCGTTTCCGGTTTAGTGCGGTTCGCTCATCTATTATACGGGTAAAGAATTTAACAGAGCAGTTTAGGCTTCATGTAGCGCCTTTTACTCTATAGTTTGTGCGCTGCATGAAGATAAAACTGCTCTGTTAAAATATTTACCCCTATTATACCCTTGTAAAATGTTGAAATAGGTCCCCTCTCCAAATATAGTTTTTTTTTCTTCTGAAATTAAAATATAGTTACAAATATAGTTACAAATATCCGGTCCGTTATAATTGTAACAACAACTGTTTTATTTTCATTTGTTTTGGATTAGGTCAAATGTCACTTCTCTCAAAAATACATTTTTTCAGAGTAATATTACTAAATTGAGTTTTGGTAAATACTGAAATTAGTTGTAATTATTATTTTTGGACATATTTTTTTTATATAATATTAAGTTTTGCAATCATATTAGCGCTATTTTAAGAATAGTTTCAATTTTTATAATTAGATTATAATAGTAAACAATTTTATTATAGAAATATAATTATAGTTTTTCCCTTTCAGCATAAAATTTAAGCAAATAATTTATTTGGGAAGCATGCAAAGTATCTGAGGGTGTGAATGAGTTCTAAGATCGAATTCATTAAAACTTTGAATTTGTTAATTTATACCCTTTAATGATGAGTAGGAATGTAAGTTTCTTAAATGTTAGTTATATAACTTGTAACAGAGAAAATATGTCCGGGTAAATTTAAGCAATATTAGTTTTTATTGCAACCATTATTCCTCATAATATGCACATTTTTTTTTTTAAACTGAAGAGTATCTATCCTTTGCAAGTTTTTTTTTTTTTTTTTTTTTTTAAAGAAGGGGTTTATGATCAAATCACTCAATTATCTAGTATTTACAAGGAATTTTCACTAAATTAAAAACTGATTTTTTATTTTAAACTGCAAGGATTTAAGAAAATAATTATCTTATCAAATTTCAATCAATGTATATATTATATTACTAGTATCGTGTTAGTGCGTTGCAAGGGAATATATTTTATGATAACAAAAAAATATTCATAATAAAAATAATATATTTTCATAAGAAAAATCTAGAGTAAATAAGAAATAACACTTAAATAACATATTAAATAATATCTATATATAAATAGCGTTTCTTAAATAACATATGTTTTTTTAGATGAGGGATCTAAGTTACAACAAGTTACCACAACCATTTTCTATATTTTCAAAGTTCAAATCGTCAATCCAAACCGTTTAACACGATCTCCACAATAAAATGTGCTTTCAGATCAAATTTTATATTTTTTGAAATTTTTTTTTTACTATTTATTAAGATGGGTATAAAATTCAATGGTCTGAATTTGACTAGTTTTGTCTCCATCTTAATAAATAGTAAAAAAATTTCAAAAAATATATAATTTGGTCTCCAAGCACATTTTATTGTAGAGATCACATCTAACAGTTTGGATCGACGATTTGAACTTTAAAAATATAGAAAATGATTGTGGTAACTTGTTGTAACTTGATTCTCCTCTTCTTCTTTTTTTTTTATCTTTTTGACACATTTTCATAAAAAAATCTCATACAAATTACATATTAAATGACAACTAGAATTCTTTAAATGATATAAAAAATAGAAAGAAATGAAAAAATGATCAATTAATTATCAATCAATTAAAAATTTCTTGAATGACATTTAAAAAAGGGAAAAAAATCAAGATCAATTAGAAAGATAATACAATTTACATATGATGAGTACGTGTCTAACTAAATTTTGTTGTTTGGCTTTTGGGGTAGAGGTGTCAACCTTAATCTCTGTCCCCTTTGCCATGTAAAAGCTTAATTAATTTGCAAAATGTGTAACTCTGAATTAGCAGATGAGAGGTTGAAGAAAGCTTTATAATCTAATCTCTGGTTGATGCTCCTCTATCAAACCATTTTATATGCAACCAATTGGCCAATTCTAGCATATGAATCAACAGAAAAAGAAAAATGAAAAATTCTTCCATCACAAGACACTTCAACATTTGTGGAGCACCAAAATCAAAATGATCATAATTTCTATATTTCCTAATCAAACAAAATTGTCCCATACAACTCAGAAATGAAAACACAAATAGATAACTAAAACTCTTTAAAAAAACTTCGGCTAATTCAAACATTGTCAAGTAAAAAAACACACCATAATTCATCTAATTCTAACAATCAAAATTGAATTCAAATAGATATTGCTTAGCTCAATTCGAAACCAATCTTGTGAATCTTGAAATTAGTAACTCCGTCCCCAGTAGGTCCACTTCTTTGCTGGCTTTCCAGATGCAAAGCAAACCGTGCCTAGATGAACAAGTTCCATTCGGTCAGAAAGATATTAACAAAAAGAAAGAATAAATTAAAAGATATGAAAAAATTAAGAGAGAATTTAAGAGGTAAAATGAGTAATTAAGGAACCAACCAGAAGGGAGTTCATGCTGGTCAAAAGGGGAGCATAATGTTTTCGCAGCACCCTGGTCTGCCTTGGTTCTTGCCTTCACATCTTTCTCCACTTCCTATAATTTATATATTATTTTTAGATCAGTGCATGATCAATTTCTTGTCAGAAAACAGGAAAAGATGAGAGAAATCTAGAGAGAGAGAGAGAGGTATATGTATACCTCCTCATCACACCAGGGGGCAAGGATCAACTTCTTGTTGTTGAGAGCGGCCATGAACTCATCCCAAGTGTGCACCACTTCAATGCACGCATCTCTTTTCTCTTTTGCTATGTTGAATAGATTTTCCTGAATGCTCGTCAGAATCTCCTGCACTTTCTCCACCAACTCAGCCATCGGCACGTCTATTTTTGCACCATTGTCCCGCCTCACTATACGTGCCTGGCTTTTCTCCAGGTCTCTGGGTCCGATCTCTATTCTTAAAGGAACACCTTTCATCTCCCAGTGAGAGTACTTCCAGCCTGGCGAGTAGTTCTCTCGTGTGTCCAGATCAGCTCTCATACCGGCAGCATTTAATTCATTGGCTGTTGATTCACATGCCGCCTTAATGGCCATAGTGTCAGCATCTTTGTATGGTACAGGGATAACTACTACTTGTACAGATGCAACTTTAGGAGGCAGCACCAACCCCTTGTCATCTCCGTGCACCATCACCATCACCCCAATCTTTATTTTTTTAGACAAAAAAACACAGTTCTTGTTAGGCTGACACCATATGTATCAACACTACACTGGCTGGTATCAAATGCAAAGAGAATATATTTATTTATATATATATAGAAGATGAACTTACGGTACGGGTGCTATAGGCCCAAGAATTTTGCCAGACCATTCCCTTTCCGCCCTTGTCATCTTCAAAATTGATTTGGAACATTTTGGCGAAGTTTTGGCCAAGGCAATGTGAGGTGGCACCTTGAATACCACGACCCGTGTGAGGGATAAAAGCCTAGGGGAGGGAGGGAGGGGAAAATTAAACCAGTAATTCTCAGTTGAAGTAAAAAAAAATTGCAGGTAACAATGAAATAAGAATTAGCGGTGCACCTCAACACTAGTAGTGTAAAGACCACCAGCAAACTTCTCAAGTTCGCTTTTTTTCCCCTTTATTACAGGAATAGCCAGATACTCTTCGTATACCCTTCTATACAGCTCTAATATCTCAAGTACCTGATAAATTGTGATGCATCAGAGGTTAGAAGAAAAAAAAAATCCAATTAGCATAAAAGAAGCATGTAGAAAGAAACCTACCTCTTGATCTGCTTCTTCTTTTGTTGCAAAAGCAGTATGCCCTTCTTGCCACAGAAACTCTCTACTCCTATAAAATTGAAAACAATTCTCAAATCAGACATTAATTAAGGTTCAATATATATTAAACCCATGTGATTGCAGAAAGAAAGGTACCTAATAAAAGGTGTGGGGTTGCTGAACTCCCATCTGACAACATTGCACCACTGGTTGAGCTTGAGAGGCAAGTCACGGTGTCCCCTGATCCATTTGGCAAAATAAGGGTACATTACTGTCTCACTTGTCGGCCTAATTGCAATGGGCACCTCCAGATCTGACTTCCCTGATTTTGTCACCCATGCCACCTGTAGATCAATCCACTCTCATTTTTGCAACCATTACATTTTAGTGTTTAAAAACATCAGAACCAAGAGCTAACTAACCTCAGGAGCAAAACCCTCGATGTGATCCTTTTCCTTTTGTAGCACATTCTCAGTAACAAAAAGAGGGAAATAAGCATTCTTTATGCCCATTTTCTTTATTTCTGGATCAAAGAATGCCTGCCAATTATAAAAGAGACAGATGGGGTTCAGTGTTGAATTTGTAATCTGACAACACAAGAGAAGAGAGTATGAAAGGAAGAGCAGAGGTAGTTACTTGCAAAGTTTCCCAAATGGAAATAGCTTGTGGCCTTAGAATATAGCAACCCGAGATGTCATAGTACTCTATCATCTCACTGTTCACAACAACCTGAAAGTGAAAACACACAACTGAACTAACTATAAAAGGCATGCATATCTTTTAAGTGAGTTTATATAATATAACATCCAAGTTTGATAAGAGATATCATATGACAGCATAACAAACCTCAGAGTACCATTCTCCAAAGTTGTCATCTTTCTTCACTGCCATACCAAGTTTTGTTTCTTTCTTCACTTCCTTCTTTTTTGCTTGTTTTGTTGGTTTTGCTGATGCCAACAAAATTCATATTAGAAATAAAAATTAATTTAGGCCTTCAGCATGGTTTGAATGACATAGATTGGTACTTTCCTAGCTATGATTTTTTCATTTTGTTTTCATTAAGCTTACATGAACTAACTTTTGGGGTCTTTGTAAATTAGCATTTCTAATTTCATCATCCCTGATTTACAAAATATGTTAATGAAGTTGACAGTAACTAGAGATTTATTATATAAAAAAAAAAAAGTTTGGTACTCACTGGCTACATTTGAAGATTTAGTCGCCATCTCCAGCTAAGAGAAGCGTCCTAAAGAATGCAAAGGAGACAATTTTGAGTAATGGCACTACAAAATGAGAGCAATTGAATTGTGAGATGAATTAACCAACCACACTGGACTGAGATTAGTGTTTTGGAGTCTAAGATCGTATTGTATGCAGATTTTGGGCTCTCAAGCCGTAAGTGTAAAGAAATTTTATTCAGTTAGAACAAACAGCGCTGATTGTGCTAATTAAAAAAATAATAATAAGTAGAGAACAAGCAAGAAAAAGTCAGAAATTTTGAAATGACTTTTCACTAACCAGCAAACATCGGTGCTCAGATGTACCTTGATGAGGAGGGAGGGAGAGAGAGAGAGAGAGAGAGAGTAAAAGTACCTTGATGAGGAGGGGAAGAGGGCTTAGGGGCGGAGCGGCTAGGGAAGGCGAAGAGAGAGAGAGATTTAGGTTGGGATTGAATTTACATTTCTGTCCCCGGCCAAAATTGGCGCTTTGTATAACCGATTCCATATCCTCCCAGGTACCTGACGAAGAACAATTATCAACGGACGGTACATATTAATCTCAGCCGGACTAAATTCAATCAGGTGCCTACGAAAACTACAAGGAATTGTGTTGAGATTCGTGCCAAATTAAGAGAACGGTCCAAATTTAATGATTTCACCTCAGGTACCTGGGAGGATATGAGTACCCAGCTCTGTAGCTAAGGTACTTCAAAAGTTGAGTTCAGATCCCGACCGTCCGATCCGCTTCGAACTCGAACCCTGATCCTGATCGGACGGTATGGATTGTCCCCGTGCATTTCATGGCCGGTTTGACCCGAACTAAATACTGATCGAACGGTATGGAACCAAAAACTATAAGATTACTATAAAGCAGCCATCAGCATTTTTTAAATCCAATAAGAATCTTAAATTACAAAAAACAAAAACGTATACATCTTTCTTCCCCCTAAATTGCAATGAAGGATACAATAGTTAAACAATGATAAACACTATTTTTTATGACTTGTATTGCATCTCTTCTAGGTCATTCTTAACCAGCAACAATTTATAATTATGAATTTTGGAATTAGATAAATCAAGTTATGTTCTTTACAACTTTGAGAGTAATTGTTCGGTTTGCAGTTTAGTTTTAACAAGCTTAAATTAAAATTAAAAACAAAAAAACAAAAACTCTGTCCAACAGAGGAAATAGAACAAGAAACAAAGACATAATAGCACTTCTTCAATCAGAAAACTAAATGCCTCAATTAGTTAGAGAGAATCAACTAAACTGTAGCAAAAAGTAACAAAATTACCGATTGTGGCATAATTTTGTGGCATTATGCCGAGCCTCCAGCTCAAAAATCTAGTCTTTTTTTCTTATTTATGGGTTCATTCAGACACCAAAAAGCCAAACAATTTAAAAAAAAAAAACCCAAGTCCTTGAATTTGTGTAGAGAGATAGAATGGTGGGAATGACAGTATCTCATCTCTACTGAACAAGTCCCAGCTCCTTGAATTTTTGTAGCATTGCTTCACCGATCTTTGCCGGGGACTCCACCACTGTCACGCCGGCTTCTCTTAGCGACTTTATTTTGTCCTGTGCTGTTCCCTTCCCTCCTGACACAATAGCTGAAAGCAACACAAATATCATATGATCATCATGCAATCTCACCTCATCGATATTACTGCTTGATTACATGCGTAAAAAAAAAAGTACCTCCAGCATGACCCATGCGCCGACCAGGCGGTGCTGTCAGACCCGCAATAAAAGCCACAACCGGCTTCTTAGTGCCGCTTGCCTGCATCATACAATCCCCCCAAGATTAAACTTTACTTTGACCAGACTAATTCTATGATGACATGAAAAGCATACCAATGCTGTTAATTCTGACCTGAATGAAGGCAGCTGCATCCTCTTCTGCTGTACCTCCAATTTCACCAATTAGAACAATGCCTGAAGACACAGCCAACAATTCAAACAAAAAATTAGATCCTGTGGAAAAAGATATACAAATAAATCAAAGTTTGTAAGCAAAAAAGCAACGGTACCTTCGGTCTGAGGATCGTCAAGGAACTTGGTTACGCAATCAACAAAATTGCAACCGTTGAACGGGTCACCACCAATGCCTACACAGGTTGACTGTCCCAGACCAACTGCAGTTGTTTGGAAAACCTAACAAAAAATGGGAATTAAATATACCAAAAAAGACATTTTTTCAATCTAAAATAAAAAACAAAGGTTAAATCAAGGGAAATTCAGGCTTTTACTTTCTTTTGCCAAGTCTGAGGACCAATTTTAATCTAAGGAACCTATTTCATGCTACCCCAAAAACCTAAATTATTCATATTTCTTTGTGCTTTATCGTTACTAAAACAATAAACAAAAAATGAACTCGCTCAAAAGTCCAAATATCATTTTATTTAGGGCGAATTTTTAGTGTGCCCATGCAATATCTAATATCTAATATCCATATGAAAGCATAACATTTTTTCTTCCATCCCCCTTTTATTTATTTTAAAAATCAAACGGGCAAATATGTCCTTTCATTATTTCAAATACTCGTCTCTAGCTTGCCTACTTCTCCCTGCCTCCCTTCCATCCTCCATATCTGATGCCAGTGAATATTTACT
The DNA here is from genome assembly GCA_033356055.1 of Carex pumila. NCBI lineage: Eukaryota > Viridiplantae > Streptophyta > Magnoliopsida > Poales > Cyperaceae > Carex > Carex pumila. Next base: position 198,506 of record JARJHM010000586.1, read on the forward strand.
GCCTTTTGAATTTGGATGCTTGCCAATAGTCAAAAGATCTGTTTTTGTTACTGGATTGAATCTGGCCATGCTAGAGCAAAATTGATCGTTAATAAATGATTAACTTGTTGTGTTGCCAGGACTAATGTTCTAAATTTCAGTTTTTTTTTTTTTTTTCTCCCTTTTTGTTAGTCTTGGTAAAATGTATTTATGTGGGCAATCAATGAACGTATTTTGATTTTCCTTAACCAGTAGGTGTATCGGCCAAGTAATTTTTAGCCTATACTGGAGTTAGATTTTCATATTTTTTATTTAAAGCAAAAAAACTGTGTCCAGGAGATTCAAACTTCTTCTGTTCTTATTTCTTTTCAAAAATCAGTTGGTGAAGGAACAACTTGCAAATATGTTGCTAAAGGAAATATTTTACGAAAGAGAAATAAGTTTGATTAAATTAAGAAAATGAGAAGGACATGGACAAAAGCAGCGAAATTCATTGGCAACAATTAACATCCCAAATGATCTGCCTCTCAAACTGGTCTCATCCGACAGGAGTTGCAAAATTTGCCAGAAAGGGAGGATGGGAGGGAGAGATAAGGGATTAAAATAATGAAAGGGCATATTTATCCATTTAATTTTTTAAATAATTAAATAAAAGTTAAATAAATAAAAAGGGGATAGAAGAAAAAATGTGAAGTTTTAATGGGGATATTGGATATTATGGTGTTTTTATGGGGAAATCGGCTATTTTGAAAGTTTGTATGGGCACACTAGAAATTCTCCCTTTTATTTATGCCTATCTGGAGCTAGAAGTTTTACAAAAGATAATCGAGTAAGTTGGACACTAGATAAGACACTGGAATTATTTTCTTGCCTATTTCACCATTCGTGCTCCATTTAGATACTACACTATTTCATTTTTTTTTTTTTTATAGCAATTTCTGCAATTACTATTTCATTTCATTCCCTGGTTGGTTGGATATGTTAAAACTCTTTTTAGTTACTCCATTTGAAAGATCCAAAAAGAAAGACAGTAGTTTGATTTTAGTGGTTAGTTACTACCAAAATCCTAAAGGATAGTCTTACTACTTGGTATTTGAGGCCGACAGATGAATGAGCATTTGATTGAAGAAATTGAAAAAGTATGTATGATCTATTCTATGGGGTGTTTGAGGCCAACAATAAGAGAGAGAGAGTTAGCATGCATACCGCTTCATAAGTCAAGGTACCAGAGCGAGATACAATACCAACACGACCAGGCTTATGAATATAACCAGGCATGATCCCAATTTTGCACTCTCCGGGCTTAATAATTCCAGGGCAATTGGGTCCAATGAGGCGGGTTTTTGATTGCTGGTTAAGAGCAGCCTTGACTTTGACCTGAAATTAGAATTTGTTAGCACAGCATAGCATAGCATAGCATATCATGATGAGATATAATTTGTTAGCATAGCATAGCATAGTATAGCATACCATATCGTGCTGAGGAATTCCTTCGGTGATGCAAACGACAAGGTCTAATTCGGCATCCATGGCCTCCATAATAGCTGCAGCTGCAAAAGGAGGGGGGACATAAATAACAGATGCATTGGCTTTGGTTTCTGCCTTTGCCTCTGCAACTGTGTTGAACACTGGTAAACCTAGATGCTCTGTGCCGCCTTTCTTGGGAGTCACTCCACCCACCTTTTTTTTGTATTTTTTACAAGCAAGAGTTGTCAATACATGAGATGAGATGAGATGCGATGTAAAGAAAAAGAAAATATGAGTTTACCATACCATACCATGTTGGTTCCATACTCGATGGCTTGCTCGGTGTGGAAAGTGCCGTTCTTTCCGGTGATCCCCTGACAGATCACGCGTGTGTTCTTGTCCACGAACACCGCCGCCTGGGGTGCCGCCGCGAAACCCCGAGTCTGGGCCAATAGAGACGGCGGTTGGGGTTGGCCAACGGAGGCGATAAGTCGAGTGGCGGCGGATCGGAGAAGTCGGCGAGACATCTTTCTATGAGAAAGAGAGAGAGAGAGAGAGAGAGAGAGAGAGAGAGAGGAAGAGGAATGATGAGAGAGACTGCTGAGCTCTGAGAATTTTGAAGAAGAAATGAAGAAAAGAAACTCAAATGAATCTTTTCCGGCCCGGCCCGGCCCAGAAGAGCCCAACCCAATGGTGTCCTTGTCCACGATTAACATTGCCCCCGCGAAACGCTGAGAGTCACTCACTAATCAGTGCAGTAAGCAGTGTTGATAATTTGATTTCTAACAACATATGTATGTATGCATGCATGCATGATCGATGCATGGATTTTCACCTTAATTTGCAATGCACCAATTAATAGTGTAATTATCTTTGCTTAATTTGCTTTTGATTTTGAGGCATGTATATATATGTGTGTGTGTTCTCTTTCTTTTTCTTTTTCTGTAAGCACCGCTGGACTGTATGTATTATGCATGCATAATATTAATAACCTTGTTAATTATCAAAACTAGGGATATATACTTTAGGATATTTATTAACTCTTTTATAGAGTTCTATAATTCCAAGTCCTCAACCTGAATAATCTATAAGTAATAAAATACTCCAGGAACAAGATGATAAAATAAATCATCCAATTACATTAATAAAATTTAGAAAACAATCATTCTATAATTGGCTTCTAGATCATAACACTACTATAAAGAATGTTATTTCTTATTTAATATGTCATTTTTTATGAGTGTTTTGCATGAAATTATGTCAAAAAGATTAAAAAAAAAAGTTATATGTCAGTTAAAGATTGTTATTTACATGCATATATCATTTAACATGTCTTTTAAGAAATATTTTTTGTAATTTAATTTAACTTTTTTTTTTAAAATATGTCAACAGTATGATTTTTTTTTGTTTTCTTATAATATATTTCTAATATATTTTTGTTGTAATGCACAAGCATAATATTAATAATTTAAATCAGTTTGGTTAGTATATTATAATTCGAGTGAGCAGGCTACAAACTATGCACAGTGCACACATTAGTCTGCATTTTGTATTAATATTTTATTTTCATAATTTAAACACTTAATCTGAACCAGTCAATATTATTTTCATATGCAAATATACTCGCAGACAAATTTTTTTTATTTTTATCATTTTTTTATTATTTGTTTAGATAAGTAAAAGATTACTACTTTGAAATGGTCTAGAATTAATCTTTAGATCAAGTGATTTTATACTTATCTAAAAAATAATTAAAAATATCTAAAAATATAAAATTTGATCTACAAGTACATTTTCATAAAGTTATAATGTTGAATAATTCATATTGAATATTTAAATTTTGTAAATGGAAAAATTTATTCAAACTGAAGACCAATGCACAGTATGCATATTACCATGGCTGAAATTTTTATTAATAACATTAAAAATAAATAAATTAAAGAAAATGACATGAATGTTTGGAATTTTCAGTCCAATATTTCTCCTAGATAATTTAACGGAATTTATAGTCAATTCTGGTGAATTATTCAGCGGAATTAGTTTTTTTTTTCCTAATTATGCTGAATAATCTCCAATGGAATTTGATCGTAATTTCAGCGGATTATCCAGTGGAAATGTTGTTTTTGAAAATTCTAGAGTCATCATATTATTTTCTTTAATATTTTTATTTTAACTGTTATTTATAAAAAAAAATTGGCTACCATGGACTCACTCTTACACAATTCACATATATACATTAAATTTTTAGTGTCCATCAATTAGTATAATCACAGATCAAAAAAAGAGGAGGGTTGAAATGATTCCATTTTTGGTGCCTCCATTTTTAAAAACTTTAATAATTAAAAATTTGAAACTTAAAAGTCAAAATAAAACTGTTGGATATGATTTATATCATTTTATCTATGCACATGTAAAATATTACGACATTTCAACTTTGTTTTGGTTGTCATCAGGAGATTGTAAAAAATGTAATAATATGGATAATTTCTAGACGTTGAATTTTCAACTTATTAATTCACATGAAAACAAAATTGAAATGTGATAATATTTTTATGAGCATATTGAGAAAAATGGAGGTATGATGGAGGCACAAAAAATGGAAGCATTTGAACCTCCTCTTTTTTGACATTTATAATTTAAATTTTGAGTTATATAAGTTTTTAAAAATGGAGGTACGATGGAGGCACAAAAAATGAAGGCATTTGAACCCTCCTCTAAAAAAAAGATTTAGAAATGTTTGAGAGAATTAATATATGCATCACGCTTTTAATGTCAATTCACAAGCTAGTATATTCAACTAATTAAAAGATGGGAAAATTTCTAGTGTGCCCATGTAAAAACTTAAAATAGCCAATATCCCCATCAAAACAACATAATAGTCAATATCCTCATCAAAATTTTACATTATTTCTTTTATCCCCATTTTACCTATTTAACTTTTTATTTAATTATTTTAATATTAAATTGACAAATTTATCCTCTCCTTCTTCAAACCTTCAATACCTTCTCTCAAAAATATTTTTTTTCATGCTCACCTCTTTTCCTCGACCTCTCTCTCGCCCTCTCCTCTCACTTAACCTTTAATCTCCAAGTCTAACTCCTACTTTCTCCTCTTGCTCTCAGCGACATGTTGGGTTTTGACGGTTCAAACCCATTGATTAAGTATGTTGGGGTTTTGACGGTTCAAACCCATTTATTTGCTTAAGGTGCGGAAAGAGTAAAACAAAATTTTTACATCTAACTTAAGCTCAGGATTAAACGGGGTATGTCAGGAAACTTTCCAAGGCGGTCCACCTTCAGTATTCCTTTGGCATCAAAACCCAATTTAATCCTTTTACAGATCTACTCCATGATTGATTTCTAAAACTTTAATCTACTTACCAATTAAATAGATTAATATAACATATTTATACCTTGTTTCCAAATCACAGTTGGAATGCAGACCGAGCGTGTAGAGCTACATCACGGAAGGAATTGACTCGTCTCGGAGCATCAGACGTCTGATGCCTCTATTGGTTATCCACCAGGACTAACCAGAGAGCGGTTAATTTCTTCTGCCAGAAATACCGTAAACTGCGGAATTCTGCAAAAACACTATTCACAGGGAAAAGACGAAAACCCGTAAACACGAATTTTCGGTTACTCAGTTTCATCAATGAGCAAAACTGAAATACCGCGAAATTCGGTAAAACACTATTCATCGACCCCGTAAATATACTCCACAACAACCCGCAAGATTATACGTTAACTACGTATAACTTTCTTTTCTCAACCGAAACACTATTTGGGAGAGAAACCGAGAAAGAGAGAAAATACCGATTCGATTCTGCACGAAACGATACAAGTGAATTAGTGGTTTTTCTCTCTACCCCTCCACCTCTATTTATAGGCTTTTGAGGAGGTTCGCAAAAGACCGAAATACCCCTCAACATATGCCTATTTACAAGATATGCCATCGAATGGATAAGGATGATGACATGTGGATAAGATCGATGACGTGTCATCTGGATAGGATCGATGACACGTCATGCGGATAAGCACGAACCTGAAAAGACCCGAATGCCCTCGGCCCGAACACAA
>JARJHM010000587.1:0-203888 GCA_033356055.1 Carex pumila
ATAGAGTTAAAACTGTTTTAACTTCTATAATCATGGGTGGCGTCTGGCAACACATCATGACCATCCAATTACACAGATGATGCTGTACTGTACAATACCACGATCCAGTAAACAATTTACTTGTGTCTGTTCTTCTGTCTCATAGCTATCAGATTAGTTTCAAGGTAGATGTGTGTCATCCTTGTAAACTTAATCTTTACTTGATCTTGAGCAGATTATCAAATACGATTACTCTTGTAATCATACCGCGCGCTGATAATCTTACTCTACCAAGGGGCCCAGTGATGCTATAGCTCGTATAAAATACGAGGGACAAATAGTATTCTTGGTAAACTATCACTTCCTCAGCTAAGCTATACATATGGAAAAGCTACCGTTATGACTGCTTTTTACGGACAGCGGTGGATAACAATCACACATACATATTTCTCAGTGGGAACGATAAATACCTCATACTGTAGAACGTGACACTGAATGAAAACATAAATGACACGAACACAATTCTATTTAATGTTTCATTCGAGGTCTGTCAAATACCATGTTCCTAGAACATGTATCTATGTGATTAAAATGACATCTCGTGTCAGGTGGTTTGTAAAACTTAACCATCTTTTAATCCACATACTAACCTTATAGCGGTAATTAGTGTTCCTGCTAATTACCTTGGTCAGTGACCTTTTAAGATTAAGAGTATATATCATCTATATTATGGAGTTTCACAATTTCAGTCATGAACTCGAAATGATCCATAAATGCAATAATACTCAAGGCAACAAAATGATATTAATCATCCAATTCATGAACAAAGCTTTATGATAAATTATCGTATTATTGACTTCTAGATTATTACAAACTAACAGTACCCATCTTAATAAATAGTAAAAAAATTTCAAAAAATGTAAAATTTGATCTCTAAGCACATTTTATTGTAGAGATCACATCTAACAGTTTGGATCGACGATTTGGACTTTAAAAATGTAAATAATGCTTGTTGTAACTTGTTGTAACTCAAAAAATATTGTAACTTGATCCCTCCTCACATATATATATATTTGCAATTGATACCTAAAAGAAAGATTTATATTAACAAAGCTAAATTTGGGTGCATTCTTCTGAAAATTGGTCACAATTTCATACTAAATTAAAACATAACTTATTAAATGACTGTACTTGCATTTCAATAAGATGTAATATTAAAATCTGATATAAAATATTATTCTTTATTTCTGAAAATGTTGAAACAATTTAGGCATTTTGCAATGCACTTAAAATTTCTCTTTCAAGTAGCAATGCAACTAGGGGTGAAAACGGAGCAGATAATGCTGATACCATATCCGCATCTGTTGGATAATGAGTCGATACAAATATGGATATGGATAGTAAACGGATATTAAAATTTAAAACCAAATCTGCCTTAAACAGATACGGAACGGATAGTCCACGGATACGGATTCGAATACGGATATAAAACAATTAATAGTCGGATAATTAAGATATATGAACTTCTAAAATACAAATATTAATTAAAACATTAAATATAATATTAATGAACTTATAAAAGATGAGAGATAATCTATTCATATAATATATATATCAAATAAATGAATGATAACAAAAGATGTTGTGATTTAGTGGTTTGAAGCTTAGTCTAAAGATCTTGAGATTAGAGGGCATGGATTCAAATCTCACCTATAGCAAATATTAATTTCTTTTTTATATGAGTCCAGCTAAACTATCTGAATCCGGATATCCACTCTGTTTAGGACTTCGTATCCAAATCCGGATCTCCTATGGATTTCCGATAATTATCCGAATATGTATCCAGGAATTATATGGGTCCGGATAATATGCGGATACGGAGTGGATATCCGCCGGATAATCCGGCTCCATTTTCACCCCTAAATGCAACCGACCGACTAGTTTAGAGTCTTTAATATAGTAACAAATGAATTATTCGGGTTCGGTTCGGCGAGGTCAAAAATTTATAATTCGAGTATAATTTGAAAATGATTCAGAATTATCTAGATAAGATATCTCAATCTTACAATAGAGAAATTGTTATGACAAATCATGAAGTTATCAATGGTACTTTCAGATATTTACCCAATCAAACCACAATTGAATAGATAGCACCTTGTACAAAAACTTTAACTGCAATAACTAGAAAGTTGGTCAAGAGTCTTAAATTTTTTTAAATATGACAATAACATATTGGACTAATTGGAGTCACAATGCATAAAATTGGTAGATCTGGTCCAAGGCCATTATGTTTCTCATTATTATAGGTTTGAAAAACATTGATCTCAATTTTTGCATTTGATGAACTTTATATGATGTATTAGTAGACTTAATTAGTGTTTCATAAAAAGTAATGGAATAAAGTATAACCGTTGGAAGTTGCAAATCAGTCAATATTTAATCAATACACCAGTAAGTTTATAGATAGGAATAAGACAATTGAATATATATTAGGTCACTAATTACAAATTATTTTACAAAAATTTCAAGGGTACTCAACTAAGTAATGTATGACAGTACAAAACTATCTAGAGAAATATAAAAAAAACATTTGAATAGTAACAAGAGTAGGGTTTAAATGCACCATTGATTTGTTGATTCAATTATGCTTTATTTCTTTATCTCGAACAGTCAATTCAAACAGTTCAACATGATCTCCATACTAAAATTTGCTTAGAGACAAAATTTTATATTTGTTTGAAACATGTTACTATTTTGTTAAGTAGGTACAAAATCATTGTTTTGGATGGTCCAGAATCATCTCAAAATAATAATTTTGTACCTATCTAAAAATAAAAAAAAAAAAAAGATTTGATTTCTAAGCACATTTTAATATGAAGATCACAGTGAGCAGTTTAGATCGATTATTCAGACTTTAAAAATAAACATAAAGATGTGAAACACAAAACTAATGATGCATTTTAATCCTACTCTAATAACAATAGGTGAGAGAAATCGAATATATTTTTATTCTCTTCAAATTGTCAATTTTAATAGAATAAACTATATTCTAATAATAGGTGAGAGAAAACAAAAATACAATAGTTATCTAATTAAATTAAATTGTCAATTTTAATAGAATAAAGTATATTCCTAAGTGTAATTTGGACCAGTTGCTTTTGCAAAAGCTTATACTAACATGCAATGATAAGGTGCATGATTAGAATAATGTCGGAGTAATTAAGGAGCTTTTGTCCCTATTAATGGAAAATTATATCATATACTACTGGATTCCTACTAGCAACATATTAGAGAGAGAAACAAAAATAGGGGGGGGGGGGGGGGGGGGCATTAATATAATAAAAATAAAATATAAAGATAAATCCTTGTCACCTGAATTTTTTTGGAATTTATACCCAAAAAAATTGCATTATTTAATTACAAGTTTTCTATTTTTTTGCAATTATTCCCCAAAATAAAGTTGACTGAGTCTATGGTACTATGCATATTACGATTTGTTACTGTGCTACAGCTCTATATTCGAGTTTTCAAATCCTAACGGTCGATCCGAACCATTCATCTTGTTCTCCATATTAATATGTGTTTGGAGACCAAATTTTATATTTTTTAAAATTTTTTTACTATTTTTTAATTTATTGAAAATCACTGTTTTCAGATGGTTCAGAATTTTCAGATCAAGTGATTTTCTAAATATCTAAAAAAATAGTAAAAAAATTTCAAAAAATATAAAATTTGGTCTCCAAACACATATTAATATGGAGAACAAGATGAACGGTTTGGATTGACTGTTAGGATTTGAAAACTCGAATATAGAGCCGTAGCACGGTAACAACCCGTGATATGCATAGTACCATAGACTCACTCAATAAAGTTTATTATTGTGAAAAGCTCACAATTTCAAGCTACGTTTTTTTTTAACAAAATATAAAAAAAAAACTTATTAAATTACTGTACTTGAATTTTCAATAAGATGCAGTTTGAAATCTGACTTAAAATTCTCTTTTATTTCTGAAAATGTTGAAACCATTTTGGCATTTTGCAATGCATTTAAATTTTCTCTTTTAAGTAGTAATGCGCTGACTAGTTTAGATAGGCTATCTGTTTTCCAGATATTTGTGCACACATTTTGAAGAGAAAAATAAATAAATGAGGGGAAAACAAAAAAAAAATAAGAATAAAACAGCAAAGAAGGATTTTTATTAACAAAGCTAAATTTGGGTGCATTCTTCTGAAAATTGGTCACAATTCGATTCTTATAATTTTTGTAAAAAAAAAAATAATAATTATGTTAGTTTCATAAAAAATCTTTTTTCTAATTATAGTTTATAAAAAAATTTCTTCTTTCAATCCACTTAAAATTTCTTTTTCAGGTAGCAATGCACCGACTAGTTTAGAGTCTTTAGATAGGCTATCTATTTTCCAAATATATTTGCACACATTTTAGCATCATTGGACCCATCAAAAGATATGCATCAGATGCCACTGAGCCACACCTTAAAAGCCCCACACACCCACACACACACACACAAACACAGCAAGTATTCTCTCCTCTCTCTCATTCTCTCTCTTCTATCCTTCCCCTTCCTCTCTCACTTCCCAAGGCACTGCCACCTATCTCTGACATTTGGGTATGTCTTCTTCTTCTTCTTCTTCTTCTTCTTCTTCTTTCTTCATATCAGCATATTATTGTTTCAAGGTGCTCTGTTTCTACATTTGGGTATTGCTTTCATGCTCTGTTTTCTTTCTCTTAATGAGTGCTTTTGCTTTTTATCTTGTAACTGCATACATGTATTTAAGATTTGTACCTATTACCTATGCAATTCCATTTACTTGGGTATTGCTCTGTTTTCTCCCTTGATACCTAAATTTCTCTTAATGGGTGTTTTTGCTTTTATCTTGTAAGCGCATACATGTATTTAAGAATTGTACCTATACCTGTGCAATTCCAATTACTTGGGTATTGCTTTGTTTTCTTCCTTTATACCTAAATTTCTCTCAATGGGTGCTTTTGCTTTTATGTTGTAAGCGCATACATGTATTTAAGATTTGTACCTGTACTTGTACAATTCCAATTAATTGGGTATTGCTCTGTTTTCTTCCTTGATACCTCAATTTCTCTCAATTTGCTTTTATCTTGTAAGCAGTTACATGTTGTTATATAATTGTACCTATACCTTATTTGAATGGTTTATTCATGACAATTCGAATTACTTGGTACTTCTCAATTTCTCTCACAATTTTGTAGCTTAGGTGCTCTCTAATTCCCTTGAAATATTGATCTTTTTCTCTAGTTCTTATTAAAGAAAGGTGCTTTTTTAACTTAAAAACGGTTTCTATAGATCTGTTGCATCATATTTTGTTTCAATTCGACAAATTCTAGAACCTGTTTTCCTTCTCTCGTTTTTTGCAAAAGTTTAAATTGTAGTGTCTTTTTGCACGGATACCACTGACCTCTAGTCAAACTCAAAACCTTGACTTTGTTTCCATGCCTCTGTAATTTTTTATTGTTTCCCCAGTTTATTTTTTTAATATAGTTTTAATTAACACGCGTATGTAACTCTAACCGACCCAAATGGGTCCCTTTACACCCCCCCTCTTCTCCTTTTTTGGTCTCCATTTTTTCTTCACGCTTCTTTGCATGTTATATATTCACCTTTTGAGCTGTCGTTCTCTTCTTCTTCTTCTTCTTCTTCTTCTTCACACTATGCAAACTATATAGCTTTAATTAGTACAGACTCTTTACCTTATGCTGCTATGCACAATTCATACATGTTTGTTTATTTATAAAATTCTAATGGAAATTTATGTTGGGTTTGAATCAGAACCAGTGTGCCTGAGATCAACGGCTGTGATGGGGTTGTCAGTGTCACCAGGGGCCACAGAAACGCGCCATAGAAATGGTTGTATTTTGTAAGTTTTCTCTCTATTTTCTCTTTAATCATTCCTCACTAATTCACATTTACATTCTCTGTATTTTTTATGATTGTGCAAATTATGGATGTTGGGTGAGTTTATAATTTCTTGGAATTTAGTGGGGTTATCTGCAAAAAAGTTTCTTTTGTCAGGTGGTGCGTGGTGGCCTGGTGGGTTAATGTCCTGTTTGTATCATCCAAACAAATGTGTGCAATTTTGTTTCACAATTTTTGGCACTTGATAATTGAAGACCAAACTTAAGTTTATAAATACTTGTTACTTTATAGAATGTTGTACATAAATTAATGGGGCAAATTCAAATTAGTTGTTGAATGGAACCCTACTTCATTTAATTGTTCGTTTTATTAATTAAGTGTATACTTATCCATTAAGTTGGAATATTGTGTACTTAACCCTTAAAAGAGATATATTTGGACATTTGTAACAAGTCTTATTCAAGGAGAATTTCAAAATGAAACTTATATTAATTGTGTATTAAGTATTACTAATTGTGATGAGAATTTGGTTAGGTATCAATTTCAAACATTGGATTTTATGATGTGTGTGACACACATCATTGTCAAAGAAACAAACAATCATAAAATCCATTGGTTTGCCTTTTAACTATCAAGATTATATATACAAGCTGTCTCTAGTAATGGCCTTTCATGACTTTATTACTTTTCATTCAATCTGGCTTTATTGAGGGCTGGATCAGATGTTAGAAAAAGTAATTACCAATTTTTTTGTAATAGTAACAGGTGTCACTGTTTAAGATAACAGTTTTGTTTTAGTTCTTGAACAGTGATGTTGTTCTTTTTGTACATGCATGCATATTTCTTTTTCATTTTAGTTTGGCTCATTTTAGCTGTTGTTTTCCTGATTAGCTAGTGAACCTGTATCGTTTTGTGGTGTCTAAATCAAAATGATGGCTAGACTTGGAACAAAAAGTTGAACCACATATACTATAGTCTCTCAGTAAATGCTATTGATGATATTAGTTGACTGTTAGAGCTCTGGAAATTTATCTTTTATTTAAATTTGAATTAGCATCAGATTTTGACTTTATTAACATTTATTTCATCGATTTTTTTATATATTTTAGTGATGAAGCGGCAAAAAAACCAACCCGAAAAATCAAGGTTTTACGGGAAGTCGAAAAGATCAACATTTTCATATCCGAAAGAAGCCCAAACTGTAAATTTGGTTATTTAAAACTCTTGCTGTTTTCCATCATCGGTGGTGCTTTTTTCACATTTGTATATGGACCACGGCAGTATCACGAGCATTCGCCTCTTCCTAGTCATCGGTAAATAGTTATTTTCTACCGTGCAGTGTTCTTTACTTGATTCTGTTTAATTAAATATGTTAATTAATTTTCTGACAGATTATGGAAAAAATTTTTACTATGAGAAAACTTATGACCTTAAACTTGTGAATTGTACAATTGTAGGTTTTTGGATGTGAGATGGATATACGACACCGACAAATTAGATCCTCCATATGAATCATCTGTAAATATCAATTGGGATAAAATCTCAACAGCGGTTGATAATCTCACAACCGAAAATCAAGGAAATTTCACAATTGGTTTATTGAACTTCAATATGAGTGAGTTCGACTTGTGGCAACAAGCTCTTCCTGATTCCAAAATCTCAGTTGTAGCACTGGAACATGCAGAGAGTAGTGTTACTTGGGAGAAATTGTACCCGGAATGGATTGATGAAGAGGAAGAAGAAGAGATACCGTCATGCCCCACTCTACCCGATCCACAATTTGACCCAGGTATATATCTTATACACTTATAAAAGACCAGTTCCGAATTTGCCAAAAAAAAAATCGAAGTTTTCTTATCCTGATAAACTGTAAATTAGCTACCATTTTTCTTGTTGGGTAATAGGATATTCTAATAAATAATGCAGCTCAATATTAATTTACTCAAAAGGAGAACTATCTGATCATTTCTTATAGGCCCAACAACAAATTATAAAACTTTAGGGGGCATGGTATAAATATCATACTAATTTGGAAATGGAACATTTAAGAAAACTATATCCATCAAATTAACATCATTATACCAATTTTTTCCTACAGCATTGAAGTTTATTAATTGCCAAAAGTAATTAATGCTGCCACATGTTTAGTTTTTTCTTAGGGTGTTTAGTAGTATACAGTGTGGTATTTAATAAGTGGGGTTTAAAGCTGGTTGAAATCTGATTTGTACAAAAATGATGTTGTTTTTATAAAATGAAACATGTGGTACTATGCACTTGTTTTTTTCCAGAAAAAGAAAAACAAAAGTAAGTGGTTTAATGCTAGCTATTACATAAACTGGAGCAATGATGCATGCAAGTGCAATCCCATATCTCAACAATGACATAAATGTTACCTTAAATTTTGTACAGGGTTAAAATTTGACATAGTAGCAGTAAAGCTGCCATGTAACACATCAAAAAGTAATTGGTCAAGAGATGTGGCAAGGTTGCATCTACAGTTGTCAGCTGCCAAGCTGGCAGTCGCCTCGGCAAGGAAGAACTCACGTGTGCATGTGTTGTTCATCACCGATTGCTTTCCGATGCCGAACCTGTTCGGGTGCAAGCACATGGTGAAACGAGAGGAAAATGTTTGGTTGTATGAACCTGATCTGAGGTCGCTAAAAGAGAAGTCGCGACTGCCAATCGGGTCGTGTGAGCTTGCTGTTCCATTCAGTGCAAAAGGTGATCTATTAGCACTTTTAGTGATTTACTTAATCTACTTAATTTATTGCTTTAGATCAGAAGATTTACAAGGACCACACACTTTAATTTGCCATGGTAGAATTTTAAGGGCATTGAATGACTCATTTACCATTACAAAAAGATTTTCCAATATAGTGCCTGATCAACTAAAAGAATCTTGATTATTTATATATTATTTTCTAATTAATTCTTCTGTTATGAAGATCATTTACCATTACAAAAAGATTTTCCAATTAGTGCCTGATCAACTAAAATAATCTTGATTATTTATATATTATTTTCTAATTAATTCTTCTGTTATGAAGAATTATGTCGTCTCTTTTTTTGCGGTAATAAATGTTTATTTTCTATTAAATATATGAAGGAAAAATTATTTTAATATCATAAAGTAACACCTAAAAAAAATATTACTCCTAAATGAAATCTTATTGACAATTTGAAATATTACAGCGCGACTATACTCGGTTGATCGACATCGTGAGGCATACGCAACGATCCTACACTCTGCTGATGCGTATGTGTGCGGAGCAATTGCAGTGGCACAGAGCATCCGCCAGGCCGGGTCGACACGTGACCTAATCATCCTAGCTGACTCCTCTATTTCTTCCGAGCAACGGGCCGGGCTACAATCTGCCGGGTGGAAGGTTCGCACTATTGAACGGATCCGAAACCCAAAGGCTAACCAAAATGCTTACAATGAGTGGAATTATAGCAAGTTTCGTCTATGGCAACTTACCGACTACGAAAAAATTATATTCATAGATGCAGATTTGTTGATTTTGCGCAACATCGACTTTCTCTTTGCCATGCCGGAGATTAGCGCAACCCAGAATAATGCGAGTTTGTTTAATTCTGGTGTAATGGTCATAGAACCATGCAACTGCACATTCAACCTACTAATGGAGAACATAAATGACATACACTCATACAACGGAGGTGATCAAGGCTACTTGAATGAGATCTTTACATGGTGGCATAGAATACCGAAGCAAATGAATTTCTTGAAGCATTTTTGGGAAGGGGATAAAGAGGAAGTCAAGGTGATGAAGACACGGCTTTTTGGGGCGGAACCACCCGTGCTTTACGTGCTACATTATCTCGGGCTTAAACCATGGCTTTGTTATAGAGACTATGATTGCAACTGGAATGTGCCATACATGCGCCATTTTGCGAGCGACGTGGCACATGAGAAATGGTGGAAGGTGCACGATAAGATGCCACTGGATTTGCAGAACTTCTGTGCATTGCAAACAACACAAAAGGCCGGGTTGGAGTGGGACCGACGACAAGCCGAGAAGGCGAATTTCTCTGACCAACACTGGAAACAAAAAATAAACGATTCGAGGTTGAAATTGTGTCATGAAAAGTACTGTGATTGGGAAGCCATGCTCTTGAACTGGGGTAAGCCAGATCCTGGTAAAAAGACTTGAAGCAATTAGGGTTATTAGTTTTTTTTTTTTTTTTTTTCGGTTTCGGTACTTTTATAATGATCTGTGGGGGTATATACTTGGTGGGTTGTATATACCATATATATATATACACTCTCTGGTGAAACAAAATATATAGTTCTCCAAGAACAAAATAGTGCAGAGGTAATTAGTTAGAGCGAATCAATTGATAATAAAGTTTAAATTTGAAGTTCACATTACAATTATGATGTATATTTTTTATATTGTTTATTTCAATAAAAATGATGAGATTTGATGCATATATGTTTCATTGTATATAAATTATTGTTTTAAATAGCTAGTTATAGCGCCGCTATAGCTTTTTCGGACCCTAAAAACTATGGTGCTATGGGCGATATATAGCTAACTATCGGCGCTATAGCTAGCTACTAAGTGCAATTGCTTTTTTTTTTTTAACCGTCCCGTTATACCGCTATAATAGCTATTTAAACCATTGATATGAATTGATTTAAAATATCAACGGTTTGAAATAATGGTTTTTGATAAATCATCAAATATACTTAAATTACATAAAATTTAATTGCTTAGTTATCTACACATCTAATAACATACTTATGAATTTATTTTTAATTTTATTTAAATGTTTGGAGAATCCATTATCAAAATTGTCAAGTGATCATTACATCTGCAAATCCGTAGATTTTTATTGGGCTGGGCCTACTTGGGCATGAAAGTTTAACTGGGCTTATTTAAGTGCGAAAAGGCTTATGTAACATAAAGTATCTTAATTATGTCACTCTTGTCCAGTATTGTAAATAATGGTATGCGGTCATCTGACGGACAGGGTATCGCCAAGTAATTAATTGAAAATAATCGGTTATAATTGAAAATAATTGGTTGATTACTCGGAAAAATTTATGATGGTTTGGTCACTGTCAATAACTAATCGACCGATTAATGAGTCTAAACGGGTGTTTTTTATGACACTGCTCTGGTCATAGCACTATAGCAGGGATGGAGGGGAACTGGGGCCTATGGACCCTCGAGTTTTACATAAGTCATGTTCCGTTGTAGTAAACATTTTACTATTCACGTGAGAAAAAAATTTATTCAGTGAATTTTTTTTTCTCACATGAACAATAAAAATCAGTTAAAAAATTTGACAATCATTCACATTCTCTTTCCCCTCTGTCCGCCGAATAGGGTCTTAATGCTTTAAATGTTTATTTGTTTTCAAATTTGCAAACTTTTTAATAAAAGTTGTTTTATTTTAAAATTTGTTTTCTTTAGTGAATATTTTTCTAAGTGAAGCGTAAAAAGATAACTATAGTTTAAATAATATACTTCCAAAATATTAAATTATTCATAAAATAATTAATAAATTGCGCAATCAATTTCTTTGTACTTTTTTTGTGGGAGGGTGACGTGGTCCATTCTCCATTTGTTACATATCTATTAATCTATTATGAACAAAGTACATATTTCCATAAAGAACAATTTGTAAAAGTACTATACGAAACGAAATTTATAAAAAAAAAAAAATTAAGATAGAAAAAATACTAATTTTTGTTTCTCCTATTTTTTTTTTTCAAAATATGTTTTTGTTTCTATTAATGGTCCGAAGAAATGAAATAAAGAATAAATGTTTTGGTGGTTTGCCGACTGAAGAGATATGGTTTCTTGCTTACTTGCTTACTTGCTTTGTAGCTAATGATTATTTGGCAAAATTAATTAATTTTTGGCGGTTTGCAGACAGAACTTTTGATTTGATTTGTTGCTTTTGTAGCTAATGATTATTTGGAAAAATTAATTAATTTTTAATTGGCACGTGGAGTGTAAATTAAATAATTAATGTTAATCCGATTGACAAGGGCACAAGGCTATGTACTTGACTTTCCCATGAAAATATGAAATAGAAAGCCGAACTTATCATTGGGGCCCAATATTTTAATGCAAATAATATCACAAAATTCAAGGAAAAGAGATAAGGGTTGACCAAATCTTTGGATTGGTTGCCAAATTCAAATATTGACATGGTCAAAAGTGGGTGCAATGTAACTAACGTTGTATGAAGGTCCTGTAAATATTTTGTACCTAAAAAAGGGTACTCAATAAAAGTTACATAGTTCAAGTCAAAAGCAATTTGGCCTAGAAAAAAAAAATGAAAGGTTAGAACAATTAATAACCAACAAAATTGATTATATGCGACCAATTCAGGCAAACCGCACGGATCCGAATTTGCTGAAATTCGAGGTCAGTACTGTTCACCTTGAAATCCCTGCAATTCAAGATGTATTTTGAGAGATGTACAAGGAAAAACCAGCTGTTTCGAGATGTATTTTCGAAAAAATTCGATTTAAGAAATTTCAGAGTGAGCAGTAACTGATCTTAAAATTTCAGCTGATTTATTTCCAAACCGCATACACAACTTGCATTGAACATTTTTTTCCTTGTGGTCCTGTAAAAAGTACAAAAATTGGGGTTCCACCTTCCCATTTTTTTTTAATTTTTTTAATTTTATTTTTATAAATGAAGTGTGTTTCTTCCTTGTAAGAAAAATGTGGTAATGGGCCTCCTTTGAGTAGACTATGCGGTCATGGATTGAAGGCCCACCTGGAGAGCATAGTCAAACTTTTTCTTCATCCAGAAAAAATAAAAATTCAGATCCATTACAATACCTAAGATATGAGTCGTCCGTTTTAATTTAAAGACACCGAATTGATTTTGATCCGACTATAAGTATTTTAAGCAGTCTGGTACGAATCTCAAAGACTCGTGCATAAGGCATATCCGAATTTAAATCGCTCGGTTAGAATTTACTCTAGATGCAGTATATGAGGGGACCTGTTCACAATATAATATATATATATGTTTTAAATATATAAATTCTTACAAGAGATACTGACATGGCCCAAACCAAAGCAATATCATACTGGGCTTATACGGAGACAAAATTAGCACTTGCTTCTTTTCATCACAGCCCAAAAGCATGGGAATACCATGGCATTACTGAAATCAAATAACTGATCTAACAAACAAGAAAACGAATAAATTTTTACCTTCAAAAAGGCCTTGTTATCAACCAGGCCCATACCATAATTGTATCTAGTTTGAGTTAGATACTAAAAGTCTAAAACACTTCAGAATTGTATCTATTTAGAATACAACATCATTATCTACTTTATATATATATCGAACTTAAAAACAGTCATTGTTGGTTAGTCAATTTTGCCATGCATAGTTCAGAATCAATGCTTTCCAAACAAGAAACAAAACCCTGATAAAAAGGAACAAGCACTGATCATTGATCATCAGTTACCAGTGGTCCATTCATTTACAACGACTAATCAAAGTGGGGAACCTACGGCGCTAAAATAGTCAGCAAATAGTAAACATTAAATACTGGTAGCAGTGAGGTACTACAAGAGTCCTTACAACCCAAATTTAATTAAATTTTTGACAGGAGCTCTTTGAGGCAGAAATGGCAGTTGATCTATGTCCACTAATATTTATTTCGCACAGTATTATTGTTGTACTTGTTGTACGGTTAGCTACAAATTTGTAGCTACAACTGTTTAACTTCTCACTGATCAGGAAAAGAGCTTCTGTCCCGGTTCCGGTCCCTATTCTATTGTCCTTATACTGGAATTTAATTACATCACATCATGCCATTAATTAGTTACAGGAACAGCAACTTAACTTATTATATATCTAGCTAGCTTGTTCTTGTGGATTGTTAATCAAATGAAACAATAGGAAATTCTCCTTTATTGGTGATCCAAATGTAAGAGAATAATTTGCAATTTTTGGGTTTCAAATAGAAAGAATTTGCTCTTTATGCATGTGCATGCATATTAGCAAAGTACATTGGAAAGCTCAATATATATATACCTATTGATTAATTGGAGTTTAATTTTACTTCATAGTTCATACATATTTAATTTTCACCAACCATAAGAGTGCCTTGTTGCAGCCTTTGCAATAAACTCAAATGCTTCATCTTTGAGTATAGTACCATTCGCATGCACATGCATTGTTATGACCACCAAAAATTACCAAACATGCACTAGATTCATCTTGGCAAAGTTATGAAATTATAACATTTATAGTCATCTTGCTTTTGCTATTAATTTTGGTGGATTTCACTTAGTGTACATATACGCACAGCATGTGGCACGCGCCCGTGTGTGTGACTGTGTGCATTCACAAATCTTTAGTTAGTTTATATTTATATGCATCATAGTTAGGTACTTATATTCTTAAAAAAATTACAAGCATTATAGTTATGTATATCTTACCATTGACTGGCTTTGATGTGAAAAGTTAGCAAAACCAATGGTATCATTATCTTTTTTTTTTTTTTTTTGTTTACATAAAAAAAAATCAGATTCTTATGTTATATGTACTTATCCTATGTTGCATTTGGGGGTGTTCAAACGGTTCAGTTTATTCGGTTTTCAACCGAACTAAAATTTTTTGGTTTAAATGGTTCAATTTTTCGGTTTTAATGGATCGGTTTGGTTGAATTTTTGAATTATTTCGGTTTAAATGGATTGGTTTGGTTTAAACTTTTCAAAATTGACTAAACCGAACTGACCAAATTATATTGGTCCAAATATGGTTTATATTTTGTTTGGTTCAATATTTTGTTTGGTTCAATAATTGCTTCATTTCTTTCATTTTAGTTTATATATTTTAGAACATCTACATATTTTCTATGAAATTAAACAACTTTTGTATGAACATGTGTAATTTCATTAATAATAACATCAATAGGTTTACTTTGGTTTAAAGTGAACAAATCGAAATTTACTTCGGTTTGTTTAGTTCGGTTCTATTTTTGAAAACCGAAAAAATGTTTAATTTGGTTATTTTAGTTCGGTTTCAACCAAACTAACCGTTTGAACAACCTGTAGTTGCATCATCAGAGACCATTATGAAAAGGCTTCATACATACTTGCACCACACTACATATAAGCATGCACCAAAAAAAAAAAGTTAGCAGGGTCATGTAAGCAACTTTTGCATAGTTGATTCACCTTTCCCACAAGGAAAGACTGATAGCAACCCACATGAAAATTCCAAGTTATATCATTGGGCACTAAAAAGGAGAGATGAGAGAGCATTTGATTCAGTGCCATTGATGCATTCCTTTCCCCTTCCCCCATCACAATCAAAGCAGTGTGCTTTTGTTTCTCTTTGCTTCAATCTATTTTCTATTTTCTCTCATGTGGTAAGATTTAATATGGTGAGACTTCACTTGGTCAATCCAAATCATGCCTTTCCTTTACCAGCAAAGGTCGTAATAGAAAGTCATGAACTCAATTACACAGCGATAGGAGCCTGCGCATCTCTTTTTCACCTCTCTCTCTCTCTCTCTCTTTCTTCTCTCTCATACTTGGTTCTTGACACAATTATTAAATCAAGAACTTTAAAGAGAGTGCATGATATAAAAAAAGAAAAAGATAAAAATAAATATACTGTGCCTTTCATCTGTACATGTTGCACCATGACTTGAACATACCTTAAAAATGGATGATTTAGTTATATCTTTTTGATATATGGCATCAAATGCCACCAATTAACCAAATTCAAATCATTAAACATTCATCCTATTTCGGATTCAAATTTTGTAGAATTTCCGAGAGCTAGAACTCAAATGCTCATATGGGTGTGGTTGACGTTTTTATCTTTGATAAAACAAGTAAACAACAATAAAAATGAAATAATAATTTTATGCATAGAAGTATAAATGTGAGATATTAAATATTAAACAGTATAAGTTGGTCATTTAACTCATAAATTCTGCAATATTAATAACTTGGAAAATCAGGTACCACAACGTACGGGGCGCGACATCGACATTGGATGCCTCCAGTAATTTACCCTCAGTTAGCAATCACTAAGATACAAAGCTAACAAAAGATTAAAAAAAATATCAACACAAAAAAAGCTACCACACTATACTGTATTAATGTACCACAACGCCGTGCTCGTTCCATCATACAATAATTAAATCTATAATTCAATGAATGAAAGTGAAGACGTACGCAAATTAAAGATGTTTTATAAAAAAAAATATATGAAAACGGGAAAACTGTAAGCCACCATTACCTTTGGTGCGAGTTGGGGACATCCTATAGTATGCAAAAATGCAATAAAACCTTGTAATCATGGGGGCATCTAGTACCAAGCTTGGTGATTGCTGAACTCTATACTTTGGATAATACATAGGCTCCAGAGGAAGCTATATTCAGAGACTAGCTAGACAAGGATCATATATAGCTCCTCCAAATGTATTTGTAACATATTATATGTATATATTAGAGGAGCCTAATATATATACATTGGTTATAAATATGAAGCACAGAGAACAAATACATGATGGACTTGATACAATTTTTGAGAGACAGCATTCCTAATTTTTTCTTGAGTTGTGGTAATTACCTGACATCTTAATCTCCTCTTAGTTTAATTCAACATTGGTACCATGTTTTTATCATATGAATTGAATGACATCTGCGTTTTGTTCTCTATATATAATATTGATACTTTCCGAGTACACTCTTTTATTATATAAATTGAAGTAGAGCATTCGATGGCCTTGTAGCCATCCGATTTCCAAAATGGAATGTATGATTAACAGATCCATTTCCATAAAACCCATTACTGCAAAAGTCTAAATAAATCCTGACAATAGATGGATGAAGAGCCTATCAGACCAGGCACTCCTCCTCCTCCATGTAGCAACAAATGAGAACTGCCAAGATCTCTTGCACCCCTTGTTATGGATTGCAAAAATATATATGCAAGCTTATAATTAAACATGCATGCTATTTGTAGTATTAATCAGCACCATGGTCATGTATTAAGCTTATCAAAGTTACAAAAATGCTGCAAAATATATACCAACTTGAAGAAAAATGTTAAATTACATATAAATCAAATTGACAAAGAGTAATTTTGTTCAATCAGGCAAGAGAGAGAGAGAACTAGGGTTAGTTGATTGGGGTGGTTGGTTATTGGTGAAGGATCTTGGATAATAATGGGTTGGTACTTTGAATGAAAGGAATGCATCTATATCTAGGGTTATCCCCTCAGGCCTCAACCTCTTAGCCTCTCAGGTAGAGTATGGACCATTCACAGACTAGACTTCTTCCATTTTTGGCAAGTTATCCCATTATAACTCCATAATTCTCTTTTACTTCTATGAAACAAACAGTAATGTACAATGTTTTGATTTATATCTCACTTATAGATGTTGAAAAGGACTTGCAATTAATTATGGTGAATACGCGCTGTTCTTTTCAAAACCACAAATTAGCTAGCAGCTGGTTATTGGTTTTAGCTTATGTATATCATTACATAAATCAAAGTCCATTTGGCTTCGTTATATAATGCACAATCAAGCCTGATAACTAACAAGAAATTCAGTTCGAGATCGGAAAACATGTCAAATTAACGACATGAAAGTGTGATTATTACCTTCTGATAGTGATGTAATTATATAGATATGCTTTTTAACTCGACAATGCGTTTCCATCTCGAGTAAGTTGGTTACCATTTCGATACATAATGGGACCACATGAAAACACCTAGCTGGCTAGCTACATGCTAGCCTTGAATTTTCTTAAATGTCAATATGATCTTGTGTTGATTGATCCATCACAAAGTTTCAAAAGGACAATCTTTCACTTCCACGTTGAGACAATACTCGAAAAGCAAATCTATCGATTAGTTCCGTAAATGTGAAAACATAGCTCATATAATTAAGTCAATTATTAGAGATCAACCAATGAAAAGAACAATTGGTTATTTTTGTACCATTCAGGAAACTAAATTCTAAAAAGAGTTGTCCGTTGTTTGGAGCAAAAGAATGGAAAAGAAATTGCTACACCACTGATAATTAACTTTAAAATTTTCTTTTCTTCACTAGTCTCAATTAATATATAATTAAAGTCCGAATAAGATAAACCTCCAATAAGTATTTCACAGAATGTAGCGCAAGCCATCTCCAATGGTGGATCAAGGAAATTGTAACTTTTCCATGGAAGAAAAAAAAAAAAGATGAAGCCTAAACCCAAGGCCTAAAAAGATAATGGTGAATTCAATTATCCATTCAAAAGTTAAGGGAAGAAAACAAAAGAAGAACAACCAAAATTTGATATCATGGGGATATGTTTTAATTTGTCTAATCGTGGCGCCCTTGAATATTTAATTTGGTCATTCTTTTGATTAAATTAATGTTTTATCAAAAAAATTAGAAATTAATTGTACCATGCATCTTAATTCATGGAAGATCTAAAGTTTTGGTAAAGCTTACTTTAATAAATCAAAAGAAAAAAAAAACATCTAGACAGAAAACCTTGTTCAAAAAATGGATTTTTGGTAATGCAAATAAGTTTTCAGTACACACACACACACACACACACACACAGAGATCATGACAACAAAATTCGCGATATTGTGTTCTATGTCAGAAATGAATTTCATGTTAAAATTCAGTGCATTATGCAAGGTTCCTCATTGAAAAGAGTAAAGAAGAAAACATTTGAAATATATAGTTTTCTTTTAAAATGTAAAATGTTTTCTTAAATATAAATATGGTTTCAAAAAAGAGATTAATTACAATCTAGCTAATGCATGCATGTTCGCCATTATTGTTAAGCGACATGAAAAGTTATTTTTACTGCATGTGAATAAGTATTATTAGATGGGGATCCACTTCTAAGGAGGAGGATGGGAGAAGAGAAAGGGCTGATGTATACATCTTCTCTTTAATGAACAAAAAGAAGATCCATTCTATTTAAATCGTTTACATTATTGATAAATCAAGAGAAGACTTGTGGACTGTGGGGTATACCAATTGAAACAACTTGGCATCATGCAATAGAAAAATAATAACAAAGAAAATAAATAAATCATATCCTTTACTCATTGCATATTGTTTGTCTTGTTGCTTCATCTAAAAAGCAATGAATTAATGTTGGGGTTTTATGGGCACAATATTTGCATTCTACATTTGCATGTGACCTTTAAGTATTGGAGTTGTTTCCTAGGTTCCAACTCTTTAATTTTTTAATGTATTATAACAAAGATTTATGACTGTCTATGTATAGTATAAAGTGTAAACAATACTATTCAAATTTTTGGTGTTTTATTTGCAAAAAAAAAAATCCATCAAGGACCCATCAATGTGTTCAAGTTTAGGAGGCAAAGTGACTAGCTAGATATATAACTTATTGAATTTTAATTGAAAGTAGTGTGGAGTAGCAAGTAAGAAAATATAAAATGTGCTTCGTGAAAAAGTTAATATTCTTCATATTATTTATTGAGAAGTTAATTACAGACTAAACATTTATTGTAAAAAAAAGGTTTCTGTACAGCAGTAGACTTTTAAACAGTGAAATGTATTTTTTTGGTACCTGCACGTTCTGAAAATTTAATTTAATTGAAAGTGACCACATATATAAACAGTAGACTTTTTTTACAGACAATTTTTTTTTTTACTGCACCTTCTAAAAAGTGGCCAGATATGCAACTTATTGAATTTTAATTGGAAGTAGTGTGGAGTAATAATTAAGTAAGAAAATATAAAATGTGCTTCATGAAAAAGTTAATATTCTTCATATTATTTATTGAGAAGTTAATTACAGAGTAAACATTTATTGTGCAAAAAAAGGTTTCTGTACAGTGGTAGACTTTTAAACAGTGAAATGTATTATTTTTTGTACCTGCAGTCCTGCACCTTCTAAAAAATGTTGCGTGACATAGAGAAAAAGCATGCAGTTACAACTTGCAAGTTTACAACAACGCTGTTCATTTTTTTTTAATTTTTTCTGGTTTTATGAGACAAGTACAACATGTCAGTGAAAATAAAAAGGAAATTCATCCATGTGAAAAGCAAAATGTGTCATTTATAACCTCAAAGCATGTTTGTCCCATCTCAGTCAAAATGAAACTGTAGCTACGCATCTCTGCTCATCATCTGTACCTTGAAATGCTGCCACCTATCAATAATATTACACCAAATTAAGGTTCAATTATGTTTTACTTTTCCATAGTTCAGACGCTCTCTCTATATATTTTTAGATCCTACATAGAGAGAGAGAGAGAGAGAGAGAGAGAGAGAGAGACAGAGACAGAGAGATCCAAAACTTAATTTCTCATCATTAATTGCATTCACAAAAAATGTAATAAATGTAACTTGCATGCAACAAAGGGTAAATTTGAATAACAAAGGTGAATGTTATGTTCGGTCTTGACGTCACCGTTTGATTCGTACGTATCGAGTTTGTCTCATTTAATTAGATTTACCGACGGTTTATAATTTCATTTTTCGCACTAATAGAACTCTTCTCATCAGACATCAGAGAGAATTTAACTCAAAACTTATAGAAATTTGTCACTATCTGTGGGTTAAAAATGACTATTGTCAACAGTAAGACGACATAAATTATTATTCACAAAATATCTCTATTACCAATGAGAAATATTTTTATTTTTACTCAAATTTTAAAATATTTTAATAAAAATAACTAGATTTTTGAAAAAAATTTAAAAATTTAAAAATATTTTAATAAAAATGTCGGAGAATATTCATATATATATATATATATATATATTAAAACAGTGAAATTTGTTTTCATATATTCCTCATTTAGTAACAGTTAAATTAATGACTCAATTGAAAAATGGCAAATGCTATAGAAAAATCTAAAGAAAAAAATTTACAGTTAAAATTCCTCATTTTCAAAAAAAAAATGTAAAATGACAATATTAATTGCTATAGCACTGTCAATTTTTGTTTTTTTTTAAAAAAAAAAAAAGACAATATTGCTATAGATTGCAGAATGTATGCATGTTTTTATACATGGTGGTTTACTCCTCCAGTTAAGTCTGGAATGGAGAAGATCCAGACTTAATATACTACTTCTATGCATGGTATAGAGCTGTGCACAATTATGTACTTGCACATTCGTGTGTGTACATAAAAGGAGATGGATACACCACATGTGAGTATGTGGCAGTAGAGCTCAGGCATGTGCATTTTTCGTAGAGCTTTAATTAAAGAACTATTCACTTTTTTTTATTGATGTACATATATAGTAAAAATTGGAGTTCTATTGACAATTTTTTTAAATTTAATAATTCTATTAATGGTAAAAGATATTTTGCATTTTTTAAAAATGAACAAAATTTAAAATTAATTTAAATATATTGTTAATATTTTAAAAATATTCATTCCCAAAGGATCTCAATTATATAGTACGTAAATGTGTAATTAAGTATGTGGCAAGATCGCCCAGGCTTGTGTGAAAATAAATCTACTGTAATTTTCGGGGAATTTTAGGATCCTGTAATCTCGATCTCAACCATTGGTTCTCAAGATGTGTGTATGAAAACTTACTTTTTTTATAATGTTTTTGAGATCTGTGCACGGAAAAAATTGACAGTTGATATTGGAATTTCAGGATCCTGTAATTCCTCTCGGAATTACAGCAGATTCGGACCCAGCTTGTGTATATTTTTGTAGCAATTTTATTCCCAAATTTTTAAAAATACAACTTCTCAAAAAAAGATAAATAAAAAAACCATCATTTCTAAAAAATTTAAATTTTGATATAACCGCATCCCTAAAATATGGCTCCATTTACTGAGGATTACATCTAGAGGATACAGACAATTAATGAGGTCCGCATTTCCTAGATGCAACCTCATTTTTTTTAATTGTCCGCATCTCTTAGATGCAGCCCATTTTTAATTTTTTTTTTTCAAGTTCAAAGTTTGATTGAGATTCTGAAAGGATACGAATTCATTAATTAGTTACCAGAAATATCTGGTTCGACGCTGGGTGTTGATAAAATCACTGTTGGGTGTGTGTTGTGATCAATTTAAATATTTAATTCATGCACAAATACTGCCTTCTCAACTTCTTATAAGACTTCATGATGCGGTTATTTTTACTAGTTAATTTGTACTTCAATACAAAAGGCCTCGCAATGAAGGGCACATGGGATCCCAAAATTTACTAAGGTCCTGTTGAGTGGTAATCCCGAAAGCACTGTTCATGTGGAAAAAAAATTAACTGAAACTGAATTTTTTTTTCCTCATGTAAACAGTAAAATCTAATTTAAAATTTTCAATTTCTATTTTCTACTGGACTACCGAACAAGCCCTAAATTTATGCTCCATCACATGTCGAACCAAATATGACTAACTTGGGATGCGGACCTTCAAAGTTCAAAGTTTGAAAAAAAAAATGGGGTCACATCTAGGGGATGCGGACTTTATTAATGGTCTGCATCTAGGAGATGTAGTATTTTATGGATTTGACAGTGTTAAATATCAAATTTTTTACAAATTGTGATTTTTTTTATTTTTTTATTTTGGAATTATGGTATTTTAAAAAAATTGGGATTTTATTACACAACTGTACAGTTTTTATTGTTGTATATATCTAGTAAAAAGTGAAGTTTTATTGGCAACATACTAATTTAATAATTTTAATAATGGTAAAAGATAATTTGTAGTTATAAAATAATCTACTTTTGAAAATAGAATAAAATTAATTTACAAATGCATTGTTAATAGAGGAGGGTTCAAATGCCTCCATTTTTTGTGTCTCCACTATGTCTCCATTTTTAAAAACTTTAATAACTCAAAATTTAAAACTTGAAAGTAAAAACAAAACCATTAGATGTGATCTATGTTATTTTATTAGGTGCTCATAAAAAGTTATCACATTCCAATTTTGTTTTTATGTGAATCAATAACTAGAAAAATTAACATCTAGAAATTATCGATATTAGTACGTTTTTTACAAGCTCTTGATGATAACCAAAATCAAATTGAAATGTCATAATTTTTACACGTGCATAGATAAAATAATGTAGATCACATCCAATGGTTTATTTCGAATTTAAAGTTTTAAATTTTGAATTATTAAAGTTTTTAAAAATAGAGGCACAAAAAATGGAGGCATTTGAACCCTCCTCTTGTTAATATTATAGAAAATATTCATTGTCACTGGGAACATGTTTTATATATAGTAAATTCGTGAGCATGAATACATTATACAAAACAATTAATCATGACAAAAGTAATGTGTAGAATGGCTTCTATGTGGTTTATGAATTTAAAATGTTTGGTAAAATTGGGGAAATTTCATGTTTTCCTCTAAAAAACCTCAAAATTACGTATGCCCCCCCCCCCCCCCCCCCCCCCCCTCACACACACACACACTTACTTTAAAAAATAAAACTTGATAATATCATACGATCAACACTTCTAAACTTCAGAAACTCACAAATTTATCCATATTATTACATTTTCTGTTAAAGTTCAACTTACACTCTATTAGAACAGACAAAAATAATGTGTCTACTTTTGATGTATATATAGTGACATTTATATTTACGCTTTTGCATGCGTCAGAAGTAGATAAATAAATCATTTGCCCTTAAAAATTGACCAATATAAAATGGGTGCATATTTTTCTTAAGTATGGTACATATACATTTTTTATTTTTTTAATAAAGAGTAAAATTGGTACTTTTTAAATTTTATATAAATTTTGATTAAAAATGCAATAAAATGGGTAAATTTATTAGTTTTGAAATTTAGAAAGGCTAAAAATATGACGAGGAGAGAACCATTTACACCCTTTTTTGGTAACACCAGTTTACACTCTACATTTTCAAAATCTAAATAGTCGATCCAAACTGTATATCATGATGAATATATTAAAATGTGTATGTAGATTTAAATTTTACATCTTTTTGAATATTTTTACTATTTATTAAGATGGGTACAAAAATTCAATGATCTAAAAACAGTAATTTTGTAAAATACTTAATAAATAGTAAAAATATTTGAAAAAAAATGTAAAATTTGATCTTCAAGCACATTTTAATATATCCATCATGTTGAACGGTTTAGATTTTGAAAACTTTGAAAATGTAGGGTGTAATTTAGTATCACCAAAAAAAGAAAATTGTAAGTGGATCCCTCCTCAAATATGATATTTTGAACTTTAGGGGGTTGCGGGGGGGCGATAATTTTGAAGTTTTTGAGGGCTATACAAGAAATTTCCCCAAAAGTATACGAGGTTGTTAAACTGATAGATACCATGCATACATATATGAATGGCAAAACGTGAGTTCTGTATTGGAAAAATAAAAAGATTGCTAGTTTAAAAGCCCATAATTCATTTGTCTTGTATTGATTTTATGGTAAAATACTTTTCTCATGTGGGATTGGGTTGCTTAAATCAAATGCTTCCAGTTTTTCTTTGAGGGGTTTTCATATCGCATGTCCTCTCTCCTTAATAAATGGTAGCTTTCTTATGAGACAAAAAAAAAAAATGATATTTACCTAATTTATGCGGTGATAAGCATATATATTTAATGTGGGAATGTACCTAGGACTAATGATGTCAGACATTATTGTCCCACATTAATTAATAATATCTTAATTAGTCATCTTACAATTTAACATTCTAAAATGAATTATTGGATACTTACTCCATGTTTTAATACAAGAAGAAAATTAGAACCTAGAATTGATTTCAGTTATATATGAATACACTTGAATAGTTGAATATTCTATAACTAGGATTGTTATTATAAATAGGTTTTTGAAATATGAATATAATGTGTATATAATCATGGGCGGATTCAGAATTTCGATCAAGAATAGATACAAAATACTGACAAGAGTACAATTTTTTATCTCTTAGCGAATCAAAGCGGAGTACTAGATAAGGATCTAGAAAAATCACGGTGTGACTGGATATACATCATGGCATGACACGCCGTGCTGTGACCATTTGCATGTATTGATCATTTTTCAAAAATTTGACACGCAATGTCACGCAAAAGATTTAGTCATGGCACATGGTTATGTGTAATTAGGACCGTTAGATATTAATTAAATAGTGAATCTTGAATAAACTAAACTAAATTATGGAAAACAATAGTTAAACGTGACCAAGTGTATGGTGTGAGTAACGTGCCGTGAACTTCCTTCCAATTTTAATCACAGCACAATGTGTTTAAATCTAACTTGATCACAGCATAACACAACACAATCCATATTTCGATCTTTAGTAGCGGATCTCTTTTTTTTTTTTCCTAACGAATCAATGATTCACTTGAGCGGATTAGCGAATCAAACCGCGTCATTTTTTTTCTCTTTGTTTTACGCAAATCACTCCAAACTGACTTTATTTTTTGCATATTTAATTGCATGCATTGCATTACTGCACAAGTCCCCTCTATCTGTTATAGTATATGTGGCCGATCCCTTCATATTTGCATGCATTGCATGGATTCAAATAAGCTGATATCCAAGATCATCAATAATAACTTTGAAATTCCTAAAATCTCGAATCCAACTGTTGAACTGTTTTTAAAAACTAGCTGTTCCGAGATGCGTACACATAAAAAGTTGAACGGTTGGATTCGAAATTGCAAGAATTTCAGGGGTATTGTTCATGGATCTCAGATTTCAGCTGATTTGAATCTGCATTGCATAGGAGGGATTAATTTGGAACTCACCCTCACAAACATCAAAATATAATATATTTAAATATTTAAAAGAGGAGGGATCCGATTATATCATTTTTTGGTGACACCGGATTATACCTTATGTTTACAAAGTCCAAACAGTCAATCAAAACCATTCAACTTGTTGGATATGTTAAAATGTGATTGCAGATCAAATTTTACATTTTTTAAAATTTTTTTACTATTTATTAGGATAGGTACAAAAATTCAACAGTCTGAATATAGCGATTTTGTTAAATACTTAATAAATAGTAAAAGAAATCCAAAAAATGTAAAATTTAATCTGAAAACATATTTTAACATATCCAACAAGTTGAACGGTTTGGATAGACTGTTTGGACTTTGTAAATTTTAAAAATGGAGAGTGTAATTCGGTGTCACCAAAAAGGATGTAATCGGATCCCTCCTAGATGATCAGTGATGTCATTATTTCTCATAGAGATCGAATTTTATTTTTTTTAAGAGCTTGAATTCTAAATCCTACAAGGTATATATATATATATATATATATATATATATATATATATATATACTATAAGACTGGGACAGTATCCGCGAGGGATATCTTCAGTATACTATCGTAGAAAGTCATTTTTTACCTTTGCGAATACTGTCCTATTTTTATAGTAGCAAGGAGCATTGAATATTTAATGATGAAACATTATATTTATTAAATAGGGAAGAGATCCTAATTTTACTATCATAACACGAAATAATTTGTTGGCAAACTATTATGTAACAATTAATTAACATTGCAAATTCAACATGTTACAGTGAAAATTAATGATAACAAAACTATTATGTTTCTCGATTTGTACACGATCCAAGAAGGGTATCTTCAAAATAAAATAATGAGCTTTTGGAGGTGTGACGAGGTAATATTAATTTAAGAAGGGCAACTGGTAAATTGGACTTCGTAGAAAGTAGAAACTCACCGAGTGAGAGAGAGAGAGAGAGAGATTGAGAAAGAGAGGAGAGAGAAGAGAGAGCGAGGTATTCTAGGAATGTGAGAAAGCCTGCATTGTTTCACGAGGAAACACAGCTGTGCCATTAGATATCACTTTGCTGTTTTGCTGGTATCCATCTCCCATTTTTGGCTTCTCTTCTCTTCTCCCTCCCTCTTTATTATGATGCTATATATATATATCTATATATATGAGGAGGGATCGGATTACACTGCTTTTTTGGTGACATCATGTGATAATGTTCATTTTTGAAATTTCAAAATCTAAATAGTTGATCCAAATTGTTCAATATAATGGATATATTAAGAGTAACTTGGAAATCAAATTTTATATTTTTTTTGAATTTTTTTACTATTTATTAAGTATTTAACAAAATCGCTATATTCAAACCGTTGAATTTTTTAACCCCTCTGAATAAACCCAAAAAAAATTCAGAAAAATGTAAAATTTGATCTGCAAGTACATTTTAACATATCCATCAAGTTGAACGGTTTGGATCGACTGTTTGGACTTTGAAAATGGACGGTGTCATCCGATGTCACCAAAAAACGGTGTCATTTGATCCCTCCTCATATATATATATGAGGTAGGCTAATATACAATCGATTGTTTCTGAGGTTCTGTACAATCAAGTCATTTTTCTATTTTTAAAGTCCAAATAATCGATCCAAACCGTTCATCTTATTCTCCATATTAATATGTGCTTGGAGACCGAATTTTACATTTTTCTGAATTTTTTTACTATTTATTAAGCCACTTTGAAAATCGCTGATCCAACGGTAGTTTCTGATTTTCCTGTTTTGTTAAGCTACCGTTGGATCAGCGATTTTCAAAGTGGCTTAATAAATAGTAAACAAATTCAGAAAAATATAAAATTTGGTCTCCAAGCACATATTAATATGGAGAACAGGATGAACGGTTTGGATCGATCATTTAGACTTTAAAAATCGGAAAATAATTTGGTTGTACGGAACCTCAGGAATAATCGATTGTATATTAGCTTACCTCTATATATTCTACAAAGTAGTTAAATAAAATTTAAATTAAAAAAAATAATCTAAAATTTTTATACTTAAAAATCAATTATAAAATCTACTTTTATTTAATATTTGTTATATTTCACACATTTTAGTATCTCCCTATTTAATTATTGTTTAATTTTTTTTATCTTCTACCTGACTTCTTCGTATGCAGCGGTGGATCTAAGTTTTGATTAGCCCCTATAAATTAAAAGTTTGAAATTTTCTTCTTAATATTATATTTTTTTATACGTGCTTAATATCTTTTGGCCACCTTTTTTTTAATAATAACTTTTTTAGTCTCCCTTATAAAATAAAATTTACATTTATTAATTTATTTAGCTACCCAATCTCAATTTTCTAGTTCCGTCATTGTTCGTATTTTATCACATGTTGGAAGAAGAAAAAAAAAATTAACATGAAATATTATAAATCACTAGTGGAGAACATACAATTAGTGTCGCCTTAAAAAACCGACACTAATACTTTAGTATCGGTCGTTTACAAAAAACCGATACTAATAATATTAGTGTCGGCTATTTAGATGTAGGCGACACTAATAACTGAGAATTAGTATCGGTCATTTATAAAAGGCGACACTAATACATTAGTGTCGGCTGTTTATAAACAACCGACACTAATACTTAACAATTAGTGTCAGCTCTTTATAAACAGTCGACACTAATGTATTAGTGTCGCCTTTTATAAACGACCGATACTAATTCTCAGTTATTAGTGTCACATATTTATAAACAGCCGACACTAAAGCTAAAAAAATTTCATTTTAAGTCCCGCGCACCTCTTTCAAACGCACGCCTAGGGTTTAAACATTCACTTCACTTCACGCTTCTCTCCGATCTGATCTTCTCAGCCACTTCTTCTGCGCATGCTTCACGAAAAGCGCTTCACTCCGATCTGATCTTCTCAGCCAGCCGCTTCTTCTGCGCATGCTTCACGAAAAGCGCTGTAACTTTTGATTCGTCCGTCGGATCGAGCTGAAATTTTGACAGGAGCTCCGCAAATGGATTTCCAAGCTAGTTTACTTTCCAGCCCGATCCGACCATCGGATATAGATTTTTCGAATTTTCTTTACAATTTCAGAGTTTTTAGGGTTTGTATGATAACAATAAATGAGCAATTTGGATGATATTTTATTTAGTGAGTGTTATTTGTAAATTATGATGAATTATTTGATATCTTTGTTTTATATATAGTTTAGCAAAAATATATGAGCATTCCAGAACAAAAATTTTCATTTTTAGAATTTTCTATGATTTATAGTGAATTTTTGAAATTTTTTTTTTTAAAAAAACATTAGTGTCGGCTATATATTAAAAAGCCGACACTAATACTTATTAGTGTCGGCTTTTTATTAAATGGCTGACACTAATAAGTATTAGTGTCGGCTTTTTAATATATAGCTGACACTAAAAGTTAGTATTAGTGTCGGCCATTTAATAAACAGCCGACACTAATGCCTTACTTTTAGTGTCGGCTATTTACAAAGTATTAGTATCAGCCCGATTAGTGTCGCCTAATGTCCGACACTAATACCCATAAACAGCCGACACTAATTCCAAGTTCTCCACTAGTGAATGGAAGGACAAATAAAGATTGTTAATTTTTTATTTGTTGGTGAATTATATCTTATAGTTACATTATAAAAACTATTTAATTTTTCAATTATCTTGATTGCATGTCAGCACATTCCTTTATTATTATTATAATTTGAACCACTAGATCAAACGTAGGTCAAAATTTAGATCAATGTGTCAATTTTACAATTTTGATTTAAAAAATTATAATGACCATAACTTGACTTTAAATTAAAAAGATTTAATATATAATATACCACATCAATTTGTATATTTAAAATCAAATTGTGACAAATTTTACATGTATAACATTCACATAATTTTATCTTGGTGAAGGAAGAGAGAATAGATACATACATAAGAAATCCAAATAAATTATGTTCTATATGCTTGTCATGGGGAATATTTGAGCATCCAAACAACCCTTCATAGGAAGGACATGAAGTTGTTTATTTATTTAACATTTTTTAACCATATCATGAGTTCATAACCAAACAAACATCAGAAACAATCAATACTCTCAAATATTTAAATGAATATATAATAAATTAATAATGTGCATGGTAGATACACCTAGGGCTAGGGGTACACCTTGCACCAAACTCAAAGTGTAATAAATTCTCCTTTTTTACTGCACCAGAAAATCTATGCTCTAACCTTATCTTACATCCAATCACGGCCTTCTTTGACAATTGTTAGATCCACTAACAGTTTTTCAACAAATGGAGATAATCATGGCATGGGTCTTTCCCTGCCGTATAAAAAACAGGTGCCGTACAAAACTAACACTTCTCATTTTCTCAGGAACTAGAATGTAGATTTGGAGGAGTTGACTATATAATGTTCTTAGCATAGCATAGCACTCAGGGTCTTCGTGCAACAATTTAGTATTTAAATTTCAAAATTTTTATAGTTAATTCGAACTGTTTAACATGACCTTCATATGAATATGAGCTTGCAAACCAAATTTTATATTTTTTAGAATTTTTTTACTATTATTTTAGATAGATAAAAAAATCACTTAATCTGAATAGTACATAATTTTCAAATATACAATTCTATGGTTCTAACTTATATGATCATAATTTATGTTGATCATTTTATAAGATGAAAAAAAAAAACTAATTAAACCTCTAAAATAATATTAATCAAGTGCCGACCCGTTAAAAAAGATCTCTTTTTTTTTTTTTTTTTTTATAAAAGTAGGCGTAGGCTGAAAAATATAAAGTGCATGTGGATCGAGATTTTAAAATTCGACCTTTTTGAATTAATCCCAAATTTTGTTTATGATTTATTGAGTGAGACAATGATATAATATGCATATTACACAGACACATGCACTATGAACTCATCTATCTATTTTTAAAGTCTAAATAGTCGATTGAAACTGTTCAACATAATCTACAAATAAAAATGTACTTGCAGAAAAAATTATTTATTGTCAAAATTA
Source organism: Carex pumila (assembly GCA_033356055.1). Classification (NCBI taxonomy): domain Eukaryota; kingdom Viridiplantae; phylum Streptophyta; class Magnoliopsida; order Poales; family Cyperaceae; genus Carex; species Carex pumila. The sequence continues at coordinate 30,638 of JARJHM010000587.1, forward strand.
GAATTGTAAACTAAGAACACAAACACAAGTACTCCCTTGAATCTCCCTTCCCACCCTTTGTTATTATTTCATCACAAAAAATAGAGTTACAGAGTAAGTTTTTTTTTCTTTTTCTGTTTTTTCTATTATATTTTTCTACATACACGGCTCCTCTATTTAAACTAAAATAACAGCACCTACAATCAACTAAGGAAATAAATTTCAATCATCTATGTTTAGAAGAATTGCTCTATTCTTTTGGAAAGATAATCACCCCTGCCATTCCTTGGAGACCCACCAGATATATTTAGAAGATTTGCATTAATTACATCCTATATGGGTTAGATTAATATTCTTCTTTCCTCCTTTTGTAGATCTTAAATATTACAACGTGTCATAGTGCTGGATTTGACATTTATTTTGAGATTATTTTACTATTTTTTAGATAGATAAAAAATCACTTGATTTAAGAATTTTGAATCATCCAAATACAGTGATATTCTACTAATATAAAAAATAGTAAAAAAAAAAATTGTATTCCAAAAACAGGCTATAATTTTTTTTTTTTATGTTTTAATATATACAAAATCACTTAATCTATAAATTCTCGATCATTCAAAATATTGATTTTCCACCTATAAAAAAATAATAAAAATACTATAAAAAATGTAAAATTTGGCAACCAAGTAAATTTTCATATAAAAATCATGATAAAACGATTCGGATTGACAGTTTGAACTTTAATATAGAAATATAAATCCATAGTATAGACCAAAATGCATTATATACAGTATCGTAGTCCCACTCTTAATTACCAAGTACTAATGTAACTATTTGGTTTAACATATTACTAATTATAATTATTTTTTTAATTTACAATACAGTTCCTGCAACAACCTAAGGGCTTAGGTTGGGAATTAGTTAATGCACATATTATATGTCATGTGTTTCGTTAATGTCATTAATTAGCACTAGGATCTAGGCATGCATTTTGTAAGTATTCGAAGATAGAGGTCTAAAATCAATTTTCCTAGACGACATAAAATAATTTCAGAAAATATGTTATTGCTTAACTGATATATAGATATTAAATAATACAAGGTGTGCTCAATACATTTTAGTTACTTGCTCCACTAATATATTTAGGAGGAAAGCAAAATAGAGAGAAAATAAGACACAAAAAATAAATATCATTTCCTAATTACCGTCTTTACCTTCAATTTAAAAAGTAGTTCCCCTCCATATCCTTTTCAACATCTTTCCTCTCCTCTCTCTTTTTTTTTTTTGGAGTACAATCTAAATTTTTATCAATAGTCACTTTATTATATAGCAGTGTTTTAAATAGCGCGCTATAGCAGCATTATAGTGTTCTTGAATCTTAAACTAAGCTATGGAATAAAAGTACGTTATTTCAACTATGATTACTATAGTGGTAATAGCGATCTGCTATAGCGCATAGCGTATAGCACAAATAGCGCACTCTATGCTACATATATTTTTATTTCAAGATCTAAGTTGAAAATTTCTTTGAAGGATTAATTTTTTTTAGGCCCATATTGATTTTACTTCTAAATTGAAAAATATAGATAGTTTATGACATGATGCTTAAGTTATTTTGAATGGAAAAATAATAATTTATGTCATGATGCTTAGGTTAGAATAAAGAAAAATAATATTGATAATTGATAAAATAATATAATATTTTTTAAAAATAGAAATACTATATAAAATAGCTTTTGTTATAACTACGAACGATATTCATCATAGTTTTCTTTAATCTTCCCCCAATAATATAATAATCACTATTTAGAACATTGTTATATATATAGTAACTATATCCGATCTTATAAAATTGTTACAAAATTAGAACACTTATGTATTATAAATATAAGTTATTATTTCAAATAGTTCCATTAATTCGATGTCTGACCTAAACCGTTGATATATAACTTATATTTATATTTATATATATTTGTATATAAATATATTTTGATTACTATATAACTTATATTTATACTTATATATATTTTTCGTTGAAATAATAACTTATATTTATAAAATTGTTCCATTCAATGTCTGACCTAAACCGTTCGATTCCTCTCGAAATTTGCTCGGGCGGAACCATTGAAATGAGTACAAATTTTGACATTGATCAAACGGTTTAAATTGAATGTCAAATGGATTTCGATCCAATGTTTGTTTTTTTTTTTTTTTTTTTTTTTTTTGAAAAATTGGTAGTGGCTATCAATATTAAAATTAGATGTAATTACAACAACATATTCCTACATTATTATACTATTCATACTTCTCTTCCTTACTGTGTCCGAACTCCCCTAAACAAAGAACTGTTTTTCCCACAAAACTGCTCCCACAGTGAGTCATCTTCCCGATCCAATGTTTGTTAAGAACCCTTCGCTCCCTTAAATAAATCCAACCCAATTATTTGCCAGTGTGGGTTCGGTCCGATGGGTGCATGAAACTAAATTGGGTTTGATGTTCGGTCAGAGCTAGCTGTCCAAACCGTATCAAAATTTATATACTTTATTCGCACGAATCTTAAAATTATCCATATGAATCTTGATATTGTTCGAATGGCTCTAACATGACATTAGAACAAATTTGATCCAGTCCCAATCTACGATCCCCCTTCATAGTGACAAATGAATTATTTAAATTCGGTTTGACGAGGTAAAAAATTCATGATTCGAGAACAATTCGGGTATAATTTGGGAATGATTCGAAATTATGCGGACCAGAGATCTCAGTCTTGCAAGGAAGCCAAAAAAAAAAAAACCAAAAAAAAGTGCTATGGGGAAAAATCAGAAAAAAATTGTGAATAATTTGGAAAAAAAATTGCAAAATTCACAAATTATTCAGATTTAATTCAGTCAAAATTCGATCAACCAAATAATTTAGCGTTTAGTTCGGCATTACCAAAAAAATAAATTATTCAGATTTAATTGGCAAATGTTGTGACTTGTGACTATGGCCCCATTCCACCATTCGCCTTATTTGGTGTATAAATGGAATCACCACAGAGAATATCCTAGCTGTTTGACAATATAAGATCCTCACAGGTACGTACGAACTGGAGATCGACCACTATATTCTCTTATCTTATACCTTATTAATTACTTTCCCTTCTCAATTTAATCTGGCTTTATATAAAGTCACACTTGCAATCCTCCATCCCCCCTCTCTCTCTCTCTATTTCTCGGAAAGCCTACAACCTGAGCCTATCCATCTCCTCCCATTTTCTCTCTTCCATTCCTTGTACAAAGCAAACTTATTAAACCCCACACTGCACTTGGCTTTGCCCATCTCTCTACACAAAAGATATAATTAATGGATAAAAACACCAGTAGTAGTAGCTCTTGGGATAACCTTGACATGAGCACGAGCATGAGCATGGGCACCGCCTCACATCACCTCTTCTTCAATCAATCTCCACCGTTGGATCCTTTCATTCATCAACAGCATATGCACCATGATCCCCATCATCCCTACAATAACCAACCTCTACAAATCAATAATATCCCCTCCTCTAGCCTCTCTATCCCCCCTCAAAGAGATCACCATGCTGGTTCTAATACCGAACAAACCGATCAGCAAGAATTCAATGAGCAGGACGAGGAAGAAAACCTAGGTGCCATGAAGGAGATGATGTACCGAATTGCCGCAATGCAACCTGTCGACATCGACCCTGCTACTATTAAGAGGCCAAAAAGACGAAACGTGCGCATCAGCGACGACCCGCAGAGCATTGCAGCGCGTCACAGGAGAGAGAGAATCAGTGAGCGGATACGGATCTTGCAGAGGCTTGTACCAGGCGGTACCAAGATGGACACAGCGTCAATGCTCGATGAGGCAATTCGGTATATCAAGTTCTTGAAAAGGCAAGTGCAAGAACTACAGACCAGTGGGGGCGGGCCACAGGTGTCAGTTGCACTACCTATGCCCGTACCTGCACCACCACAAGTCGGTTTGATCGGGGGAGTTCAGATGGGGCCCATCGACTGGAAAATTCTTCATGGTTCATCACCTTCTTCTTCTTCCTCTTCCTTGGGACCTCAATTAGGGTTTGGAAGCGGGTTTGGTGCATCAAGCAGCCATGGTGTGTAGTGTGAAAATGAATTAGACTGTTGATTCATCTTGAGAGGTAATCAATTGGTTTGAATTTGAAATGTTGAAGAATTTTCTTTGATGTGTGCAATTAATTAATGATATAATTTTAGAGGGGTATAGTATAGGGGGAATTTCATCATTGCTCCTTTTCTCTTAGCAGTTAGGTCTTACCTTCTATGATCGAGGTAGATAAATATTTAAAGCTTATATATCATTTCTTCTCTTTCATGTATATACTAGATGGAGACATTGACATTCACATCTGACTTAAACATAAATTACATAATTAATTTTTCAAATTCTATCATTAAAAATATAATCTCACGTGTTGAATTCCTTGGGCATGGCATGCACATGGCAAGTGAGTAGTTCTCTGTCCATTTCTGAGAAAAATGGAGAGGATGTGTTTACATAAAATTTGTAGTAGATGGTAGCTAGCATGTGACACTAGTTTGTTACAATACGGTTGACTATGAGAGGCCAAGGCATGATGATAACGGTTACCAGGTCACGTAGGCGCATGATTGCTTTGAAATTTGTGTGATGTTACATTGTCTAGCTAGCTATATATAAATAAAATTTTATAGTATATAGTTTTTTTTTTTATTCTATTTTGTTGGGCGCCATGTATTTTGTGCGAGGAGTTATGAAGTCTAGGCTGGAATTTTGTTTTCAGCGTTCCCCAAGATAAACTGTGTTGCAACATGCTATCCTTTTGGATCATCTCTATCTTTTTCTCTCTGTAATTTCATGCATGTTTACTATGTTTGTAGTGTTGTTATCTTTGTTTTTTTTATGGATATAGTGATCACACATGATGCTTTTAATTTGGCCTAATTATTTTATAATCTTTCTCACTTTTAGTTACGTTCCAAGGTGATTACAATGTGAAGTAGTACTGTCCTAAATTTTTTTTTTTTTTTTTTTTTGGGGGGGGGGGGGGGGGGGGGGGGTGAGGGTTGGTGTTGGTTAAATTTATGTTGGAAATCATATTTTTACCGTAGACCGCATTTACATTATGTTATTAAATAAATATATTGCTCTACCTACTCCGTATCTCCATTCTATTATTAAGCACGTTGGTTGTCCGATCCGTCAATGACTATAATTGAAAATTAAAATTTTAGATTTAATCTCAGCCATTCAATTACATAATATGTCTTTTTTGATTAAATACATCTGAATAATGTGTAGAAGTCTAAATTTAACTAAAAATATACTCGCCACACGTACCGCCACATAATGCATTACAATTAAAATTAAATAAATTATGAAATTTAGCAATATAATATGTTTCCTTATTTCTTCCTCCCCAATTTAGCGATATAATTATATTTCCTTATTTCTTTCATTCATTATTTATCTTCTATGTTTCTATAGCTATTGCCGTGAAAAATTTAGAAATATTATCAATTTTGTTTCTATACATATGAGGATATTTGATAACAAGTTATCTGGCTTTTAGCAATTTTTTTCTTTGTTTTCTTGTTTCTACTCTTCATATATCTACATGCATCTCTTGCATCTTTTATTTGTATGAAAATACATTGTCATATTTTTTTATTGTTGAATAATTATTTTTTATTAGTCTACTTTTCATGGAAATATGTCATTTTGTATGAGATTTTTTTTTCTCTTATAATATATTCCGTTGCAACGCACGGAAGTGATACTAGTATGTTGCTAAAAGCGCTTAAAATTTACAAATGCAGTGTCAGAAAATTATAATATATATACATATATGCAATATAGATACATGTAGTTGCATATATATATGGTGCTGCAACTCATTATTTACTTGTTTCTACAATAAAATAGTATATCTTGTTGACTTGACATTAATGCACCCAATTAAGATATATAAAATATTGTTATGAATAACTAGTACTGTGAGTACAAGTTACCTAGTTATTAAATAATAGAGTAATTATAATTTTTCCTACTTATCTATCCCTCATTTTATGTCCCAACTAACTTTCTATTTTAACTATAACAATAACTATTATTTTTAACAACATTTATTTCTTTCATCTTTCTCCTTTTCTCTTCCATCTCCATTTTTCTCTTTCACCTCCATCTTCTTCTCTCACCTCCTTCTCTCACCTACGCCTCTCTTCCACCTCCCTCTCTCACCTCCCTTTCCTCACCTTCGCCTCCCACACTTCACCTCACATCACCTCTGCCTCTACCTCCCTCTCCCACCTTCTCCTTCACCTCTGTTTTTCCATCGATAAGCTACCCTCCCTCTCCCACCTCCCATCCTCTCCCACCTCGAAATGGTAAATACAATAAACTCCCTCCCTCTTGCACTTTCGCCTCAGTTTTTTTCCTCTATGCCTGTTGCTCCCACTCCAGCAAACGTTCTACTAGAGATCATCTGTCACTCCATCTCAATTAAGCACACCTCTGCCAGTAATGAATACTTCAATGTGTAGGAATGAATACTATAGCACGTCTCTACCGGGTCAGATCTGTCACTATCGATCGTATCAAAATAATTTTGTATATGTATATGCAATTAATCCCTTTCATGTTTATGTTCTCATTCCTCATAAAGTAGTGAGTTTTGCAAAGAACAAAACTTTATTAATAGTGAATTAGGCCACTGCGTATTAAATAAATAACATATAAATAAATTTTGAAAAAAAAAGAGAGATATATGAACGAATACTTGATGCCTTAGAAATGAATACTTCAATGTGTATAAATGAATACTTAATATCTTAGGTATGAATACTTGCGTGACAAGATATTAATACTTGTGCAACGGACAACTAGAAAGTATGTTATCATGGATCTCATTTGCAAGATAAAAATATGTAGAAAACACATGGTTTTAGATTTGCAAAATTCTTCACAGATCGTCATAAATATTGGTTAAATTGAACGGAGAAAAAAAAATCCACCTCTAAAAATGTATAGAAGATGGATGAGTGATGTTCCAGTTTTTATATTTGCACTTACACGACGAAAATTAATACTTTCTCGATAAGAGATGAATACTTGTGCAATGGGCAACTCGAAAGTATGTCATCATGGATCTCATTTGAAAGATAAAATTGTGTCGAAAGTGTTCGTGGTTTTAGATTTGCAAAATTCCTCATAGATCGTCAGAAATATTGGTTAGATTGAACAGAGAAAAAAAATCACCTCTAAAAACGTGTAAAATATGGATGAGTAATGTGTCAAGTTTTTATATTTGCACTTGCACGACGAGGATGAATATTTTCTTAATAAAGATGAATACTTGTACAACGGACAACTCAAAAGTATATCATCATGGATCTCATTTTAAAGATAAAATTATGTCAAAAACATTCATGGTTTTAGATTTGCAAAATTTCTTACCGATTATCAGAAATATTGTTTAGATTGAACGAAGAAGAAAAAATCCCACCTCTAAAAACGTGTCCAGCTTTTTTTTTAAATACTTGATATATTAGGTGTGAATATTTTATGTGTTATAGATTAATACTTGATGCATTATAGATGAATACTTGCACGCACCAGTTATAAAATCTTTTAAATATTATGTGGTCCCAAAATAGTAAGTGGTCTCCCTAAGTAGTTAGTAGTTATTGAAGTAGTTAATACATGGGGGATGAAATGGATGATTGTTATAGGGGATAGCTAGATGCTCCCTAAATAATATTGGATATATCTGCACCCCCAATATATATATTTGAAACCCTTGTATATTTACTGAAGTTGGACTTTATGTACATTTGGCTTATTATCTTTAATTGTCCATTAATGGAAGTGAATAAATGGAAATGAACTTATGTAGATTTAATTAGATCATACAAGTCAAGTACTGACAAATCTATTACTTAATTAAAACCTGGTTGATTATGACTCTTTGCATAAAAGGCCATGTGGTTCAAATATTTTCTCTGTTTCAATTTTTTCTTGGGAACAAAAAACATACAGGAAGAATTAAAGTTATTTCATAATAGTGGAAGAATATGTAGGAAAAAGCCAAAGGGTTAACTGTACTATATTATTGATGGATCTATGAGATATTCCTAACTAGAACTAGCCTAGGGTAAAACAAAACAAAAATAAATTGAAAAATGGGTAGTGCAACAGAGTTAACTGTACTAATATTGCTTCTGGATTAATTACTTGCTTAATTATGATTAATAGGAAGAAGCTCATGAAGCATGCAAGAGGATATTTAGTTAATAATTAATTTATATATTGTATATACGGAACTTCAAATATATATGTGTACTAATTTTGCTTCTTGATTACTTGCTTAAAATTAATAAGGAAAAGCTCTTTGGAGTATTCAAGAGGATACACACACACACACACACACACAATAATCTGTAGATTGTGTATGTGGAACTTTAAATATGTGTGCAATTAATGATAAGCAAAGTATGCAAATCTCCCAGTTAGAACATTTTTTTAACACAGAGCTGACAAACTATTCAGTGTTGCAATTAAATGTATTGATGATGTCATCTCATGTTATATATGTGCTTTAGGTTCCTCTTATCTAAATCTCCTTGGTAACTGATTTATTGTTAACTTATCAAATTGAATTTATTTTTTGTGCAATCCAAAATTTAATAAGGCTTTTGCTATCAAATGCAGGCTATGTGAAGCTTGGAATGCACAACTGGATCTCTTTTCTAATTATTTGATGCAAGGTTACTGAATCAGAGATCAGAAGAAAATATTAATTTGTGCAAGAAATTAGTCATGATGCTAAATTAAATTAGGGGCTCATCCATTTGTTGCAACTGTATATGTATGATTTTATCAGAGCTCATTAGCTCAATATATTTTAGCTAGTCAAAATATCTTTGATGTTTTTGAAGTATATATATAGGTTGGGCTACGGTGCTTTGCGAAGTAAAGCGAGTGTTTTACTTCACGTCTATATCTTCGATTTTAAAGTTGAAAACGTCTATCTGAACCGTTCAAGTTGATCTCCATATTAAATTGTGCATGGAGACCAAATTTTACATTTTTTGGAATTTTTTTACTATTTCTTTATAATTTTTGAAAATCGTTGGTTTTCAGAAAATTCTGGACCATCAAAAACAGCGATTTTCAAAAATTCTAAAGAAATAGTAAAAAAATTTCAAAAAATGTAAAATTTGGTCTCCATGCACAATTTAATATGGATATCAACTTGAACGGTTCCGATTGACGTTTTGAACTTTAAAATCGCAAAATATGAGTGTGAAGTAAAACACTCGCTTTACTTCGCGAAGCACCGTAGCCCAACTCTCTCTCTCTCTATATATATATATATATATTAATTACATACTTACAAGAAACATGTTCAGACAGCACATAAATTGTAATCAATGCTTTTGCTGTTGATATTGTTTCTCACAGAGAAGAGCTATTTATTTATTTTACAGTTGCAGATGGCCCAAACTGATTTCTGTGCAAACAAAGCTAAAAAAAGCTGTCCAGGGTCTTAATCTCTTTTCACTTTTCATTGTTGTTATTGTTGTTGCTTAATTTTGATATCAAATTTTGTAGTCATATAACCAACTAAAACCCTAATTATCAAAATGAACTAATTTTGTGCAAGTTGCAACCTCAAATATAAATAGAGCTGTTATTTATTTATAATGTTAATTATTTGGTTCTTGGTGCACCTTGTAGTGTATTTCATCTCAATGTTGTTATACAATTATTCAGAAAGAGAACTACGCTGAGTCTAGGGTACGTTTGGATGCACTCTAAAATAGCTAGAATAATTACTATTTGAGAATATTAGATGAGCATAGTGATTTTTGGAAGACTGTGAAAATAATGTTGATGTGGTGCTATTCGGAATAGTGAAAATGTTGCTTGGATTGAACATTTAGAATAGCGATGAATGAATTGAACATTTGAGAAAGCACCAATTGTTATTCTGACTTTTTGTAGGAATAGCGGAACAGTGCTACTCTCGCTGTTCCGAATAGCAATTGAGTATGTTTGAATGGATCGGAACAGTGCTATTCTCACTATTCTCAGTACATCCAAACATATCCCTAGTTGCTAAAGTATATCGGCTCGCCGCGTTGCTTCTGATCATGTATAGGAAATCTCATGTTGGAATTGTTTAGCTACTCTCACTGGAAATGAGAGTTCAAAGAATTTTGATTCTCATCTCATGCTTATAAAATTAAAATAATTACTCGATCAAGACCGAAAATGATATAACGATTGGTACGATAATGGTACACGCAGACAGTCTGTATATGAGATGTTCATAGAATAAAAGCAGGGTTGTAAGCAGTGCTTAGGTTTGGTACCCTTTTTTTTTGTTTGAGAAAAATAATAGGCTTCCATACCGATCTTAAAGAAAAAGATATAAAGTATGGAGTTCCTGCATTTGTTTACAGCACGGTACCGGTCATGTTGTTCTGATGTTGGTTCGGTACCGGTCAAGCAAAGTATGGGAGTATGGTACCTAAATTCTTTCGCTACTTACCAATGTATTAACAATTTAACATGCCGTATACAACTAACAGATGGAACAACACACAAAAAGCAAAAAAAAAAAAAAAGCAAAAAAATAGAAAAAACCAATATCATATCTAATATAGGCCCCATGTAATTTTTGCTCCCAAGTTCCAACCATATAAATCCAATTCTATTGTTAAATAGGTATCTGATATCCAGGCCCCACCAATCAGTAACAGTACTGGTTCCGCCGCCCATGTAAGAGAAGCAACCAATGAGCTTCTCTAACTAAAATAATAAGAGGAAATAAAGGCAACTAGGAGGTATTATATTTTATACTGATATTTTAATAAAGGAATAAATTAGTTTGGTGGGAGTCACAGGAAACCATATGGTTGTCATGCACCATATCAAATGCATGATACATAATAATAATAACAACAATAAGATCTGTGCCAGTGAAGGGTGTGAATCTGAATTCTGAAACAGAGAGAGATAAAATAATATGATACAAACAAATTGAAGAAGAAATGAAGAAAGATGGAATAGAAAATATTATCTATAAGTGCATTGAATTCAGGACTGCCAAGGCACAGCACCAATTATGCACCACATCCCACTGGTCTGACCTCATACCTCCTCCTTGGATCTGGCCCCCCTTTATTGTCTCTTCACTAAAAAGATTATAAACCCTTTTTTTTTTCTTGTATCGCTTTAAATAAATTATGAGATGAAAAGTTGTAAATTAATGTTTTTTTTTTCTTTTTTTCTTGTATTATAAACCCTTCCTTTAGGGCGTGTGAAAAAAAAAATTCACTCATAGTAATTTTTTTTTTCCATGCGTATAGTATTTTGACCATTTAAATTAGACTAAAAGTCAAACTCGTTCTCGTTCCGGCCTGTTCCCGCCTGGCAGCCGAACACACCCTTATTGTTCCCTTGAGAGGTGACTGTCTCGGTTCGGTCGATTTAGTTCCTGTTTCGGTCTAATTTAGTGCTTTCTTGACTGCACATTCCCTTGAGCAGGTGACTATTCCTGTTCGGTTGATTCAGTTGCCGGTCCAGTTTGATCTAGTGCCTTCTCAGCTGTGATTATGTGTAAATTGCTAGAAGAAACAAGACAAATAAGCGCACACATAAAATAATTACAAGGATTCTATAATTTCAATCAAGCAAGAATTATCAAATTTACAGTTAAGTACTTTTAAAGACACTCGTTGTCTAATATCATGTAACAACTGCTTGTAACTTTTTGAATCAATGTAATTGCTTACTTAATTATTTAAAAAAAAAAAAAATTATGACATGCTAGTGAGACCCACGTGCGTCAAATGTCAGGCATCCTAGGTGTCAATAGCCAATTTGCTGTTCTCTGAGTTAAATCTTATGTGGCAATTAATTTAATGTTACATATCTGTTTTCATAAATGTTAAGAATGAATATTTGAGGCAAGCATCTTTGGACTTCATTGCAATAGATCTAGTATTGGTATCTTTCTCACATATTCCACACCAAAAAATGGTATAGTTTTTTTTTTATTAAAAAAATATTTATCTCCATTCTTATATTATGCATGTAGTTGTCCTGATCCGTCAACAGCTGAGATTGAAAGATGAATTTTCATATTAATTATTAGCCCTCCAATTACATAATTTGTCTCTTTTGATTAAATACATCTATATTATGTATATAAGTCTAAATTTACTTAAAATCATACTCGCCACATAAACTGCTACATGGTTGTTACAATTAAAATTGAATGTATCTCCAACGATCCGTTTCCTTATTTCTCCTTATAGCTATATTTGATTAATGCAATTCAATTATTTCCTTATTTCTCCGATTCTTTGCAATTAAATTATGTCATCTATATTCTCAACAATGAAAATAGAAATTATTCAATCTTTCAAAATTTGTAAAGAAAATCAATTTTTCATGTGTGAAGAGAAGAAATAGTCTTTATTAGAGCTACTAATATGCTTTTACAATTTCTTAATTTGTTGCTTGCTACCAATATGCATTTCACAATTTCTCTTCGCATACTATTAAATCCAGTAATATGTTCCCGTTGCAATGCACGGGCATGATACTAGTTGAAATATGTTTGTGGTATATTACCCATTAATTTTTAATTTTCTAATATGAACATCCATTTCAACTTGTATTGAGCATGCCCAACATGTGCTTTTATTTAACTATATATAAAAAAAAGTAGTGGATAGTATGTACCACTAGAAAGTGGGATACAAATCTGTTGCGATTCCAGTAAGTCAATAGTAATCATGAAATCTCTGCTATTATAAATCCAGTTGTTAAAATGTTTTGAGATATGTGCACAAAAAAATTATTGAAAAGAGTTGCTTCAAAATTTGTTCTCGAAAAAGAATTAACGGCTAGATTTGAAAAGGCAGAAATTTTAAAATTACTGTTCACTCACGGAGGATTGCAGCAGATTTATTTCCTAAGAAGTGGGGGTTTTCATTTCATGCATGCCTTTTTATTATAAATTATTTAAAAACTAATTGTACATGCAAATGCTACAGAAGTGTTAACATGCAAATGATCTGTATATGATACACAAGATCCAAAAAGGTTGTTCCCTTGCCACATGCATGACGCTATGAATTTAAACATTCTGTGACCCCTAACTCCCCTACCTATCATTTTTAAAATTTAGCTGATATAAATATGTATTATTATTATACTGACTTCTTGTCAGTATGACCTTTACCTAGTTACCTGTAGTGCTACTTTGTTCTGGTGCACTAGATGCTTCTTCTTTTACCGAGCCATCAACAAAAGTTATTAGCGTACATAAGTCATATCAAATGCATGAAGATGCAACATATCTGATCAAATTTTTTCTCAAAAAGTAAAGAGCAAGGCTGTGGTAACATGCATACTACAGTTTATATCTCAGTCAGATCCTGTTTAGCACACCGATGAAAATGAATGTTAGCATAAGAAAAATGAAAATTTAAACTGTTTTTTATTGTTTCTGTGAAAAAAAAAATGAACAAAACCTCATTTTCATACCAAAATATCCTTAATCAAATTTTACATTTTTTTTAGATAGATAGAAAATTATTATTTTTGAATGGTATAGAATTTCAAATCAAGTAATTTTCTACTTATGTAAAATAAATAGTAGACAAATTTAACAAAAAAAAAAATATATATATATATAGAGAGAGAGAGAGAGAGGCTAATGTGCTTTTGGTAACATATGAATCGAAATACACACGATCCAAATTTAAAATTTCAAAATTCAAAAAGTCAATCTGAACCATTCATCTTATTCTCCATATTAGTATGTACTTGGAGACAAAATTATATATATATAGAGTGGGGTTAAAATGCACCCTCTTTTTTGTGCTCCAAACGTGCACCCTTCCCTCGTTTCTTCATTTTTAAAATTCAAATAGTTGATTTGAATCTACCAATGTGTTCTACATATTAAAATGTGCTTGGAGACCAAATTTTACATTTTTTGGAAATTTTTTACTATTTTTTCAGAATTTTTTATTAAACTAAACAATAATAAAAAATTCAGCACAGTGATGATTTTCAAAAATTCTGAAAAAATAGTAAAAAATTTCCAAACAATGTAAAATTTGGTCTCCAAGTAGATTTTAATATGTAGAACACGTTGGTAGTTTCAAATTAACTATTTGAATTTTAAAAATAAAGAAACAAAGGGAGGGTGCACGTTTGGAGCACAAAAAAGAGGGTGCATTTTAACCCCACTCATATATATATATATATATATATATATATATATATAGAGAGAGAGAGAGAGAGAGTTAGGTTAATATGACACTAGTGTTATATAAAACTAAATAACACCACATCTTAAACCCTTAGATTTGTTTTTACTGTTCAAGCACTTCATTTTGTACGGATCTTAAAGCAGATCTAAGGATTTAAGATGTAGTGTTATTTAGTTTTATATAACACTAGTGTCATATTAGCCCAACTCATATATATATATATAATTTAATTGCAAGTCAACAGTTCAAATTAACTATTTGAATTTTAAACATGACAATATAAACATAGTAGGAATAATCGGCCGATACGGATTAGTATCGGCCGTTGGCGATCCGATTTTGGTCCGATTTTCTCGGTGTGCGATTTTCAGCCAAAAACTGGTTCAAATTGGCCAAATCAAGCTATTTTTCGTCGATTCTTCTACTGTGGAGCGATTATTGACGTTGATTCTCACGATTTGGAGCGAATTTTCACAAAAAAAACGAAGTGCTACGAGCCTACAACTTCAAATTGGATTTGGGAATGAAATATGCAATTTTGACTGGGTCAAAAGCTAATTGGAGAAGAAGGGTTATTTCTCGATCCCTTTGTCTGAATGAAAAGGCCCACTTGTCAGGTTTAACAAGGGAGAACTTGAGTGGGGCTACTCAGTCAGAGTGTTAAAGAGAAGTTGGGGTCCGCTGGCAGTGGCACTGATTGGGGTTCACCGTTCATCAGTTTTTTTTTTTTTTTTTCTTTTTTCTTTTCAGTTTTAGTGTGGGGAGATGTAGGGATTATTTTCATCAATTGGGTTTGGGCCATTAATAATACCTATTTATGTATTCAATAAAGAAATTCCTAAATCTGATTTTTTTTTTTAACTTAATGTCTATTACTATTTATGTATTCAATAATAATATCTATTTATTTATTATATTGTATTAATGGATTATTTGATTGTAATTATTTATCTAAACATAAATTATTGACAAACTAATTTTTTTATCAATTTTTTCCTAATTTTTAGTGTAAAACAAGCTTCTGATCAAAAAGTCCGATTTTCCGATTCGAATCAGCCGATACCGGCCGATACTCCGATCCCATATCGGTATCGGTCCGGACCAATCCCGATACCGATTTTTCCTACTATGAATATAAATCCATATTGATGGCCTGTGTAACATGCATATTACCTTAGCCTTGCTCAAAAGTAAATCTTCTATTTTTACTGCTATAAACTTCCACAGAGTCAAAAGTACTAGACAACAAAAATATATATAATACTATTTCTTGGTTTGTGTAAATACCAAACTGACACCACTCCTTTTAACTGTCAAGTGCAACATAACTACTGTTATCATCCATCAATTTTTTTTTTACGACCGTTAGTTCAGATATTTACAGACAGTGATGGTTTCCCTTTCGTACAAAAAATTACCCAAAAAAGATTGAGATTTCTGTACCTGTACAAGATTTTATTGTATAGTAATTCAGCTACATCCGTACACAACCTAACCATGTGGCATTTAATGTAAAATCCAGTCTGGTAAGAAAAAAGCATTATTAAAACAGTTCTACATCTATTTGAACTCAAAATCAATGTTCATACACAAAAAGTTTTACATGAGACATCATGAGAAGTCTCATATACATATCAAACCCTTCCTCATTTTTATACATGTCAAGGCAAAAGCTAAAATCAGATTCTCGCCTTTCATCCCGAAAAAAAAAATAGAAGTAACAAAAAGGAAAGTGTGTTGGAAACTACAATTGGTACATAATCTACGTATATGCTTTACACATAAGAAAGTGAGAGGTATAATGAGGGCATTGTTTCTTGCAGCAGATCATCTGTTTAAATGACTGCCAGGTGAAAAATCAAAGAATAACATTTGAAAATTAAGAAAAAGACAAAAAAAAAAAAATGCTAACCCCCACAAAACAAACACTTTAATTTTGCAGATTTTTCCAACCTGTGGATATGAAAAGAAGTATAAAAATATCAGTACTGGTTCATCATACCTTTATCTGAAAAGAACAACATAGTTTATGCGAGGAAGAAGTGAAATAGATATGAAAAGTTATAAGAGTTCATAATTTTACAAGGTCAGATGTGACAGCGTAACATTTTAGCATACAAATCTAGTACTGGCAAGTTCTTTTGCATGATGTGATACAATCCCTAACCAATGTGTACCAAAATTACAATTGGTAAACTTTACTTTCTGGTGCTTGAATATTTTCAGTTTAGGTTTTACATTTTCAGAAAGTTGTTCGGCACTTGCATGTCAAATTTTACCAGACCAAGGTGCCCTGGCCCGGCATCAGACTTAAGAACCAGGTCATAGACCCGAAAAACTTGGCAACGAGTATAATTATTTATTATGAACATACGGAAAACTTCAATTCCTTTTTTTTTTTTGATAAAAGTTCAATGTTAAATCCATCATAAGATGCTGTTTTATGAGTGAGACTATGGTACTATGCATACGTATATTGGTCCATACTATGGATCGATATCTCTATTTTTTAAATTCCAAACGGTCCATCTGTACTGTTCAACATAATCTCCATATGCAAATGAACCTGTAGATCAAATTCTCGACCATTCAAAAGTAGTTTTTAACTTATCTAAACAAATAAAAATAAAATTCTAAAAAAATATAAAATTTAGTAGGCAAGGACATTTTCATATGGAGATCATGTTGAACGGTTCCAATCGATTATTTGGACTTTAAAAACGAAGATTTTAATCCATAGCCTCACTCCTGTTTTACTAATACTGTGTTAATACTAGTCTGTTGTTTTTCTTACGAACCTAGGTACAGCAGTACAGTTTCTACAAATCAATAGAAGATTGACTATTAAATAGAGCGGACCACACTCAAACAGACCCACATAACAACCCATACCGACCTAAGGGTCTCCAGCTTGGTTCAGCCCACCAACACCAGCACTACTAAGGCCCAAAAAAAAGTGGGCCAGGAGTATTTCGGATATGAGGGTTCAAATATTTCATGTTCTTTTGTTTTCAAAGTCCAAACAGTCATCCAAACCGCTCAACATGATATTCCAAAATAAAATGTGCTTTGAGACCAAATTAAAATATGCTTGGGTACAAAATCATTGTTTTTCAAAAAATTCTGGACCATCCAAAAGCAGTGATTTCGTATGTATCTAAAAGATTAGTAAATTATTTCCAAAAAAATAAAAAATAATCTCCAAGCATATTTTAAGCATATTTTAATATGGAGATCATGTTGAACCCTGCTCTCGGGATATAAACAAGCCTAATAAAACTAGAGATATACACAGAGGGACAGGGGCTCACCGTCAGTGAGGAGGTATGAAAAGACAATCTCATTCCAGGCATCAGGTACACCTGGCAAGCACCAGTGGCTGCAGTCAAGAATAGTCAACGGATGGCTGTAAGTGCCAATGTGTGCATCACTTCGAAATGCACCCATGGAAGTAACATTTAATACAGTAACAGGTACACGCATCGAGGAGACCACACCTGCTATGACATCGCCAAACTCGCTTTTATCTGTGCCTTTTGCTTCTAAAGATGGCTCTGTAGTCACCTTGCACTCCTTTTGGTTAGCACCGCTGTTATAAGTTACACCTCTATTTTAGAGCAATTTTGTAAAAAATTTTGCTATTACTGGCACTATTTTGGCAACTACTAGTGAATCTTTACAGATATTTCAAGTGCCACCTCACATTTTTCCTACTTGCAACCAAAACATCATGTCTTAGGCCGTGCTCTAGGGAAGGGGAGGGAAAGGGAGAACAGGGGCAGCTTCAAGAGTATACCTCCTCTACGCCCCAATTTGAGGGTTACAAATTTGAATGGTTTGAATATAGAGTTCACCTCCGCTTCCCTCCTCTCCCCCTCAAAATTTAATGTTGTAGAGCAAGTCAAACAAGTCAGGTCAGGTCACCCCTCTCCTCTCCCTTCTCATGCAGCACACCCTTTTAGGCTTTTTTTTTGCAAATTGTGACCATTTGATTGTAATACAGTGCTGACTAGCATCTGCTATATGTTTTCAATTTCAAGAAAGGTTATTTTGATATGTAACCTACAAGACATTAAAATATCGCACATGCCCCTGGAGGCGAGAAACAACAATAGCATCCCCTCCATAACAACATTAAGTGTCCCCTAAAACACTCTAAATCTGTTCTAGTTTCTTACAATGCCAAAACTAACTAAAATTTCTAGCTTGATTATCTACAGCTTACAGCTTTTTGTAGGGATATGAAGAAATTTTCTCAATTTACAGGGATAAACTATACATAAATTCACTAATTTTTTATAAGGGAACTAACCTCCAATGAGACGGCTCGAAGGTGCGAAAGAAAACATGGGTTTTGTTGGTGTTAACCGACCTCTCAACCCAGGAGGCCCATGTTTGCAATGCCATTTCAAATGCTGAAATTATCGACATGCCTAGCCTGAGGGACCCACCCGCCTGGAAATAGCAGCCCCTGTCGAATAGAAACCATCTTCTCTCGTAAATAATTAAATTAAAGAATAAAAAGTTTTGCTACTGTCGCCTTTTATATGCTAATAAAACCTCATCTTTGGGTTTGTACCAACTTGCAGTTAAATCTATAGTATTTGGAAGATAAGGCCAAATAGACTCGAAATACATTATATAATCTTTTGATTTAAAATAAAATGAAAAAGAAACTTACAGGTCGAAAAGTTTACTTGGGGTCCACCAATGGCCTGAATTAAACACAAGCAAATCAGAGTCGACCCATTTGCGGCTAAACTCATCCAACCGATCAAGCTTTAATGCAGCCCGGACCCGTTTCGGCCCATGCCGAGGCGCCAAACCTTGTTGGACCAAAAAAACCGATCGAAAAAATTCAACACTCAAATTGTACTCCTCAAACTGAACCCCCAAAAACCGGATTGTCTTTGAGATCTGGTTCCCATTTACTTCATACACGCTTTTTGGGTCCCGCACGCCCGTCATGAGCATGCATATAAACGACTCCCACTGTGTACGACTCATTGAATCTCCCACAAAGACAACCCGCTTGTTTCTAAGCTTTTCCAGTGCTCTTAGCGCATTAAATCTCGGCAATTCACAGTCCTTAGGTTTCCATCTCCATTTCAAGTAATTGGTATCTTGTCTCCCGTTAGCTAAACAATTGAAGCCCCTTTCAGCAAACGGGCAGTTAGAACTGTTATATAACGGGTACAAATCATCCGGGACCCACATTCCATCAAACACATTGCACACCTTATGAGTGCCTTTGGTGCTTCCTACATGAGCAATCGGCACTGGAGCTGGGACCCACCAGGCCCAGTACCGAAACACAGACAAGTAAACAACGCATGCAGTTATCACTAGGATGGAAACTATGAAGTAGGCGATAACAGGTGAGTCGAAGGGAGGCGGTCCAGAAACCCACCACTTGCGGTGGTGGGCCCCACTAATAGCCCGAGGGCTATTCACACCTCTCGGAGTGAGGCGGGCCGAGGTCGAACGGTTAAAATTGATAGTTGACATGCGTGATCGAGCCAAGGGGTGGCCGGCAGGGGCCAAGGCCCCCCCTTTTCTATTATTCCTGAAGTACCTCACTATAAAACCTAACACCTTGTACCATATACCATTAGCAAGCAATACTCAGTCACACCATTGTTGCATTGCTACCATAATTTGGAAAAATCTACCTATTGGCAGCGTAAAGTCCAATTCTTGGACGGTTTTATTTCAATCCCGACCGACCGGTTAAAAGAACCTTGAACCGGAATCGGAAGAGACACACCTACCTTATGTATGTCCGAGTTACGCCGATCGCTGACTGTGAATCTTCAGATTTGATTTCGATTACCGATTCGATTCTTGAAGGCAAAGCCGCAAAAGGGGATGCGTATCGATCGATGATCGGAAGAGAGATTTGGGGAATCCGTGATTCGTGAAGTGTGTTGAGTTGTTTGGTTTGTGGGAGGTGCGATCCGATCCGACGCCGAATATTTTGTTAGGCGGGAGTCCGTGACCCCCAAGGTACCTGAGGTGCGATTGAGAAAAATGGACGGTCCAGATTATTCCAATTCAGGTTAAACTCAATCCAGTGACTGGTGAGGTTGTAGGGTGTTCTGCTTTGAGATTCGTTCCAAGTGAAATGAACAGTGCCGATTCACCACTTGCACGTGGGTGATACGGATTCATTGGGCGGTGTATTTGGAAGTAGTTTTCTTCGGTTAGTTACCACTTACCACTTCTTCTTCCTTTTTTTAATTATAATTAGATTATAAACTACTCAGTAAAGATAAAATATAATTTATATTTTTACTTTTATAGTTTAAATAGCTAATTTGAACTGTTAGGTATGATTTTTACGTGAAAATGTGCATAAAAGTCCATTTTTATAATTTTATATGTTTTTTACTAGTTTTTATATTGGTGAAACTCACCAATGTAAGGTGGTTCGGAATTTTATAATTTTTGTTTTCAATTATTAACAAATCTTAAAAAATTATACGAGAATTAATATATAAAAAAAAAATTGATTAGACTTGGTCAATGTCATATATAAAAGTAAATGAACTCGGACCAATATGGCGCACAGAGTTTGCTCCGAACATGTGCATTCTGCTAGGCTATATATTTACAGGAACAATGAATTATGGACTTTAGCTCGCCTCCAGTACACCAAGTGCAGGATTAAATTAGCAGCACAAAATGGGTAAGATTCGGTCCGTGGCCTCGTGGGTCCCGTCGTGGGGAATGCGTGGAAAGTGCTTCTCTTTGATACGTGGAGGTGGAGGTAAGTGACGGGCTCCGTAGTCCGTACGCTCCATGTCCTTCCCTTCTCGGGTCAAAGTGGGTACAACCCGTTATCTATTACGTATCTACATCCGAAAAGTTGGACAACATCTCTTCAGTTGCATTTCTTAATTAAGTATACGTCATCCAGTGCGTTGTCATATGATAGACCTGCTAAACGAGCCGGGCCGGCCCATGGACTTTGAGCTGGACTCTTAAATGAGTCAAATTGAGCTGAGCTCAATTCGAGCTGAGCCCGAACTCGGCTCGAACTCGAAATAAATCACACATACTCGCTTTGATCCGAGCCGAGCCGAGCCGAGCTGCCCACTGAGTCAAACCATTCCTCTCCTCTCGCTCTCGCTCAATTCTTCTCCATGTCGAACAGCTGAGCTCTCGCTCTCTCGCTCCGTCGTTTGCCATCTGCTATCTCGCTCCGTCGCCTCCAGTTTCTCTCTTCTCTCTTCTCTCTTCTCTCAGGTGCTCTCTCGCTCTTCTCTCCTCTCCTCCCTCTCTTTTTTGAAATGAATCCCTCTCCTCTCCTTTCTCTCTCTGAGATGCTTAAATTGGATAGAAAACCATGATACTAGTACTGATTTGATTTTGTGGGTTTTGTTAAATTACGATTTTTGAAACATTTTGAACTATCAAAGTATCAAGTACCAGTCCAATTCTATCTCTCTGTGATGCTGGTACTGATATCCATGATACTGGTAAGCACAAACTTGTCTTCTGAAATGATTTAAGTGAGATCTATGAGGTAATTGATGTATGGTATAATTTGAGAGTGGCTGATCCTTAGATTATATTGTTTAATCTACACATTGAGATGTTTTTCAAATTACAGCTGTCTAATATACTTGTACATATCTGTTTCGAATGTACAAATAAAATTTCAATGTGTATATAAGTCGGTCACCTTCCATTTGAGTTTTATTCTAAACAATCCTGCTCCAATGCTTCTACTCTGCTAAATTATTTCCTTTAAGGGTAAAGAAGTAAAATCCGAGTGCTCAATTTTATAATTAGCTCCATATAAATTTACTTATCTTTTTTGATATGGTGAGGACTTTTGACTTAGGTAGCAAAGTGAAATTTATGGTGAGTGCTCAATTTTATAATGGTGAGTGCTCAATTTACTTATCTTTTATGATATAAATGTAGCTGAGTGCTTGAACAAGATGCTAAAATACCAGTATTGGAGGGTACAATGAAAAATTGATGGTCAGATTAATTTCACTCGGATCAAACTCAATCCAATGCCTATGAAAACTATAGAGTGTTAATTTTGAGATTTGTGCCAGGTTAAAAGAACGACCCGAATCAGAACGAGCTGAGAAATAAAGGAAGTATGAACAAAGTGATGACTCCTGACTTGCTTTATCAGTAACTTGAAGATGAAAACAGGTTACCTTAAACTCAACTGAATATTTAATTGTAGTCTTCATTGGCTTTTTAGTTTGGATATAATAGATGTATTAGTTTGGCTTTATGTGATATAATAAAATATGTCGATTTATCTGTATTGATTAGTTTGTTGTATGCTTGTAGGCGACTGATTTTCTACTGGTAGAGCTTCTACAGAGACTAATCACCATTTCAGAAGAGCTTGGATAGCCCTGCCCTAACTATTCTGGTATATATATATGAAATTTTTTTTTTAGCATAATTAGAGGCATGCCAAAGAATCTTGCAATAGCTCTATGCGCTTTTATCAAAAATGGGTTTATATTTGAGTTTATATTTGAGTTCATGAGATTGGTGCTCAATTTAACCAAGATCAGGTTTCCATTATTTTCATTTTGAGGCTGTTTTGGGTATTTCCTTGTACCAGTTCATGACTCCTTTGGTTTTATTTATTTTGAGCACTGGTATAGTGCTTGGTACCAAGTACCAACTGCTATGCATATGTAGCTTTAGTTTTTTATGCTTTTGTGGACTTACTTGCAAAAAGTTCAT
Organism: Carex pumila; assembly: GCA_033356055.1. NCBI lineage: Eukaryota > Viridiplantae > Streptophyta > Magnoliopsida > Poales > Cyperaceae > Carex > Carex pumila. Next base: position 53,659 of record JARJHM010000587.1, read on the forward strand.
GTTATTTAGATTGGTTGATCAGATTCGGTTACTGGTACGGTTCTTTATTTTTGCCTTCTTTTTGTAGAATTGATCAAAAAATGGGTTGTAAGATAATTGAAGGAAAAGGTAGATTTAATTGAATTCTTACTTGGATTAACATTTACTAGCATAGCTGTTGCACTGAAATTGCAACTAGATAGAACTGGGTTTCTATGGTAATAAGTATTAAATGCATATGAAGCATGGGCTGGAGTGTATTAATCTTACCATTATTTTGTTAGTTGTGTTTAAATCTTTTATAGCTATTTATTTGTTTGTTAGTTGGGTTGCTTTGTCTGTTACTTGTGTTTTCCTAAATGGATGTGTTATGTATTATAGCATGTGAGAAGGGCTGCTGTCTTGGCTCTAAGCACAGCTGCACATAACAAGCCGAGTCTAATTAAGGGCCTTCTTCCTGAGCTATTGCCTCTTTTGTATGACCAGACTGTTGTGAAGGTATTATTTTTTACTTTTTGTAACTATTGTTTGCATTATTTGAAAAAACTTTGGCTCGTAGTGGAAGACACCAGGTGCATTATTGGTGGTATGGTATTTCTCTTGTTTTTTAGTTCTTTTTTTTTGTACATGAGATGAAATCAAAACCCTCAAACAGTACCATACTATTGCTGGAATGGTACTGACATTGTTGATCATTCGTTTTATTAATTTGATTCATAGCTCCAATGTCTCAATCTCATTCGCAAACAAACCTTGATGTTGGAGAGTCTCAAAGTGGAACAATCAGAGTAAGGCAAAATCGGAAAAAAAAAAAAGAGATCCAATGCATGGGACCATTTCGAGCAAAAAGGTGATGGCTCGGTTGTGTGCCTGCATTGCTCTAAAGTGTTATCTCACGATCCTACTTTGGGGACTTCTCACTTAAATCGGCATATCACTAATGCATGCACCCAAATCAACGAGGAAGCAAGGGAGATGTTCTCGTCGAGTAAAGGAGGTGACTTCTCTAGTTTCAAATATGATCCCGATTTGACCCGTGATCTAATGACGATGTTGTTCATAGATGCCGAGATACCATTTTCGGTTATTGAAAGTCGGTTTTGGGAACCGACTATGAGATTACTAAGACCCGAGTACAGAGCTGTTGGGCGTCAGAGTTTGAGAAATGATGTTGTAGAGGTATTTAAGGCAAGAAAGGGGTTTTTGCTGAACGAGTTTGAAGAATTGGACTCGCATGTGTCTTTTACTTCTGATATTTGGACTTCAAGTGTCAGTTTGGGATATTTGTGCCTAACGGCACATTATATCGATAAGGGATTCAATCTTCAGAAAAAGATTATATCTTTCGATCAAACACCTTATCCACATTCGGGACATATGATTGCAGAATCGATTAAGAAAGCTATTTTTGAGTGGAAGTTGGATGAGAAGGTGTTTACAATCACTCTTGATAACTGTTCAGCAAACAATAATGCAATGACGTTTTTGGAATACATGTTTTGGGACAAGCCTGTTTTTGAGGGTGAAAACATGCACATGAGATGTGGGGCTCACATCTTGAACATTATGGTGCAGGATGGTATGGTGGTCATTCGGGAGGCTTTGACAAAAATTAGAGAGCTAATGCGGTACATAACTTCGAGCGGTCCGCGACTACAAACCTTCAACCAAATTCTAACTGCGATGCAGTTACCATCCATACCATCCTGCACCATAGTGGTAGAGGTAAATATTTTATTTATAATTTTCTTTAAAATTTAAATCTTATTTGAAATTCACATCTCATCATAACATTTTTTTAGATTGATCAATTTAGGATTTATGTTATGGTTCAACACTCTAATCTATGAGTCGTATTTATTCTTTTTCGTTAGAAATAATTAATGTAAGTAAAAATATGCTCTTTTATAAAATGTTACAGGATCATCGAGTGATGTGATATTTTGTCAAGTGCTTGGTTTGGAAAAAGAAAATCACCTAGCAATTGAAAAAGATGAATGTTAGGAAATTTGAGGCATGTTGATTCTTATGGATTTAAATTAACATTTGGTTTGTAATATGAAGAGTTTTGTATCTCTAATTCATGGATTGTTTGTTATTTTTGGAATTATGGTTATTTGTTGTTTTTGAATTCATGGATTGTTTAGTTTATTATTATAATAATATAACCCTAAAGTGCAAAGTGCAAACCAATCTTTGTAGTAATGGTTATTTTGTTATTTTGGTTTTTATCAGGAGTTAATTAGTCATTTGTTAGGTGAGTTTGATATTTGCTTCTGCAACTTTGTTATTATTTCTTGTATTTTTATTTTTATCATTATTATTTTGCTCTTCACTTTATAAATTTAATATTTCGTTTCATTTTATAAAAATATAATAGTTGAGTTTGAGCCGAGAATTATAAATTTAAAATATAATGATAGTTGAGTTTGAGCCGAGGATAAAGCGACAATGGTGTGAGGGCCCGAGAATTATAAATTTTTGTTGTTGACTTTGAAATATATTATAAATAATTGAGTTTGAGCCGAGTTCGGGCTGAGACAAAAAAGCCCAATGACCAAGCCGAGTTCGGGCCGAGTTTATAGAGTCTAATGAATCGAGCCGAGTCGGGCTTTATTCTTCAAAATTGAGTCGAGCCGAGTCGGGTTCTAATGAAATAATGAATGGGCCGGGCCGAGTTTTGAGCGAGTTACTGCTCATTAGCAGGCCTATATGATGAGGAGCTTCAAATTAAAAGGAATTGTGGTGGAATAAATAAAGAGTCGGGAATCATGACGGAACAGTAGTCGAAAGTGACTAGAATTGAATGGCATGTCTACGGACTTTTTATCAAAAAATAAATAAATAAAAAAATTCAATAGATTGGAGAAAAAGTGAAATTATTATGAAAATATAAAGTCAAATTCTTTTCTTTTACACTTTAGTTTCTCTATTCCATTCTACTATTCTATAGTAGAGATGGAATTAAAAAATAGTAACTTTTTAACATGTGAGAATTAATTAAATTTCACTCTTCTATTATTCCAAATGTATCGAACATGATTGGAATTTTATGGAATAAAAGCATATTTTATTATCCACTATTCCATGTATTTGTTGAACGGACCCGTATGATTCAGTATCTTTTATTTTTTTTTATGGTATTTTACAGTGGAGCTCATTATTTTACCGTTTGGAATTTATTCTCGGTCTCTTTGAGATTCGAACTAGTGTAAAGCAATATTATTTGTGTTTTGAGATTTATACAAAGTTAAAAGAACAGTCCAAATTCACTAATTAGAGAATCATTCAAAAATATTTTTTGTGCGGTATCTTACTTAGATACAAATTCTGTGTACAATGGTTTCCTTTTCTCTTTTCATTGTTTCTCTTGACTTCTTCTTCAATTTTTCTCTTCTAAAACATAAAAACAATCTCGGTTACGTCTAATCTGATTGTTTTTCACCTCTTTATCTCTTTCCTTTATTTTTAATGATCAAAACTTTATCTCCTATGAAGCACAGTCTTAGTGTACGGAGTTTATTTAATTCGGATCCAATTAAAATAGATTAGTCGGATCTCATTCTCTGTGGTACCATACTGAATCCGAATTCAACACGTTTGAGTCTCCACTGAAAATTTAAAATTGAAAGGAAAATAAAAGTAGGTGAGAGTGGATATGTTGATAGCTCCACTCCAATTTATTTATTTTAAGGTGGGTCAATTAATCACATTACGATTAAAATATTTTCTAATAAAATATAAGCCAGAAGCAATCAAGCAAATTGCTTTTAATTATTTGCATAATTGGACTAATCTAAAATTTATGAAAATAACATTATTTTATTTTCCGTGAATATGTTGACACTAACAGGCAATATTATCATTATCGTAATCAGATCGAACATAGATGAAATAAAAATTCAAATCAATAATTTACATATTAGACCAGTGAGTTAACCGATTCAAATGCTGTTTTTCTAAATAAATTTTTTATTTAATTATTCTTCAACTATTGATTTTTTTTTATAAATAATTATGTTTATTTAGTAGCTACTTCCCAACCACCTATTTTTTAAATAATTATTTTACTTAGTAACTATTTATTAGATATCAGGCCAAAAATTTTTTATATACCATAATAATAAAAAAAAAGCACCTCTGTTTGGGGGGCATTTCAACTTTATCCAAGCAGCAGAGCCAATCTACGGCCCCACTTAGCAAGCCGCATAAGGTGTTTTGGATTGTTGTAACATGAACAGTGGGGCCGCATATTACCTACGTAAATGTGAAAAGAAAATTAAATACCATAATAAAAAAAAAAAAACCAAAACACTCCTTTTTGAGGGAATTTTGTGGCTTAGGTAAATGTGGAATTCCCCCAAAACGGAGTGCATGTTTTGGGTTTTTTTTTTTATTATGGTATTTAAAAAAATTTCAGGATATCAAGATATAAAAGTAATGATATTGTTACATACTTTTGATGAAAATTAACAAAATATCTAATATAAGCGTGAAGCAAATTTCTTTTTATTATTTACATTACTGTATTAATATAGAATTTATGAAAAAAAAAATTATTTTATTTTCCGTGAATGTTGACACTCTTTACAAATTTGGATTTAATTTCAAAACCCAAGATCTTATTTTCAGTTCCTTCACGCTCCAAAGCATGAATTTGCCATATTTTAAAGAGAATATTGAGGTCATAATCATGTAAAAATATTAATTTAAGTTTGTTTACGAAAAATGTCTTAATATTTGAATTCTACTGGGGAGATCAATGGAAAATACTTTAAAAAAAAAATACCCACCCAGTTTAGAAGAAATTACTTTTTATGAACATTTCTCACAAAAGACCAATATAGATAATGAATAAAACAACAAGGGTCTCATTTATAAATTGTTTTATGCATTTATTTTTTTATCAAAAATTTGTTTACCCTTGATCTTATTTTTAAAAATTTTGTATGTACATATGTATCATTTATGAAGTAGATCAATTTCAACAATTTAAATTTACTAATTAAAATAAATCAAATAGACTTTTAAAATTGTTGTCATCAAATTTTCTTGGAGCACATCACACATTCACAACCCAAATTTGAGCACATTTCAATATATTTGACCTTTTTGAAAACATGGCTCATGGTTTGATCTAGAACATGCATTTCTTGTTAAAGAGCAAATAGGCACCCATACTTAATTTCTTTCTCGGCCTATAAGGCATGAATAAGGCCCATAGTTAATTTCTTTCTCGTAACATAAGGCATGAATAAGGCCCATATTTAATTTCTTTCTCAGCCCATATATGGTGTTAAAATGTCTATCTTGACGCAACATGTTCAAATTTTAGCCCAAAACATTGGAAGGTGGACTCGTCTACAATATTTGTGTGGATTAAGTTTGTTAAATATAAAATTTTCTGACAATTAAAATTTTTTTATCACGGATTAAATATTTGTGCTTTGAGATTGGTGCGGAACGGATAAGAACGTTTGAGAATTCCCATAAAAAAAACTCAAAGTTTGAGGTACCTCAGAGATTGAGAATTCGTCCCTACTCCCGTTCTGCCGTTCTGCCACCGAATTGATTGCATGCGTTTACAGCCGTTTGATCTCAGAAGCTGGAGAAAAAGGGATAAATTAGGCCGTCAGATTCGACTTTCTCTTCATTTTCATGTTTCATTTCATTTTTTTTTTCACTGCAGCATCATTTCTGTGATCAAGTTTGTGGTGGGCATCAGTAGACTACTTTTAGCAACCTGCCACAGCTTCTCATATTTTCATCGTCTGCAGAATATCTTGTCGGTTTAACAAACCGTCCCACATGGTGGGCCCCACTGTGAATTATTGCTGTTGCACGTTTGCCAATGTCGCCGACTACGCATCTCGATTTCATTTATGGTAACTCAAATTTCGAGTTTATATCAGGACCGTACGATGTGCTATAGCACGAATATTAAAGACACCTGGTGCATAAGACCTTGGGCCGGATTAGCCCAGATTCTAATCGAACGGTTTTCATTAAATGGCTAAATTTGAGATACCTTGGAGTTTGAGGATTTGTTTGCCTTTTCGTGCGGTTGCCCTGCTGCTTATGGCTTGAATTTTTTTAATAAACCATAATTAAAAAAAGTTTTTTGTTTTTTTAATAAAATCAACATGCTTATTTTTTTTTATATAAAAATTATAAAAATCAAAATGCTATTTTTTTAGACGAAATGACATTTCAGCTTAATTACTAAATTTTCTTTGCTTTTGCTTGTTATTTTTGGTCCATGTGATCAATATCAGATGGCTCAGATAATTTATAATAAGGGAGATTTCAAACAAACTTTCTCATAGCGCACACCCTTTCTGAATCTGATCAGATGGGTCAAAAAATTTTATCTTTTGCTTAAAATAATTTTCACCTTCAAATAATATATATATTTTTAAATACAATACAAAAAAAAAAAAAAAAAAACGAATACCTGCATCCTTCAATTTAAAGAGTACTCCTCCTTGTTGGTCCAAGATCAATCAGGACCATTGAAAAAACACAATCTATGACTGCTCCTCATAGAGATTAATTATGGATTAATTAAGTGTTATAATCCTTGAACACTAGCTGCTATCCTTTGAGATAACGACTGCAATATCAACCCACATTATTTGATTAAGGATGAAATAAAAAGCCAGATTTCTTCCAAATTAATATATACATACACATAAAGGGGATCATATAAGACAAATGTACAAATCGTTGGAGTAAAGTTTTTGTTTACATTAAAAAAATTAACAGTTAAAATGATGTTTTTCGCGAGGATAAAAAAATGATTTTTCGCGACGGAGTACTGTAATTGTTCAGCTTTTTCTTTTCGCGAGGGAGTACCGTCATAAATGCATTTTTTTCCTCACAAAAAGTGTCCACTCTATTGTTATGATATACACAAACAAAGTTTTATACATTTCATATTGCATTGATTCACAGGTTTAGGGCTGGCAACGAGCCGGCTCAGACTGAACTAGATCAAACTCATGGCTTGTTCGTTTTAGCAACAAGTGAGTCATAATCAGCGAGCCAACATTTGAATCTGAGTTGAAAAAGTGGCTCGCTTGTTTTGGTAACGAGCAAATCGTGCTAGCTAGCTCGTGAAAACTCATAGGCCAAAAACTCAAATGTATTAGATAATGTATTATAAAGTCAACTACCATAAATTAAGTTTGTAATTAAATTCATACAAACATAATTCATGAAATAAATTCATACATACTAAATTCACACAAATTCATACTTGAACCGAGTTGGGTTGTCAGCTCGCAAGCGAGTTAGGCCCAAGCTCAAAATTGTTAATTTTGGATCGAGCTACTAATGAGTTGACTCGTTAATAGCTCAGTCCACTAACGAACGAATTATTAATGAGTGAATCAGATACGAGTCACAATCAATCCACGAGCTACGAGATTTTTTTGCCACCCCGTTATAATTTAGAAAAATTAGTAACTCAGGAATCAATATTGAAGATAATAGAGACTGAGCACCAATAGACACCACATGTGTTTAGTTCTCAATAATAATTACAATCTACCGTACTAGCTAGATTTGTTACAGATACAAAAAAAAATATAATTTTCTTTATATTAAATGTTATTAATGGAAGAACTGATGAATTCGATTCTAGTACTTTTATACTAATTAATTAAAAAGAGCGAGTGTATGCATGGTACTATGCATAGTACGGATCCATGCACGGATGGGTCCGTACTGTGGATCAATATTTTTATTTTCAAAATTCTAATGGTTGATCCGAAACGTTCAACATAATTTCTATATAAATATGTACTTGCAGATCAAATTTTATATTTTTTAGAATCTTTTTATTATTATTTTTTTTATATAGGTAGAAAATCATTGTTTTTGGATGGTCCATAATTTTTAGATCATATGATTTTCTACCTATCTTAAGAAATAATAAAAAAGCTCTAAAAAAAATGCAAAATTTGGTCTGTAAGTACCTATTTATATGAAAATTATGTTAAACAGTTAGGATCGATCGTTATAATTTTTAAACGAAGATATTGATCAGTAGTACGGACCCATCTGTGATATACATATATAGTATCATAGACTCAATTAAAAATGTTGTCTTAGCTTGGAGCAAAGGTTTGGAAAGATTGTGTCACGATGTATGATGCCTTGTATTAAAGATCTTACTTCATCTAAATAGAAAAAGGTTTTCACAAATAGTAAAAGATAGAAATCTTTGAATCAAAGATCGATCTTACTCAATCTAAACATAACAAGTTTTCAAAGAGCTAATGATGCACAAACATAGCAAACCTTTGGATTAAAGTTATCCCCACATTTAACGAATTAAATATAAGTTTATCAACCTTCAAAAAAACATATAAGTTTATCTATTTGTAGAAACACGACACCATGCATCATACAAACTGACTTGCTCATGTCACATCAGGTGATCAACTTTTAAACATTATTTATTTATTTATTTTTTGCAATTTTTCAAATATTTTTAATGAACTAACTCAAAATTTGAAAAATCATTAAATGTGAGTAGTCACATCACAACATGATGACACATCAAGTTATTCACCGTCTTAGTCACATAACGTTAGAAAAAATTATATCACTTGAAATAATATGATATGATCAAACGCAACAAAAATTAAAATAAAAAAACAATGTTGAAAAAGTTGGATTGAGGCCTTGAGAGGGAGCAGGATGGGGGATCAAAGGTTACTCTAATACAAATTAGCTTCAATATCTCCAAGCAATATATAATGTGTGGAATCATTCTTTCTTGTACTGCCTTAGCATAGGAGCCAAGCATAAGCAAAGACCTACCGCCTCTCTGTCTCTCTTAAGAGTAAAGTTCTAAAACTGAAAGGGAATATAAGTAAAAAATTACGCCAAGGGTTATACTACAAAAACCATAGCAAACATTTCACATTCATCAGTCACTAGCAAAACAACACTAAGTCTCATTTGCTCTCTCTTTGCTACTAAAACAAAGCACAATGGCTTACTTCCCTCCATTCTTCCCCCTGCCATATCCCCATCCGGGACCACCTCAACCGCAACCACCTCAACCATTTCAAGCACCGCCACCTCCTCGCACTGCACCTCCTCCGCCACCTCTCTCCTCACCTCCACCGCCACCTCACTCCTCACCACCACCTCCACCTAACTTCTCACCTCCACCTCCACCTCGCTTCTCACCTCCGCCACCACCTAACTTCTCACCTCCTCCGCCGCCACCTCGCTTCTCACCACCACCTCCACCGCCATCACCATTTCTTCCGCCACCTCACCCTTTACCACCAGTCATACCACCGCCTCCTCATGTTGCGCCACCTCCTCCAAGCCCCTATCACCCGGTGATCATAATTGTAGTGGTAACATGTGGCGGTTTACTATTGCTGGCTGCCCTTGCAGCCCTAATATTTTGGTGCATCAAGAAGAAAAAGAAGCAAGTGCAAAAGGCTGAGATTGTCGATGTGCAAGATCATATACATGTTACCGAGGCTGTTGTCCCGGGCCCACATGGTGAAAGAGTGGAAGTCATATCAGTTGATGAGGATCTTAAGTACCAAGAAGTGTTGAAGGAAGATGAGAAAGTCGGTGGCACGTCTAATAATGCCGGTATCCAGTGGAAGCTGCCCCGTACTGATGGTGGGTCGAACAATAAACGAAGGACTTGATTGAAGTAGAGTGGTTTCATACTAATATTTAGGCATTGCATTTTATACAAGAATGGGACAATATCTCTCGCAGATATACTATCGTCACTAATAGAAAAAAATACCTTTATATCGGTATATACTCGCGAATAGCTACATTTTACTCTTGCGGATACTGTCTCATTCTTATTTATGAGACATTTGAATAAGGGTGTTCTTGAATTGTTTAATGTTTCTATTTAATTTAAGAGTCCATTCATTGGCTTTTAATGAAATTAATACATAAGAGGGGTAAATTTTTTTTTTTTTTTTGCTTGTTTAAATTTTATCTATTGGAAGGTGAATCTAATTATCTAAACATGCTCCAAGACCTTGTCACTATTAATTTTAAGCAAGTAATCCAGAAGCAAAAAAATAGTAAATATGTTTGAAGTTCCATATATAAGATCTACAAATTATTAACTATATATCCTCTTGCATGCTCCAAAAACATTTCCCTATAAATTTTAATCAAGTAATCCAGAAGCAATATTAATTAGTCCAGTTAACTCTGTTGCACTCACATTTATAAATGATTTTTTTCTTTTAACCTAGGTTAGTTCTAGTTGGAATATCTCTTAGATATCTTTCAATTATAGTATATGCATGTAGTTAACTCTTTGGCTTTTTCCTGTATATTCATTTTAATGAGATATCTTTCTTATTCCTGTATTTTTTTTGTTCAAAAGAAAAGAAAAAAACGGAGAAAAATGTTTAAACTACATATATTTTATGTTAAATTGTAAACTTAATTATTAGAATATGTATGGTCAGCATAATAATTTATGAAGAGTCCTAGAATTTTTTGGCTCTGATCTAAATATATATCTCTTGTTACTTAAGTCTCAAATTCGGAATTCTGGATAGTACTTAGAAAAAAGTGAATGTCAAAGTCAGCAGATCCAGTCAGCTTTAACACCAATCTTTAGTGAGCAAAACAGTCTTAGAGCATCTCCAATCCAGAATTGAAATTAATTACTAATCTAGATGCAATTAATTTTAATTTCTTTCTATGTCTACATTGGTGCATCTTTCTTTTTTTGTTAGGGAGAGCATTACTGATTCAACAAGAAAGAATTTAAACCAATTAATTAGCTAGTGTGTCATTAAACAAATATTTTCTTTTAAAGCAAATTTGCTAATTTAGAAAGTGTGCTACATCTTAGCAATTATATTAGCAATTGACACATCATATTAGCAATCTAAAAAAAATCACTATTGTAGATGCTCGGATGAGATACCGATGAATGTCAAAGTTGACATCCAACAACCATGAGATCGAAGGCACCAACGATTGAGGCATCTTCATCAGACGAGGCAATAATTCTGAAAACAAGGAGCATAAGGGACTTAAATGAGATAACAAGATCATGTTTGATTGTGAAGTAAAGTTAATGAGAATTAAATGACTTACTCTATGTTACTCTTTTTATTTTACACTTTATTTGAGAGTACGAATCATTGCTTAAAATATTTCATCTAGCAGTAGGGGTGCAAATGGATTGGATATGGATCGGATAGTGGTAAAACTATATATGTATCCGTTTTTATTTTTCAGATACAGATACGAATCGGATGTTAGATGGATATAGATACGTATCAGATATTAATTGGATATGGATACAGATATCTGTCTTTTATAATAGTAAATAACATAATTTTTTTCATAATATATGAGGAGGGATCAAGTTACAACAAGTTACCACAATCATTTTCTACATTTTCAAAGTCCAAATCATTGATCCAAACCATTCAACATGATCTCCACAATAAAATGTGCTTCCTGATCAAATTTACATCTTTTGGAATTTTTTTACTATTTATTAAGATGGGTACAAAATTCAATGGTCTGAATTTGACTAGTTTTTGTACCCATCTTAATAAATAGTAAAAAAATTTCAAAAATTGTAAAATTTGGTCTCCAAGCACATTTTATTGTGGAGATCACATCTAACAGTTTTGATCGACAATTTGGACTTTGAAAATGTAGAAAATGATTATGGTAACTTGATCTCTCCTCATAGTATATATCTACTATTTGGATACAGATAATTAAAATTTAAAACCATATCAATATCTGTATCTACACGAATATTCGGATATCAGATGTCTGTATCAAATTTTTGAATACAGATTTGAATACGGTCGGATAATATCCGATCAATTTGCACCCCCTAGCTATATCTAGAGGAGTAAATTGTTGAAAAATAAATGTTTACCTATAAAAGTGGATTTGATCTACAGGTGGAGTAAGTATGAAGTGAGTTATTCCGTCTGAAATAATAAAATAATAATATCTTACCTTTTTTTTTTATTTTCTCATTTAACGAGATTAACTTATCTCTTACTATAATATCTTACCTTTTTTTTATTTTCTCATTTAACGGTTTAAGTATGAAGTAAGAAATTTACTCCGCAACCAAACGTGATTCCAAGTGAGTTGCATTTGGGATGTTTCTTGAGTTGACAAAATATTATTTGAAGAGGCGAAGAAGATGGCAAGTGGCGTTCGGCTTTAATTTGAATTAAGAGATACGCGCATGCAATTGACAAAAAAAGACGTGTGAGCTAACTTCTTGTCACGAAGGTCATTAGTTGATTGGTGTTAAACGGGTGTACAAGAAGAAAATAAACATGCACGCAAAGCGAGATTGACATTTTTACAAAGTCATTATTGACAATGAAGTTGTTTCAGAAATTCAAGAATTTTCATGGCATGAAGGATGAAAAAAATTAGTTTATTTGTTAAATTATATACTTAATTATTAGAATTATATATGATCAACATAATAATAATTTATGAAGAGAGCCCTGGGACTTATAAATCTGAAATTCGGAATTCTAGATAGTGCTTAGGGAAAAGTGAATGAAATGGAGAAAGAAAATAATAGTTTGGATAGAGAAATTGCAGAATTTGTATTGAATAATTTCTTTCTCTTCACCCTACCAAAATTTATATTATTTTCAAACACTTTGCAAAGGGTCTTAAATAACCAGGTTTTTAAGTAATAGACTTTCACTGGTGACCTACATGATCTTCCTCTATAACATAAGTTATAAACACTTTCATTTAAGGACAATTAATGATAATAACATAGTAGGAATTATCGGCCGATACTGATCCGGATTGGCCGATACGGATCGGTATCGGCCTACCTTGATCCGATCCTGAGCCGATCCTCACGTAGCAAATCATAAAGAAAAAAAAAACCCTGATTCTGAGCCGATCCCGATCCGATACCTCGATCCCGTATCAGTATCGGCCGGGACCGATCCCGATACCGATAATTTATACTATGGAGAATAAGCCAAATGCACATATAGAGTCTAATTTCAGTAAAGAATCTACAAGGGTTTCATATACTTCACATCGTGTCACATTTTTCTTCCACTAGTTGGATTGAGGCGTTGAGGGAGGAGGATGCATGGTAGATTAAAGGTTATCCCGTACAAATTAATTAGCTTCATTTTAAGTAATACCATATTTGGAGGCATTATTTTTCTCTATTTGCCTTAGCACAGGAGCCAAGCAATGCACGCATAAGCTAACCTACCGCGCCTCTCTGTCTCTCTTAAGAGTAAAGTACTATAACTGAAAGGGAATATAAGTGTAAAACACGCCAAGATCATACTACAAAAACCATGCATAGCAAGCATTACACATTCATCAGTCACAAGCTAAACAACACAAACTCTCATTTGCTATCTGTAGCTACTAACAGCACAATGGCTAACTTACCTCCATTCTTTCCCCCACCATTTCCCCGTCCGAGACCACCTCAACCATTTCGAGCACCACCACCTCCTCTCTCTGCACCACCTCCACCTCGCACTGCACCACCACCTCCTCTCTCTGCACCACCTCCACCGCGCACTGCACCACCACCTCCTCGCTCGGCACCACCTCCACCACGCACTGCACCACCACCTCCTCGCACTGCACCACCTCCACCTCGTTCTGCACCACCTCCTCCTCACTTCTCACCTCCGCCACCACCTCGCTCCTCACCTCCACCACCACCTCGCTTTAACCCCCCACCACCATCACCATTTCGCCCACCACCTCACCCTTTACCACCAGTCATACCGCCACCTCCTCATGTTGTGCCACCCCCTCCAAGCCCCTATCACCCGATGATCATAATTGTAGTAGTAACATGTGGCGGTTTACTCCTGCTGGCTGCCCTTGCAGCCCTGATATTCTGGTGTATCAAGAAGAAAAAGAAGCAAGTGCAAAAGGCTGAGATTTTCAATGTGCAAGATCATACACATGTTAATGAGTCTGTCGTCCCGGGCCCACACGGTGAAAAGGTGGAGGTCATATCAGTTGATGAGGATCTGAAGTACCAAGAAGTGTTGAAGAAGGATGAGAAAGTCAGTGGCACATCTAATGCTGGTATCCGGTGGAAGCTACCTCGGACTGATGGTGGGTCGAACAGTAAACGAAGGACTTGATAGTAGCTGAGTGGTTTGATACTACTACTGGCATTGCATTATGGGACTTTCGAATAAGGGTGTGCTTGCATTGTTTGATTGCTTCAATTAAATTTAAGAGTTGTTAATTTATTGGCTTTTAATTAAATTAATAAGACGTGTGAATTTTATCTATTGAATGAAGTGAATCTAAATATGGCTTTGATAAAGCTTCAAGCGTTTTTATCTCTAGGTACAATCGCATGTTGCTCTTTTAATGCTTAAACTGTTTCTTTTAATAGGTTTGACAATATACCGATATTATTTACTAACTACTATTGTTTACGTCTCAAATATTTGCTCATTGCATTATCAGAGGTTACCAGTTCTTGACCAGAAAACGGTCATGACTAAGCAAATTATATGATTTTAGAAATATGTATTTATACATACCGGTATTACATTGAATCCATCACAAATTCGGTAACCTCTCATTACTCCTATTTGTGATACAATGAAAATTGATAGCAACTAAACTGGAGTAACAACTAACAAGCTAACAAGTAATTACCTAAGTTAGATAAAGTTCTAGCTAGCTAGTTGATGGCAACTGGTGTAATTCTCTTTTTTGCTGGCTTATTATCACTTGTCTTTACTACTATTACCTTTCTATCATTCACATTTTCTCTCTCTAATTTACCTCCATCAGTGTTGTCTATCTTCATGGGAACTGTCATGATTTTAACTCCGTCGGTGTTGTCTATCGCCATGGGATCTTTTATGATTTCTTCCGTGTTCTTTTCTTCAACAATAAGTAGAAAAAGAAGTAAGTACAAAAGCCTGAGATTGTCGATGTGCAAGATCATATACATGTTACTGAAGCTGTCGTCCCGGGCCCACACGGTGAAAAGGTGGAGGTCATATCAGTTGATGAGGATCTTAAGTACCAAGAAGTGTTGAAGGAAGATGAGGAAGTCGGTGGCACGTCTAATAATGCCGGAATCTGGTGGAAGCTGCCTTGTACTGATGGTGGGTTGAACAGTAAACGAAGGACTTGATTGAAGCAGAGTGGTTTCATACTAATATTTTGACATTGCATTTTATTTATGGGACTTTAGAATAAGGGTGTGCTTGAATTGTTTGATGTTTGTATTTAATTTAAGAGCCCATTCATTGGCTTTTAATGACATTAATAAGAGGTGTAAATTTTATCTATTGGAAGGTGAATCTAATTATCTAAACATGCTCCAACACCTTTTCACTATTAATTTTAAGCAAGTAATCCAGAAGCAAAAAATTAGTAAATATATTTGAAGTTCCATATATAAAATCTACAAATTATTAACTATATATATATATATATATATATATATATATCCTCTTGCATGCTCCAAAAACATTCCCCTATTAATTTTAATCAAGTAATCCAGAAGCAATTAATATTAGTCCAGTTAACTCTGTTGCACTCCCATTTATCAATGATTTTTTTTTAACCCAGGTTAGTTCTAGTTAGAATATCTCTTAGATATCTTTCAAATAGTACATGTAGTTAACTCTTTGGCTTTTTCCTGTATATTCATTATTATGAAATATCTTTCTTATATTATTCCTGTATGTTTTTTGTTCAAAATAAAAAATAAAACGGAGAAAAATGTTTAAACTACATGTATTTTATGTTAAATTGTAAACTTAATTATTAGAATATGTATGGTCAACATAATAATTTATGAAGAGTCCTAGAAATTTTTTGGCTCTTCTAAATATCTCTTGGTACTTGAGTCTGAAATTCTGAATTCTGGATAGTACTTAGAAAAAAAGTGAATGTCAAAGTGGGCAGATCCGGTTAACTTTAACACCAATCACTTAAGTGATTAAGTGAGCAAAATAATTTAGCATCTCTAATCCAGCAATTGAAATTAATTTCTAAATAATAGTTATGAAAATTTTAGAAATTAATATGCTGCATAAGTGCAATTAATTTTAATTTCTTTCTATGTTCACATCAACACATCTTCTTTTTTTGTGAGAGAGAAAGTGTTACAGATACAGAAAGAAAGAATTTGAACCAATTAATTAACCAGCGTGTCATTAAACAAACGTTTTATTTTAAAGAAAAATTGCTAATTTAAAAACTGTGCTACATCCTAACAATTATATTAGCAATTACACATCATATTAGCAATCTAAAAGAAATTATTGTTGTAGATGCTCTTAGATGAGATGCACACATGGATGAATGTCAAAGTTAGCATCCAACAACTATGAGATCAAAGGCACCTATGATTGAGGCATCTTCATCGGATGAGGAGGCAAGAATTCCGAAAACAAGGAGCATAAGGGAATTTAATGAGATAACAAGATTATGTTTGATTGTGAAATAAAGTTAATAAGAATTAAGTTGCTTACTCTGTGTTACTCTTCATATTTTACATTTTATTTGAAAATACGAATCATTGCTTAAAATAATTTATCTAAAGGAGTAAGTTGTTGAAAAATAAATTTTTATCTATAAAAATATATAGAGTAGATCTACAGGTGGAGTAAGTTATTCTATCTACAAAAGTAGTATAACTTATTCTGAATTACCTCATTTTTTACTGCATCTATTTTTTTTTATCTTACTTCTCACTTAACGGTTTAAGTACGATGTAAAGAATTTACTCCACAACCAAACAAACATGATCTCAAGTAGTGAGTTGCATTTGGTATGCTACGACATATCTTTTGAAGATGCGAATGAAGATGACAAGTGACGTGTGGCTTTAATTTGAATGAAGAGATACGTGCAATTGAGAAAAAAGAAGTGTGAGCTAACTTCTTGTCACGAAGGTCATTAATTACTTGATTGGTGTTAAACGGGTGTACAAGAAGAAAATAAACATGCACGCAAAGCGAGATTGACATTTTTACAAAGTCATTATTGCCAATGAAGTTGTTTCGCAAATTCAAGAATTTTCTTGGCATGAAGGATGAAAAAAGAAAAATTAAGTTTATTTGTTAAATTATAAACTTAATTATTAGAATTATGTATGAGCAATATAATAATAATTTATAAAGAGTCCTGGGACTTACAAAACTGAAATTCGGAATTCTAGATATAGTGCTTACGAAAAAGTGAGTGTAATGGAGAGAAAATAGTTTGGATAGACAAAAATTGCAGAATTTGTGTTGAATTTGTTTCTCTTCACCCCACCAAAATTTGGATCCGTATATCCTCTCAGGTACCTGACTCAACACAATTGAAATGGACGATTCAGATTTAATTTCAGTCGGTGAGTGATCGGAATGACAGTAGGGGGGAGTATTATTTGTGCTTTGAGATGCGTGTCAAGTTAAAAAAATTATTTTCGAACCGTCTGATTCAATTCTACTCAGTCAGGTAACCGAAGGGGATACAAATTCCCAAAATTTATATTATTTTCAAACACTTTGCAAAGGGTCTTAAATAACCAGGTTTTTAAATAATAGACTTTCACTTGTGACCTACATGATCTTCATCTATAACATAAGTTTATTTCTTTATAAACACTATCATTTAAGGACAATTAATGAGAATAAGCCAAATGTACATAAAGTCTAACTTCACTAAAGAATCTACAAGGGTTTCATATACTTCACAGTTCACATCATGTCACATTTTTATTTCACTAGTTGGATTGAGGCGTTGAGGGAGGAGGGTATCCAGTACAAATTAATTAGCTTCACTTTAAGCAATACCATATTTGGAAGCGTTCGTTTTCTCTATTGCCTTAGCACAGGAGCCAAGCATGCATAAGTTAACCTACCGCGCCTCTGTCTCTCTTAAGAGTAAAGTACTGTAACTGAAAGGGAATATAAGTATAAATCACGCCAAGATCATACTACAAAAACCCTAGCAAGCATTACACATTCATCAATCACTAGCAAAACAACACACTCTCATTTACTCTCTGTAGCTACTAACACCACAATGGCTAACTTACCTCCATTCTTTCCCCCACCATTTCCCCGTCCCAGACCACCTCAACCATTTCAAGCACCACCACCTCCTCGCTCTGCACCACCTCCGCCACGCACTACACCACCACCCCCTCGCACTGCACCACCTCCACCTCGTTCTGCACCACCTCCTCCTCACTTCTCACCTCCGCCACCACCTCACTTTAACCCCCCGCCGCCATCACCATTTCGCCCACCACCTCACCCTTTACCACCAGTCATACCGCCACCTCCTCATGTTGCGCCACCCCCTCCAAGCCCCTATCACCCGGTGATCATAATTGTAGTAGTAACATGTGGCGGTTTACTCCTGCTGGCTGCCCTTGCAGCCCTCATATTCTGGTGTATCAAGAAGAAAAAGAAGCAAGTGCAAAAGGCTGAGATTTTCAATGTGCAAGATCATACACATGTTAATGAGTCTGACGTCCCGGGCCCACACGGTGAAAAGGTGGAGGTCATATCAGTTGATGAGGATCTGAAGTACCAAGAAGTGTTGAAGAAGGATGAGAAAGTCGGTGGCACGTCTAATGCTGGTATCCGGTGGAAGCTACCTTGGACTGATGGTGGGTCGAACAGTAAACGAAGGACTTGATAGTAGCTGAGTGGTTTGATACTACTACTGGCATTGCATTATGGGACTTTCGAATAAGGGTGTGCTTGCATTGTTTGATTGTTTCAATTAAATTTAAGAGTTGTTAATTTATTGGCTTTTAATTAATAAGACGTGTGAATTTTATCTATTGAATGAAGTGAATCTAAATATGGCTTCGATGAAGCTTCAAGCGTTTTTATCTCTAGGTACCATCGCATGTTGCTCTTTTAATGCTTAAACTGTTTCTTTTAATAGGTTTGACAATATACCGATATTATTTACAACTACTATTGTTTACGTCTCAAATATTTGCTCATTGCATTATCAGAGGTTAACAGTTCTTGACCAGAAAACGGTCATGACTAAGCAAATTATATGATTTTAGAAATATGTAGTTATACATACCGGTATTACATTGAATCCATCACAAATTCGGTAACCTCTCATTACTCCTATTTGTGATACAATGAAAACTGCTAGCAACTAAACTGGAGTAATTAGCTAACAAGTAATTAACTAAGTTAGATCAAGTGCTAGTTGATGGCAACTGGTGTAATTCTCTTCTTTGCTGGCTTATTATTTTTTTTTTTTTGAAAGCTTGACAGAAGCTGTTAAGTGTTGGGTATACACAGTGTCTTTTACATCACCACATACCGGTACCATACTGTACCAGTTTGCTATCTAACAGAACATCGACCAAAGTTTCATTTCCTCTACACATCTGTTAGCTATAATTAATGCATCTATCTCCTTGTTATTAAACACCACGTTGTTTCTTTGTTTCCAAATGTGCCACGATACACATGAAAATTTTAGGACCCAGTCTTTTATCTGCAGAGACCCTTCAATTCTTACCATATCCCAAGATGCATTCCATATCTCCTCTACTGTTCCAGCCGGTTTCATCAAAGAGTATGTTAGCAAAGATGCAACATGAAACCATACAGATACAACTTCCAAAGCCACCTTAACCCAGACCCGTGGTCCATCTGTTATTGGCCCCCTCCTTTTGAGCATCTCCATTATTATAGTCCAAAGTGTGTCTGGTTCACAGTACAACTTCCAAAGCCACCTTAACAGTAAGGAGATATTTGTGATATTGAGATTTGTTACTGCTAGTCCTCCAGATTGTTTAGGATATTGTGAAGGTCTCTTTTGTTGGTTTATTAACTGTTAAGGGCATTCCCAGGTACTGTACCGGGAATTGTGTGCAGGCCATGATCTCAGAAATCAGTTGCATTTGCTCCGGAGGTATATTAATTGGGACAAATATGCTTTTTGCATAATTCACTCTCAATCCTGATACAGACATGGTTCTGAAACTCGGAATCGGAATCGGAATCGGATTTTTGACCGCCGAGTCAGAATCGGATGAATCGGCCGGAATCGGAAGAATCGGATCGGTAACTCGGATTTTTTGGTAGAAGTCTTGTTTTGTAGCTAAAAAATAGAAAAAAATTGATAAAAATAATTTGTAAAAAAACTATATTAATTAAGACAATATTACACTCAAATAATTCACTAATTATATAATTTGTAAACTTCAGGATATTGGTAAGCTAGATTACAGTGGTGTAATCCGGATTTTAATCAGAAATAGACAAAAAAATATTATTAATTAATTATTATTTTATTATTTATATTTTTCTTATTAAATACTAAAATTGCTGACACATTCTTTCTTTAAAATGAAGATTCCTTTTATTTCCAAACAATTCGATGAAAGGTCAAGATAAAATCATGGTTTTAAAATTGGAATCACAAGTAGAATCGATAAGTTGACCATGAAATAGAAATCAAAATCTGATGAATTTTCACACATAATAGAAAAACAAACGAAAAAAAATTATTGTATTAAAATTATAGGAAAAAATAGAAAAAATAATTTGTTCAAATATATTGAGACAAAAGAATGTCACCTATGTAATCCACTAGTATAATTAAATACAAGCGTACAAAATATTATACTAATTAGTTGATAAGTAATATATAGCATATACATAATATTCTAAATTAAAGAAAAATTATAGGAAATAAAGAAGTCAGTGGACATATGTAAGAATCCACTAGTTTGTATTTTGTTTTGTATGGTGTGTTTTTATGACCACTAGTGTGGCAGTTCTTGAAAATATATGAAATTGACCCACTACATTGGGAGCAGCTAAGCACCGTAGTTTAGAAATAGAATAGGAAAACAAATGTAGTCAGTTTATACAACCGAACCTGGTCTATTGTGAACCATGCAACATATTTAGAAGTGTTGGAATAATAATATAGTGAAACAAGTCTACTCAAAAATCAAATGAACTATACCCCTTTCCCAACAGCACGCCTTCTTCTTCTCCAAAAACACTTCGCTATTTTGTCCCAAATGGCCAAATTGTAAACCAACGATCTTCTAACTCGCACAGGTTAGTGAGAATCGGACAAAACTCGGCTGACTCGGCTGACTCGGCCGGAAAAATCAGAAAACTCGGCTGACTCAGCACTGTTCATCCGAGTTTTGCCGAAAAACTCGCACGGGCACGAGAATCGGGTAAAACTCGGCTCGGACACCGCCGATTCCGAGTTGACTCGGCCGAGTCGACTCGGAATCGGCCGATTTTCGGAACCATGGATACAGAAGCAAATAGTCTGATGATTAGTTTAAGTGATATGAAGCTGTCGGCATCGGCTGAGGCGATTACCGCCGTATCGTCAGCGTATTGACTCTTCTAGTGATGCCTCGCCCCAATAACACATTAACCGCAGTGACCATTCTTTGAAAAACATCTGCCACTAGATTAAACAACATTGGCGAAAGGGGATCGCCTTTCCTTAATCCCCTTTGCTGGCTTATTATTACTTGTCTTTACTACTACCTTTCTATCATTCACATTTTCTCTCTCTAATTTACCTCCGTCAGTGTTGTCTATCTTCATGGGAACTGTCATGATTTTAACTCCGTCGGTGCTGTCTATCGTCATGGGATCTGTTATGATTTCTTCCGTGTTCTTCTCTTCTGCCGTGTTCTTCTCTTCTACAATAAGTAGAAAAAGAAGCAAGTGCAAAAGCCTGAGATTGTCGATGTGCCA
Organism: Carex pumila; assembly: GCA_033356055.1. Lineage (NCBI taxonomy): Eukaryota > Viridiplantae > Streptophyta > Magnoliopsida > Poales > Cyperaceae > Carex > Carex pumila. The sequence goes on from JARJHM010000587.1 coordinate 75,399, forward strand.
GATCATATACATGTTACTGAAGCTGTCGTCCCGGGCCCAGACGGTGAAAAGGTGGAGGTCATATCAGTTGATGAGGATCTTAAGTACCAAGAAGTGTTAAAGGAAGATGAGAAAGCTGTCGATGGCACGTCTAATAATGCCGGTATCCAGTGGAAGCTGCCTCGTACCAATGGTGGGTCGAAGGACTTGATTGAAGCAGAGTGGTTTCATACTTGAGGAGGATTCAAATGCCTTCATTTTTTGTGTTTTTATCATGTTTTTATTTTTTTAAGTTTTAATAACTCAAAATTTAAAACTTAAAAGTTAAAATAAAATCGTTAAATGTGATCTATCTTATTTTCTCTATGTGCTCATAAAAAATTATTACATTTCAATTTTTTTTTTGTGTGAATCGATGAGTTCAAAAATCAACTTGTAAAAATCATCTAAATTAGTATGTTTTTTACAAGCTCTTAATGACAACCAAAATAAAATTGAAATGTCATAATTTTTTACACGTGCATAGATAAAATGATGTAGATTATATCCAATGATTTTATTTTGACTTTTAAGTTTTAAATTTTGAATTATTGAAGTTTTAAAAAATAGAGGTATGGTGAAGGCACAAGAAATAGAGGTATTTGAACCATAGTAGGAAATATCGGTATCGGTATCGGTATCGGGATCGGTCACGGCCGATACCGATACGTATCGGACCAGTATCGGCCAATACAGCTTAGGCTCTTTAACACACTATCGTGAGTATCGGACCAGTATCGGATCGGTCACAGTCGATACCGATACGTATCGGCCGATACAGATCGGTATCAGCTGATATTTCCTACTACAATTTGAAACCCCCCCCTCTTCATACTTAATTTCATGCTAATATTTTGATATTGCATTTTATTTATGGGACTTTAGAATAAGAGTGTGCTTGAATTGTTTGATGTTTCTATTTAATTTAAGAGTCCATTCAGTGGTTTTTAATGAAATTAATAAGAGGTCTAAATTTTATCTATTTTTCTTTTTTGCTTGTTTAAATATTATCTATTGGAAGGTGAATCTAATTATCTAAACATGCTCCAAGACCTTTTCACTATAAATTTTAAGCAAGTAATCCAGAAGCAAAAAGTTAGTAAATATATTTGAAGTTCCATATATAAAATCTACAAATTATTAACTATATATATATCCTCTTGCATGCTCCAAAAACATTTCCCTATTAATTTTAATCAAGTAATCCTGAAGCAATTAAAATTAGTCCAGTTAACTCTGTTGCACTCCCATTTATGAATAATTTTTTTTTAACCTATGTTAATTCTAGTTGGGCTATCTCTTAGATATCTTTCAATTATAGTACATGTAGTTAACTCTTTAGCTTTCTCCTGTATATTCATTATTATGAAATATCTTTCTTATTCCTGTATGTTTTTTTGTTCAAATGAAAAAGTAAAACGGAGAAAAATGTTTAAATTACATGTATTCTATGTTAAATTGTAAACTTAATTATTAGAACATGTATGGTCAACATAATAATTTATGAAGAGTCCTAGAATTTTTTTTGGCTCTTCTAAATATATATATCTCTTGGTACTTAATTAATTGTGAAATTCGGAATTCTGGATAGTACTTAGAAAAAAAGTGAATGTCAAAATGAGCAGATCCGGTCAGCTTTAACACCAATCAATTAAGTGATTAAGTACGTGAGAAAAATAGTTTTAAAGCATCTCCATTTTAGCAATTGAAATTAATTGCTAAACAATTATTATGAAAATTTCAAGAATTACTCTATTGCATTGGTGCAATTAATTTTAATTTCTTTCCATGTGAGCGCATCTTTTTTTTGTGTGTGAGAGAGAGAGCACGTTATAGATATAGAACGAAAGAATTTGAACCAATTAATTAGCCAACGTGTCATTAAATAAATATATTTTTTAAAGCAAATTTGCTTATTTAGAAACTGTGCTACATTCCAGAAATTATATTAGCAATTAACACATCATATTAGTAATTTAAAAGAAATCACTGTTCTTGATGCTCTTATGAGATGCACACACCGATGAATGTCAAAGTAGATATCCAACAACTATGAGATCAAAGGCACCTACGATTGAGGCATCTTCATCGGATGACAAGGCAAGAATTCCGAAAACAAGGAGCATAAGGGACTTAAATGAGATAATAAGGTCAAGTTTGATTGTGGAGTAATTAAGTTAATGAGAATTAAATTGCTTACTCTATGTTACTCTTTATATTTTATATTTTAGTTGAGAATACGAATTATTGCTTAAAATATTTTATCTAGAGGTAGGGGTGCAAACATATCAGATACGGATCGGATAGTGGTAAAACCATATTCATATCTGTTTTTATTTTTCGAATACAGATACAGGTCAGATATTAGACAGATACAGATACGGATCAGAAATTAACCACGGATACGGATATCCACCTTTTATGATAGTGAATAACATAAATTTTTTTCATAATATATATTAAACTATATAGTATATATCTACTATTCGGATATGGATAGTAAAATTTATTACTATATCCGTATTCATATTTGCACGGATATTCAGATATCAATTGTCCGTATCAAATTTTCGGATACGGATTTGGATATGGTCAAATAATATCCGTCGTTTGCACCCCTATCTAGAGGAGCAAGTTGTTGAAAAATAAATATTTAACTATACAAGTGGACTCGATTGAGGAAGTATAAAGTAAGTTATTACATCTGAAAAACTAAAGTAACTTACTCTGAATTAACTTATTCCTTACTACATTTTACTTTTTTTATTATTAATTTTACTTCTCATTTAACGGTTTAAGTATGAAGTAAGGAATTTACTCTCCAATCAAACATGATCCCAAATAAGTTGAATTAACTAGTAAGAATGGAATAGTATTAGCAAGGGATACTGTCGGTATACCCTTGCAGATACTTCTATCACTAATAAAAAAAATACCTTTCTATCGGTATACTCTCGTGAATAGTCACTTTTTACCCTCATAGATATTTTCTATTCTTGTATATATATCTTTCATTTGAAGAGGCGAATGAAGATGACAAGTGACGTGTGGCTTTAATTTGAATGAAGAGATACGTGCAATTGAGATAAAAGAAGTGTGAGCTAACTTCTTGTCACGAAGGTCATTAATTACTTGATTGGTGTTAAACAGGTGTACAAGAAGAAAATAAACATGCACGCAAAAGCGAGATTGACAGTTTTACAAAGTCATTATTGCCAATGAAGTTGTTTCAGAAATTCAAGAATTTTCTTATCATGAAGGATGGAAAAAAAAAAAAATTAAGTTTAAGAGAGGGTGTTAAATTATAAACTTAATTATTAATATTATGTATGGTCAACATAATAATTTATGAAGAGAGTCTGGGACTAGAAAATCTGAAATTCGGAATTCTAGATATAGTGCTTACGAAAAAGTGAGTGCAATGGAGAGAGAAAATAGTTGAATTGGATAGAGAACAGAATTTGTGTTGAATTTGTTTCTCTTCACCCCACTAAAATTTGGATCCGTATCCTCTCAGGTACGTACCTGACTCAACACAATTGAAATGGACGGCCCAGATTTAATTTCAGTGATCGGGATGGCAGTAGGGGGAGTATTATTTGTGCTTTGAGATGCGTGTCAAGTTAAAAAAAAAATTTGAACCGTCCGATTCAATTCTACTCAGTCAGGTAAACTGAGGGGATACAAATTCCCAAAATTTATATTATTTTCAAACACTTTGTAAAGGACCTTAAATAGCCAGGTTTTAAGTAATTGACTTTCACTCTTGACCTACATGATCTTCATCTATAACCTAAGTTTATTTCTTAATTTATAAACACTTTCATTAATTTAAGGACAATTAATGATAATAAGCCAAATGTACATAAAGTCTAACTTCACTAAAGAATCTACAAGGGAATTTCGTATACTTCACATCGTGTCACATTTTTCTTTCACTGGTTGGATTGAGGCGTTGAGGGAGGGTGTATGCATGGTGGATTAAAGGTTATCATCCAGTACAAATTAATTAGCTTCATTTTAAGCAATACCATATTTTGGAAGCATTCTTTTTCTCTATTGCCTTAGCACAGGAGCCAAGCATGCATATGTAAACCTACCGCGCCTCTCTCTTAAGAGTAAAGTACTGTAACTGAAAGGGAATACAAGTATAAATCACGCCAAGATCATACTACAAAAGCCATAGCATGCATTACACATTCATCAATCACTAGCAAAACAACACGCTCTCATTTGCTCTCTGTAGCTACTAACACCACAATGGCTAACTTACCTCCATTCTTTCCCCCACCATTTCCCCGTCCCAGACCACCTCAACCGCAACCACCTCAACCATTTCGAGCACCGCCACCTCCACCGCACTCTGCACCACCACCTCCTCGCTCTGCACCACCTCCACCACACACTGCACCACCACCTCCTCGCTCTGCACCACCTCCGCCACGCACTGCACCACCACCTCCTCGCACTGCACCACCTCCTCCTCGCTTCTCACCTCCGCCACCACCTCGCTTTAACCCCCCGCCGCCATCACCATTTCGCCCACCACCTCACCCTTTACCACCAGTCATACCGCCACCTCCTCATGTTGCACCACCCCCTCCAAGCCCCTATCACCCGGTGATCATAATTGTAGTAGTAACATGTGGCGGTTTACTCCTGCTGGCTGCCCTTGCAGCCCTCATATTCTGGTGTATCAAGAAGAAAAAGAAGCAAGTGCAAAAGGCTGAGATTTTCAATGTGCAAGATCATACACATGTTACTGAGGCTGTCGTCCCGGGCCCCCACGGTGAAAAGGTGGAGGTCAGATCAGTTGATGAGGATCTTAAGTACCAAGAAGTGTTGAAGGAGGATGAGAAAGTCGGTGGCACGTCTAATGCTGGTATCCGGTGGAAGCTACCTCGTACTGATGGTGGGTCGAACAGTAAACAGAGGACTTGATTGAAGCTGAGTGGTTTGATACTACTACTGGCATTGCATTATGGGACTTCTGAATAAGGGTGTGCTTGCATTGTTTGATTGTTTCAATTAAATTTAAGAGTTCATTTATTGGCTTTTAATTAAATTAATAAGACATGTGAATATCATCTATTGAATAAAGTGAATCTAAAGATGGATTTGATAAAGCTTCAAGCGTTTGTATCTCTAGGTACCGTCGCATGTCGCTCTTTTAATGCTTAAACTGTTTCTTTTAACAGGTTTGACAATATACCGACATTATTTACAAATAATCAACACTAGTGTTCACGTCTCAAATATTTGTTCATTGCATTATCAGAGGCCACCAGTTCTTGAGAATAATCTAACGATCATGACTAAGCAAAAATTATACGCTTTTAGAAATCTGTAGTTATACATACCGGTATTACGCATTGAATCCATCACAAATTCGGTAACCTCTCATTACTCCTATTTGTGATACAATGAAAATTGCTAGCAACTAAACTGGAGTAACTAGCTAACAAGTAATTAACTAAGTTAGATCAAGTGCTAGTTGATGGCAACTGGTGTAATTCTCTTCTTTGCTGGCTTATTATCACTTGTCTTTACTACCTTTTTATCATTCACATTTTCTCTCTCTAATTTACCTCCGTCAGTGCTGTCTATCTTCATGGGATCTGTCATGATTTTAACTTCGTCGGTGTTGTCTATCGGCATGGGATCTGTTATGATTTCTTCCGTGTTCTTCTCTTCTACAATAAGAAATAAGTTGTGACAAAAGTAATGAAATAAAAAGATAAAAGAAAAGTAAACTAAAGTAAAATAAAATGGTTGCAAGATACCTGAGAGGATATGATGTTGGCCCAATTCATCGTTCTCAAACTCGATTATTGTGCAATAACCATCTCTTGACGATAATGCAAGATACTTGGCATCCATCGACCTAACATAATTACAAAATTTTCAAACTAGTTATTGTGATAAATTGTCAATTTGTACTTTTACGTATTGAATACTGGATCACAAAATATCTCCAATCCAAATTTATCAGATTTTCACATGTACAATTAGTACGCACTTAATCTTACTCTTAAGGGCGTGGGATGACTTGTTCTTGTCAAAATTAGGCAAATTGGTTTTGGATTAGACCTTAATTTTTTCAATTTTGCATGGTATAATTTAGTTCAGCGCAATAATTAGAGCGAATATACAGAATTTCACCAGGCAATATCGGTTATAGCAGCATAATGCAAGCCGGCATACACTACAACTGGAGCCATGCTTTCAGTATCATATATGTATAAAGAGTTCAGTGTAGCCACAGCAAATATTATCCTATATGGAAGCTTGAAGAAGGTAGGTGCTGCACATTCATTAGAGTAACATTACTAGGTTAATTTCCATACAAAAAGAAAAATAATAGGATGAGTAAATAAGTGATAAGAAATGGTTTTTACCAGAGTTAGAACCATGTAGAGTAAAAATAATTGGGCAGAAACGGATGGCTACAATTGCTTTGCTGGCACCGGGCAGCTGAATGGCAGGCCTATCCAAAACAAAAGAGTTACATTGCAATAAATAAAACCCAAGTTATATTTGTCATGTTTGGAGTTGATGTAACCTAGGGGTGTCAATGGGTAGGGTTGGCATTATTTTATTATTTCCAAACGACCCTAACATGATTACCTATTTATTAATTATTTTTTAATTTCTTTATGCAACTGGTTCTCAATTAATATATAATTAATCATAATTAGTGTATAACAAACCTTACTTGGTACTAAATTTCAATCTAAATCCAACAAAACACAATAAAATATGTCAGGTCGGGTCAAAAACTCTTTGACCCAATTCGACTGATTTAACCATTGGGTCAGGCCGGTCAACCCATTTCTGTAGGGTCGGAAATTGACATCCCTAGTCTTTGATAACCTAGTTACATTACTGTAGCAAAAGAACATAGCTATGGTGAAAACTTCCAAATCTTTTAACAAAAAAGAAAAAGAGCATGAGGAAATACTTGGAGAGATCATGCCTAGACAATATATAGGCTGTATTAACAACTTCAGGTGCTGAAGAGTACCGACATATACCTGGAAAGTAGACACGTCAGCATAATTTTGAAAATTCCAAAATATGACTAAAAGAAGGTTTTTATGAATAAACACTTGAGAAATAATATCATAAAATAAAAAAACCTGCAGGAACAAGTAGAAAGGAGCCGTCAGGTGACCACGCAAGTCTCCTAAAGAAAGATGGCAATGTCTCGTCATGAAACATGTGAGTTTTACCTGCCTGACCCAATAAAAAAAATGCCCATAAAAATCATTCCTCATTAGTAAAGAGCACAGTGGCCGCAAACAAGAAATTTAGGTACTTTTGAAATATTCTTTCAGAAAATATGAAAAGGGGAAATAAACCTTTTTTCACCCCCTCTCCAACAATTAGTCAGGAAGCAAATAGAGCTTGTATTTCCCATGAATTAGGAATGTAAAATTCTCTATGATTTTCCAGGGGTATACATGAAAATTTCCTAAAGAACCAAAACAAACAACGCAAACCTTAGATTCATCAGCATTCAAAGTGTCTGCCTTGGAGAGTACGTGTTGACACACAAAATTCAATTTATCCAAGCCTTTGGATTTTTGTTGGGGCTTATTCGCATATATCCGGCATGTGCGGTCAGAACTTATTGAGGCCACATACTGGGCCAGTGGATCCCATGCGACTCCTTGAACATAGTGTAGATGTGCATCCAATATTTGATGGACCACACCTGAAATAAGTATATTAAATGAAATTTTGTCAATCAAACTTTTAATTCGGTATATTAGAATAAATAATTGTAACATCCATTCTACTAGGTAGTTTGTGATAATATCTTTTCATCATTGACCTCACATATATATGGCACTATTTAAATAATCCCTTTATTCTAAGAATCTCTTCATCAGTGTACTTCACAAACAAAATAGAATGTTTTTCCCCTTTCAAATTTGAAAATCACCTTTGCAAGTAATGTTTTGTGAATTGTGACTATAACAAGGTTCATCAACCTATTATTTGGAGTAATCCACAACAAGAATTCCCTAAATCTGTGTTTACCAGTGTAAAAACTCATTATTTTTTTAATTTAAAAGAAAACAACCTTTATTAATGTCCCAGATAATGCAAGAGTTATCGATTGATCCGGAAACAAGGGATGATCCATCAGGAGACCACTGGAGGTCAAGAACATCCTTTCGATGAAATCTAATTAAAAAAAAAAGGAAAGAAATTTTATAAAGAATATTATTTTTCATAAAAAATTGTTATTAGGTATGTGGTATTGCAGTGGCCATACAGTAAAGACTTGTGCATTTTCCAGGCGGATTGACCATCAGCTGTTGATTGTAGCTTCCATAATATTAATTCACCTCCTGGAACTCAACAAAATAAACAAGTAAACAAACATATCCTCTCTGAAAAATCATCAATTCTAGCCCATGAAAATTTTCAAATATCACATATACCCCTGCAAAAGTACATCTCGGGTACATGCAAGGGTAAACATGTAATTGCCCCTTGTGTTAATTTCAACAAAGGAGAAGAAAAACCATCAATTCTTGCAAGGGTAAACATGTCATTGCCCCTTCTATTAATTTCAAAAAGGAAGAAAAATAACAAGAATAATACAAAGATACGTACCATCAGCACCTGATGCAAGGTATTCTCCTGAATGAATGATAAGACAAATATTAAAAAAAGAACATTTTGCTCTTTGCAAAAACAGAAACAAAAAAAATTATGGTATTGTTCTTATTAGTGGTATACTTGGGTGTTCTGAATTTTATAAGAGTTTAGATCTTAATTGACTGGGTCTATCAAGTCTGTACCTAGCATTGAAAAAGAGATGAGCAATACAAAACACAAGAAACGATAAATTAAATGTGAATTGCAATCAAATTTACAATCTCAGGTTTTGGTACCATTGCAGTCAGCTATGGTACTTGTTTATACCACACCAAATTTGTGTTATTAAAACTTTTTGACTCAACAAACAGTAGTAAAATATAGGTACAGTACTTCTAACCAAAAAGGATAGTGGAGTAGTTTCACAAAATTACACCTAAGACCCCAATCTATGCAAATAAATAGCAATGCCTCGTGCTTGTAAGTAACATTCCTAACTGTCTGGGGTTATTTGCAACAAAACCACCTTTTAAAGTTAAGGCACCAAGGTGAAGATGATAATAAAGAAAATGGCCCGGATTTTTTCATTATCTAAATTACTTTCTAAGCTGTTTGTACAAATTTGGACCCACCATATATATTCTCTTAATTTATTTCAGATTAATTCGAATTTAACAAGCAATGGCCTATTATTAAGAGACAGGATATCTTGACAATGCTCTAGTTTGACAATATTTTATCGAGTTTGCCACATATGGACAATTACAAATTTCAACTCATTTTGGTGAATGATAAAACATGCTCCAAATGTTATATTATTTTATAGACATTGTATCTAATCAGATAAATCACATCCAAAAGGTTCAGTTTCATATTTAGAATTTCTTTGGCCTATTATCATGATTGTCAACTTAGTTCCATTGTCAATTGATTTCAAACTATTAATAGGGCAGAAGAGGGGTCTAGATCCCCTAAAATAACTAAAAATTTTGAGGGTCCAGACCGTCTGATCAGAATCCGGGCCAATCCGGCCTGAGGTAAAATTCACGAGGCCCCTTTAATTCATGCAGAATCTGATCAGACGGTCCGGATCCAAACTCAAATTTTGAATTACTTTATGGGATCTGAATTCAATGATCTATGGATGCAACTAACTATATTTTTTTCCAGCATACTAGTTGCAGTATTGTTTTGTACTAAGAAAGTCATGCACTTGCACAAATCAGATATACCATAACCTACCAACCAGTGTGATAGCTTAATAATAAAAATAAATCCAAACCTGAAGGTGAGAAGCGAAGGGCATTAACAGCAGAACTGTGGTATGAGAGACTATTCTGGTACGAAGCAGTCGGAAGGTTCTTCTCTGATTTATCTGATTCTATAATCCAAATCTGAAATTGATACCAAATGCAAACAACACATTTATTGATTTAACCAATTTCCAAAATAACACACACCTTTGCCCAGCTCTACCTACATTGAATACCTAAATTGCTCTTAAAAATAAACCTAAAATAGAGTTAAGGGAGACCTTAATATCGTGATCATTGCCTCCAGTGGCGAGAATTCCTGATTTGGGGTGGAAATCTAGGGTTAGCACTGGTTGAGTGTCGTGCCAGTTGATCTGAACTGTTCCTCCTTTCATAGTACTACACCTTCTCTGCTCGATTTGTTAAATTTTTCTCCTTTTCCTCGATCTTCAACTCAGTTTCGATCCTTCGAGAGCACAAGATAGGGTTTCGAGTGGAAGGTTTGAGGCAAGAGTGAAATTTTGTGGGATTTTGTGGCGGGAAGAGAGAGAGAGAAAGGTCCAAGTACCGCCAGTGAGGGTAAACATATTAACAGATTTGTCTTGACTTCAAGATGCGCACTTACTATAGAATCAAAACGGTGCTTTAAATGATTAGTGCACTGCATGAAGCTAAACCAGCTTTGTTAAAATACTTACCCCGCCAGTTCGCGAGTAATCATCTCCAGTTTCCTTAACTGGAGGTGTCCTTATCGTTAAATGTACTCCGTGCTCTACTGATTTGATTGCAGACTTGAAGCACTTGTGAATTTTTCAATGGACGAAAAAAATATCATTGTGCGTAATAACATACATTTGTGTTCCTTTTCTATTTTTTTTTTTTCACTTCTCAAAGTTAGCTAGCCAAACAGTAATCATAATAATATCACTACAACTTTAATTATTTTTTTAATTGTTTATTATAAAAACTAAACATGTATCTCTTCATATAAATATTTAGATCTATTATCATGACACCATCCATACTTGGTCTATGGTTTTAATTACGACTAATTTTTATGTGAAAAGAAAAACACAACTAATATTATCAGTATAATATTGTTAATATTGCAGATATTTTGAGTAAAAAAAGAGGACATGAATCAACATAATCGCGTAAATTAGATGAGAAATAGAAAGAAAAAAAAAAAGATTAGATTACACAGTGATCATTAAACATTTAAATTATTTTAGTTGCTAAAGGTATTAGTATATATCAAATAAGTCATACAATTTAAATATATATGCTAAAAATGAATGAATGGTGTAATTCTAAGATGACATGGATGTTTATATGTTAATGTTTATATTACCAATACTACTTGATATTCTAGATGATGACATTAATATTCTTGTCATATTTATTTACCAACATTGAATCTCATTACAATCAAACAAATAAGATAGGACCAATTTACATCTATTTTTAAAATCCAATGTCAATAATAAGACAAATTTGATACAAATTGATAACCACAAGGACCAAAGCAGTAACTTTGAAACTTTTCCAAGTAAAAATGGTAAGAGATTGATACTTTATAAGGATGTATATTGGGCTATTAGCGAAGACAAATGAAATGGGCCGAAGCCCATTTTGCTTTTGATGGCCCAATGAAAGAGATCCACTATCTCTTATTTGGTTAAACAAGCAAAACCATGAGCTGCTCTTTTGAGCCCAAAAGAATAGAAGCTTCCTCTCTTAATATATATATATATATATTTTCTAGAATTTTAATTACTCTTAGTATATGAAATTGTAAAAATGTGTTGATGATTAGTTCTTATATTGTATTGTAAGACTCTTTGATCTGGTGATTTTGTACTGTGTTTCTGTGATTTTCTCTTGCAAGGGTTACTACGTAAAAACTTGTGTCTATTTTTTTTTATTTGTACTTGATTGCTTGTTGTGTTGGTTTCTTATGTGTATTTTATATTTCTCTATTTAATTGAATATACATATATATATGTCTACAAAGTATTCAACGAAATTACTCAAAACGCTTCTGCAATGGTCTCCAATAACAACAAAAGATAGTAAATAATGATTGATAAAATTTCAGTTTCTTTTCTCTAAAAATTGTTGAATGATGGTTATTGTACATAAACTTGATTAGTGGGCTGACTATTGGAAAGTGGAAATTTGTTAGGGTAGTTGCTAAAGTATTAATTTGTAAATTAATTAATTGTAGAAAGTCAACACTTCATAGAGTTATATTTATCAAAGCACTTCAGGAATTCATATTTCTTTTGGACAATTAGTATTCATTTCATTAAATGATTATGCTAGATTGTTCAAATTTTGTAAAATCCATAATAAGTATATAAAAGTAATTTATTATAATTCATATTTATAAATAAATATTTTTTACTAATATAGGAACAGGCTTAGAGACAAAGCAAAAATTTCCTACTTATCCTTTTTAATAGTAATTATTGATTTTTCTCTCATAAAATATTTATGTACTTGAAGCGTGGCTCTATTTATTAGGTTGCTAATAATTGTCGAGGGCATTTCCGTCTCTGACCCATTGCAAGACATGCCCCGTCCGTTAGAGATGTCATATACAGGCCAAATTATTTTGGTTAATTCTTTAAATATATTAAGTATGGACTTCAACAGGTAGTGTTGGAAAAATGGCATGGCGGAGCCGGCTCTGTCACGGAACAGCACAGCACGTGTTAATGTTCTGTGCCAGGACTCGCGTATAACGGCATAACATGTAATCATGCAAGTCACGTGTAATTAAGACTATTATATCTTAATCAAATAATGAATCTTGAAAAAACTAACTTAAATTATGAAAAAATAGTTAAAGGTGAGAAACGTAACCAGTTACGTTTGGACACGGCACATGAACAGTCAAGGCACGCAAGTCACGATATAACTCGATACCGTGACCACCACTTGATATTTTGGTCAAAGTCACGACACGGTACAAGATCAAAGTCACGGTGTGTTAATTACAGCACGGCACGGTATGGCATTTTTTTCCCACTCTATCAACAGACTCATTATATATTTGGTTAGAATATTATATGTTTGGTTAGAATATAGAGGTATTAAAAATGTCCAATTTCACTCAAACTGGAAAGCCAAGATATATACCCTTGAAAATTAAAGTAAAGGTTTAAATTTTATGGTGTTTCCGACATGACAGAATACCTCTACCTGATGCACAAGAAAGGATGGCACCTTTCCAAATTCACTGATTATATTTTGACTCCGCTCATTTCCTGTCTTCTGATTCTATATATTCCTATTTCTTCTGTTCCTGCTGGTTCCCCCTCTTCTGCTGAATACATGGCCTGCTCCACTTGCTCCTCTAGCAGTGACTACTAGATGTGCTATAGCTCGAGGACTACTGGATATATGCTATATATGTCTGCTTGGCTCCTTGTGCTTTCTCTTTTTGAACTGTTTGATATGTTTGTAATATGTCTAATGCTACTGCTCATCCCTTGTTATATTATTATTGTTTGTTTAGGATATTTTGCACAATGGGACTCTTTTGTTCCATTGCCTTTTGTATGAATTGTGCATGTTTCAATATGAAACAGGTGGGGATACCCACTATTGTCAAATATATATATATATTGGATTGTATAAATTATGGGTCAAAATTTTTGTACTCTTTCTGAATAGGTGTGAAGTCAACAATCTATAGAGTTATATTACATATAGAGTAAAACTAGGATGTAATGTGCTCATCAAGAAGGATTCGTGGACATATCTTCAAAAGATTATCGATTTGATTTTGAATTACGAATCCAAACAGTTGAAATCCATATATTTTGTTAATGATGCATGTATATGCACAAATTTTAAAGTTTTGAATTCATTTAGCACATGATCAAGCGGTCAAAACAATGATATTTTATAAGTTATTATTTAAATTGTTTTATATATTAATTTTTTATCATTTTTTTAACTGCTTCACCATGTACTAAATGAATTCAAAACTTTAAAATTTTTGCATGTATATGCATCACTCATAAAATACATGGATTTTAACAGTTTGTATTCGTAGTTCGTAATCAATCCGATAGCTTTTTTCGGAAGTATGTTCATCAATCTCTATCGGTGTGAGCACATCACACTCTAATTTTGCTCTTATATATACGTTAGTTTGGATTTTCAGATAGTAATTTGCAACATGCATATTGCTTCTTTTTCTACAAGTATGAAATTTGCACAGATTAATTGAAATTTGTATAGAATTCACACTTAACATAAATTACAAAACAAAATATCCTTAAATTTTGCACTTTACACGCGTTGACCTCTAAATCGTAGACAAACCGAAGACAAAAATCTACTGACAGAAAAAGATATTTCTCAGATATTTAAAAACATCCCACTAAAATGATTCATTTCACAACTGATCATTCTTGCCCAATATTAATTTCTTAAATTAATGAAAGCATGCAAGAGTATGTATATATATAGACCAAATTATGTGCAAAAAATAAAACAAAAGCTAGGATAAATTAATTATATATTCATTGTTGAAACAGAATGATCCAAACAAATATTGATAATTAACCTAGTTCCTATATATAACATATTAATTATAGGAATCTGGCTATACACCTGTTATCATCTGGAATATCTTTAGATTAACTTTGGCACTAATAAAGAGATAACCACTCTCTTTATTAAAAGAGAGGCGATTAATGGTCCCTAGTTTTACTTTCATGAAATACGTACAGCGAAAGTTACTTATTCTTTGTTGTTGTGCGAGGAAAAGAAAAAGGTTAATCATAGAGGATTCTTTTGTTCTTTTCTTTTTTGAGAAAGAATTATAGATGATTCATGACTTGATGTAGGGCTATAAATGAGCCGAGTTAATCTTGATTTTAGTCGAGTTAATTATGAGATTAATCGAGCTAGTTTAATAGCTATTAAATATTTTCATTGATTAATTTGGTTGTTGTGATAGTACATAGATCACGAGTTGAGAAATAATTTTATCTAACTTCTTACAACGAGCTTTTATTTTCTCATGATGAATACAAAGAGGATGAGTAGAACTGGGGTGTTCTTAAGTTCACCAAGTTCCTTGATAAACTCAAGTCTAAAACCCGTTAAATTGATTTCAAATGACTATTCTGAACCATCGAAATTCGTCTACCTTACGAGTGGTGCGTCTACATTTTAAATTTTTAAACATTTAAATTAATTTAGCATAAAGTCAATAGGTCAAAATTAAAATGTTAATAAATTAATTTTAATGCATTTATTTTTTTTAACGTTTTTTTACCACTTGACTTGATACTAAATTAATTCAAATATTTAAAATTTTCACATGCAGACGCATAACTCAAAAGGTAGGCAAGTTTCAACGGTTTGAATTCATCATTTAAAATTAATTTGATAGATTTTAGACTTGAGTTCACCAAAAAGCATTAACAAAATCATAGATTTTTATATGGGAAAAAAAAAAGACTGATCCACTCTAACACTGTGAAATGTTAAAACATACTTAATACTTACAGAAAGAATAGGATGAAAAAAAAAAGACTAATAAAACCTTAACTAAGAATGCATGTTTTGATCAAAGAAATTTTACTATAAAAACTTAAGAATTTTTCCCTTGAAAAAAGAAGATTGATGCGCTCTAACATATTGTGAAAAGCGAAAAAAAAATACCCAATACTTATAGAAAGAATATATAGGTTAAAAAAAAAAAAAAAGACTTGTGCATACTAAGAATGCATGCGGATCGAAGAAATTTTATTATAAAAAAAAATGATGCATTCTAACATTGTGAAAATTGAAAATACACCTAATACTTGCAGAAAGAATTATAGTTTGAAATTGGTAAGTACGGTTGAAGCAAGAGATATTTATTACGACAATATCATATTGCATTTATAGTTCTAAATAAGAACATCATGCTCTCAAAATGTACCAATTAATTAATCTCGAGCACCACAAATCCTCATATAATAAATTAATATAGCTTATTATTATATTGTTCATTTATATCTTCCTATCGTTACACACAGTTACACCACAATCCTTACAGTCTCACTGGAGAAGTGGAGAGAATTCAAACATGCAATATATGGTCACCATATAAAATCAAACTTAGATATATAAATGCATCAAGCACTTACTTATATACTCCATTGTGTATAATTAATTCTCAGCAGAGCCATATAGGTAATTAGATATATATGTCACTGACAACATATATGCACCAAGAAAAATTCAACCAAGTAGTGAAATCATATCCAATGCAATTTTGCAAAGCATCTCCAAACCCTCCTCCCTCCTTTCCAACTCAGGCGGGTACGTCAGCCTCGGCGCCTGCTTGAACAACACACGACAAACGCTCGGATACTCTGCGGCAGCACTCACATGGATAAATGCGTAATCATACATTTCCTCTTTAATTGACTGTGTTGCTGAGTGCAATGCATCCTGTGCTGCGACATACTTGGCCGCACAAGTTCGGAGCAGAGCCCGCAACGACGGGTCGGTTGCTTTTTGGGCCAATGTTGAGGCAATGGAGGAAGTGTTGGTTGCGTTGGTCATGGCGATGTTGATCGCTACAACCGAGAGAGACCTACCATGTAGCTAACTATTTAAAACAGTTTTGTTTTGTACATAATAATTTTGAAGTTCATGAGATCTAGCTAGGTTCAAAATATTTTAGCTCAAGTGCCTCTTGATATATGTTTGTAATATTATGTGCACTATATATATTTGCCAGATTGGGTGTTTATATATATGCTTATCCTACAATGTAGTGATTTTGAATTACTAGCTAAGTTCAAAAAGCTTAAGTGCCTTTATCTTCCTCTACCTTATATTTTTTTGTTCTTAATTATTACCTTTTTATACATTGTAGTATTAATATATATATATTTGTTTACATATATATATCATGCGCATTATATTTCTGCCAGATTGGGTGTTTATATTCTCATCCCATGAAGAGCTAGGAAGGAAATAAGAATGATATTATAAGCTAATTGCTTGCTAACTAACTATTACCTAACATCAGAGGCGGTGGATCCCGCGGGGTCGGAGGCGAGGGAGGCGATGCAAAACTCGTAGTAGGCGGTAGCATTGCATGTGGATTGGATGAGAGGAGTTGGGTGTGAAGGGTGGTTTTGGAGAGAATATGAGAGGATTAAAGGTGCTAGAGATAGAGAGAGAAGGAAGAATAGTGTATTTGCCATTTCTAAAGCTGCTATGAAAGGTTTCTTTGAGAGGGGAAGAGAGAGACAGAGAGAGAGATATATGAGATATTATGATGGATGTATTATTGGGTTGGATAGCATATCCAGGTTGGATTTGAAATGTGAAGGTTGATTAATTAATTAATTGAAGTAGAATGAACGTTACCAATTTAAATCCAATGCTACATGATACAACAAACAAACAACTCATGATCTTTAGTAGACAAATTATTAAACACTTATCCTCAATAGCAAACCGGGTCAAAATGTTAGGATGTTCCAACCCGATACCCGATAGGCGGCGAATATGAATATGAATATGATGCTGTGAATTTGGAGCTTTTAGGCGCGTGATGGGGCCAAATAAGAACAAAAAGCGGGTACAGAAGCACTGATCCAGCACAGATCACAGATCACAGATCACAGGAATTGATTAGAATAAATAGATAGATCGTTCTCAGGGCTCAGGCTGTGTGGTCCGCTCTTGTCTCACTGTGTAGGTCTTCTTGGGTTCGTCACTCAGGCAGTGAGGCTCCGTCGTCTTTTTCCTGCATGTGATATCCCGGACCCACTTGTCGGGGTATTATTTGTATTGGGATCTACTGCGGCGGAGGTCAACCGTGTCGTGCTGTGTCGGGTTGTTGAAACAGGAAGCCACATGCTGGTTCTTCGCCTTTTGGGTTCCACCCATAGTAGGAAATATCGGTATCGGTATCGGGATCGGTCACGGCCGATACCGATACGTATCGGATCAGTATCGGACTAGTATCGGATCAGTATCGGCTAATACGGCTCAGGCTCTTTAACACACTATCGCGAGTATCGGATCAGTATCGGATCGGTCACGGCCGATACCGATACGTATCGGCCGATACGGATCGGTATCGGCCGATATTTCCTACTATGGTTCCACCTGTCGGAGAACAGGCGTTAATACTCTAAAATTGTAGCTCTACAATTTATGTAAAAAAAATTATTTAGGTGTGCACAAGTGGTTTTAGGAAGGAAATTTTAAGAAACGACCCAAGTCATAAAATTCAGGAATTTAGAGTAGTTTATCAGACTTATTTTGGTTTTGATGGGCTCAATCAATATCTGATTTGCATTAAGATATGTTCACTCTGCTTTAAAATTTAGAGATTGAATCATTTGTTCCTACCTCCAGAGTCACTGTTGGTGAACCCTCATTTTAAAAAGTAACAGTGACTGGCCCACTTTAACAGTGACCTGTCCCACTCGCAGTGACTAAGGGGGCAGGATTTTCCTACAGTACCCCAGGGGACAGGTGATCTATTTCCTAAAATCTGTGTATGTATGCTTCAATTTTTGTGTACATAGATCTTAGTGCAGATCAAACGGTATTGGAGCTCATTGGACTCTAAAGTAGATCCAATGCTCAGAAGACCTATTCCGTTCTCAAAATTCAGATGAAAGAGGGGAGGAGAGCTAATTGTATAATTTTTTTCTGACAATAAAAATTTTAAAAGACAAAAAAAAAAAAAAAATTCATAGGAGCTGCTTAGCACTCTTTTCTTTCAACATACCTTTGCCCCTGAATTTAAGTATTGGTATTCACAATTTATGCACCCACATTTGTCTATGATTCAGATTATCCGAGCATAATTTTAAATTTTGATTTATTTAAGTACAAAGAAAAACTATTTTGTAAACTTTACATCATAAATAAAATAATTTATTGCAGGAAATTTTTAATTTTTAAATTGAGACAGATGCTATCAATGCTATCAATGCTATCAAATATAACGCTAAACATTGATTAGTAAACTGTAAAAGTTAAATAATTTATAGTTGCACGATTAAATTTATTAATAATTAATAGTTGGTTGAAGGATTATTAAATTAGTAATTGTGTCACAGTTTTGCAAGTAAAATTACAATTGTTACATTAGTATTTACCGTACATTTATACTTGAGCAAATCTAGTACATTTATACTTGAGCAAATCTAATGTATACCAGAGGGAGCCATTGTTTTTCTTGATTTTAAAATATAATTTTGATTTAGGAAGAGTCTAATTGTCCACAGCTTTGACTTGCATGAATACTGTAAAATTACTTCTACATGCTGTGTAATTATACAATATATCACATAAAATATATCAGTTAATCACAAAACATCCAGCAACTATTTAAAGTGGTCTCATGATAGTTAGAAAGAATTTGCAACTTGCACAACAGGACAAAATAAATGTACTTTCAAACTATACTTTTGGAAATTACAGTTATAGGAAGTTATTGGCAGTTAGAGTTAGTTATTAGCGGTTATTGGCAGTTAGAGTTAATTATTAGCGTCCGCACTAGGTTGAATCTTATATACTGTAAAATTGAATCTTGTATACTATAAATTGAATCTTGTGTACAGTAAAATTTTTAATTGAATCTTGTATACTGTAAAATTGAATATTCTACACAGTAAAATTTACAATTGAATATTGTATACTGTAAAATTGAATCAAGAAAACTGTAAAATTGAATCTTGTATACAATAGAATTTTCAATTGAATCTTGTATACTGTAAAAATTAAATCTTGTATACAATGGAATTTTCAATTGAATCTTGTATATTGTAAAATATATACTGTAAAATAGAATTTTGTATACTGTAAAATTTTCAAATAATACTATAAATTTTTAATTGAATCTTGTATACTGTAAAAAGACAGTTAGATGAGAGTGGATAAGGTTGTGGACAAATGGTGAACAAAACCTAGTGGATAGAAACATTCTCTCTTTGATTTAATAGGTCCAGATTAATTTGCCTCCCTAAAAATTAATTTTTTCCACCAGTTGTTTTTGTTATTTTTACTATGTGTAAAGGAATAATCTTTGTAATTTTTAATTATGTAAAAGACTATTTTTGTTAGTTTTAATTATGTAAGAGGTTATATTTGTTGTGTTTATATACTATCTCATTAGTTTTTTATTTTATTTAAAAGGTGGCGGACTAGTCTATCAGTTTTCTTTAATTGTCCACAAATAACTCTCTATTCAGATTTCGAACCCAAGACCTCTTAAAAAAAAAAGTATTGTCTTTTACCACTAGATCAAAATTCATTCTCCGATACCTCATTAGTTAATGTATTAGAATTTGATAAGCTATTTGAACCCATCTTACATTCACAAATGAGATGAAGACACTCTTGGTCTCTTTTTGTTTTTTTGGCAAATTAAGAATATCTTTATTTATTCTTTTAGGCTCTGTTTAGCTATCAGACGGAAACATAAATGTACTTGGATTCAGATTCAATTTGAATGGCCAAAATACTGTGTGTGTGGAAAAAAAAATTTGAGTAATTTTTTTTTTTCACAAAAACAGTGCTACATTGAACAAAACCTTAGAGGGTTGACAGAGACTATATATGAGGATGGCAAAGTTTTACAAATTATTTTCCACGCAGAACCTTTAATTATGTTGAGATCCATTGATAAAGGTGGTCTCGGCCTACAATAATTCATAGATTTATTAAAATGTATCAATTTAAAATTTAGGAAAGCAATTCAATTAATACTTCAATACTAGCCATACGATCATGCGTCTGAGAGGATGTGAAGTCTCTAATATATTTTTCTATTTTTTTAAAGAGAAAGAAGAATAGACATAAAAATACTATTTATAATCGAAATCATAACAAAATTAAATTAAATAAAGTTTGACTAATAAAGATAAAAATTATTTATAAAATGTTAATAGAGTTTAATAGTTTAATTACTCGCTACAAGCGAAAAAAATCAGTATATAGGCATTCTAAAAGTATACTATTTGGTATTAATGTACTACTTTATGATTAAAATTTGAACATTTGCATTGGTGCATTTCACATTATCGGGTTCATAAAATGTTAGACCTAAAAAGCAAAATTAGAAATCAAATTTTTAAATAGTTTAGAAGTTAAGCTGTTCCATAACAAATTGTGTAATGGAAAGGAGGGAAAAGAAATAAATAAGATATTGTCAGCGTTCACCATCTCTACGCTCTGATTTGAATGCAACAAAAACCATTGAATTTATACACAATATCCATCTCTTCTCTCCTCACTTAAAAAATAAAACATTAATTCTGAAATACATCTTTACCTGAAAAATTGTTCTATGCTGATCAGGGGCAGAGGGAGTAAGATCTAATGGAGTCAATTGACTCCAAATTAAAAAAAAAAAAAAAAAAAAACATCTCAAATTATAATTAATTGTGTTTTTTACAAATACAACCCACAAAATAATGCACACATAATTGTGTGTGTTGCAAAAGTGGTATCAGAGCCGTTGATTGCAGTTGGAACACGACAATGCAAGAAATCAAGAAATGGCAACATGCCGTGTCTTAGGAGCAGCGAACAAATGAAGGAAGACACTATTAGAATACTATTATTCTTTCTTTGGCCTTTTTGAGCAATTATATTTATCAACTTCTATACCAAATTCATAATTGCTGAGGGTTTAAATGTATCTATTTTTTGTTTCAATCATATTTTTATGTTTAGAACTATAATATTATTAAATTGGATATATATGATTTTCTCTATGTATATGTAAAAGAATACAATATTCTCATATTATTTTGATTAATTAGCATCAAGTGCTTGTAAAAATGCACTGATACATGTAGACAATTTCTGGACGTTTATTTTTTTAATTATTGATTTATGAAAAATATCATATTCAGCTGTTTATTTTGACAAATAAATTTTAGAAATTTTGTTATTAAAAAATTTAAAATAAAGACATAATAAAGCCACAAAAATATGAATCCTTCGAACCATTCTCTTCATAAATTGCTAACATTATTTGCATTGAACAACGGGTGCTGATGCGATTAGGTCGTTGCAACAAATTAATTAGTATATATAAATAAAATTTCCACTTCCAAGCTAATTGGAGAATTTGATGAGCTGCAAATTTAAGTAGTTTTTCTCTTTAATTAAATAATTTCATTGATAGTACAGATCATGAGAGTAAGCCCATAAAAATTATTATTTCTGAAAGTATCACTATTATCAACACTTATAAATATTTTTATCATAACGAATAAAACAAATTCTTTTATATAAATTTTCAAATTAACTTATTATATAAATCAAACGGTAAAAAAATAATGAAAAAATGATATCAATAAAATTAACTTATAAATCATTTCTTTTTGACTACTTGATTTCATACTTAATTAATTAGAATTTTTATAAAATTTGCATATAAGTTAATCAACTCGTAAAGTAAATTTATAAGATCAGTTTTAATAATTTAAATTCGTCATTTGAAATCAATCTGTTTGGAACTAAGCTCATCAAAATATTTCCAATTTGTCCGAAACAAATTACGTACCACTCAGTTTTAGAGAGATATATTATTAGATGAGGGATCAAGTTACAATAAGTTATCACAACCATTTTCTACATTTTCAAAGTCCAAATTGTCGATCCAAACCATTAGATGTGATCTTTACAATAAAATGTGCTTGGAGACCACGTTTTACATTTTTTGGAATTTTTTTAATATTTATTAAGATGGGTACAAAAACTAGTCAAATTTAGACCATTGAATTTTGTACCCATCTTAATAAATAGTAAAAAAAATTCCAAAAAATGTAAAATTTGGTCTCCAAGTACATTTCATTGTAGATATCACATCTAAAGGTTTGGATCGACAATTTGGACTTTAAAAATATAAAAAATAGTTGTGATAATTTGTTGTAACTTGATTCCTTCTCATATTACTATATAATTTTCTAAATTTCCTTTCAAGCTATTCACACAAGCTAATACAAATATAGTATTGATGTCACATATATATATATATATATATTCCATTTTCTTAACTTAATTTGTTCGTGTCAGAAGATAACCGATAACCATGCGTATGATACAAATTTTCAATTCCTAGCTCGTTACTCAAATCTACATGCTCTTAGAAAAAAGCTATCAATGTCGTGTCGAATTATCACAGAGGACACGCCGACACGCCTATTTGGGCCCGAGCAATAACAATTATGAAGGTGGTCTCGGCCTACAATCAATTTTAGAATCTCAATCACTTTTCAAATAATAAATAATAATGTAATGTGTTGTCAATTCAGTAGAAGATTGGAGTCACATTAGTCATAACTCATTGAACGAAGGAGCACCTTTTCAAAAAGAAAGCCCTTGTTAAGGGGACATAGACAAAGCATTTACTATTGATAACTTAAAACCTGCAGGTTTCTATCCTCTTCAATAGTAATGGGATCAAAACCGTTCATTACAGATCGGACAGTCTAAATCAAGACTGAAATACCATAATTTAAACAAGATGCAAATCAAAGGCACAATCTACTTGTAATTAACAAGTGAAATTCATTGATTGGATGCAAATCAAGATTCAAGTAATTAATTAATTGAATAAGTATTCATAATTTGATGTAAAATTGTGTGGATTAATCTAGTCTGTTTGAATGGTTGTTTAATTAAACCAATTATAAAGAAGCACATCGTTAAATAACTGGTTACTGAGTTTTGTAGCTGACTCTGTATTGTTTTTCATTTGTTTTTATTTGCAACGTAGGTTGACGGGATGAAGAATGAATGTATGGGTGCCTCTCTTGTCATGATTCCCGATAAGGCAGCGGGATCGTGACATTATGGTATTGTATTGGTCTTTTGTTTAGTGATAAAGACAATTTTATTCATAGGAAATATGGCATGTTGGACAATAGAACATAATTTTTTTTTAAATATCAAATATTGGCGTCACATAATTTTGTTTACATTGTTAACCTTTATTTGTTTCAGAAAATAAACATGCTATTATATAAATATTCGAGTTCACAATTTCTAAAAATAATTGTTCTTTAGAAAATATGAATGTCATGCCGAATTATCTTGCAAGCAATAATTTTACCAAACATTGTACAGGAAGAGATTTTAGATGTCTGACACTATTTTGAGGTCACGCCATCATTGGATAGTTTCTTTGACTTTATTTTCTAGGACACGCCCTTTTGGGTCCGAGTAGTGCCACTGTGGCATTGATGAAGGTGGTCTTGGCCTATAATAAATTTTAGAATCGCAAGTCTCATTCTAAGGAAATGTATATATATAATTTTGAGTGAGTCTATGGTGCTATGCATACTATGATTTGGCATTGTGCTACGGCTCTATATTCGAGTTTTTAAATCTTAATAGTCGATCTAAACCATTCATCTTGTTCTCCATATTAATATGTGTTTGGAGACCAAGTTTTACATTTTATTTTTAATTTTTTTACTATTTTTTTTAGATATTTAGAAAATTACTTGATCTAAAAATTCTGGACCATCCAAAAATAGTGATTTTCAATAAATTTCAAAAAATAGTAAAAAAAATTTAACAAAAATGTAAAATTTGGTCTCCAAACACATATTAATATGGAGAACAAAATGAACGGTTCGAATCGACCGTTAGGATTTGAAAACTCGAATATAGAGCCATAGCACGGTGCCAAATCGTAATATACATAGTACCATAGACTCACTCTATAATTTTTCAAGAGTTCTAAATAGCTTTTTACTTTTTTTCTGACTTTAAAAGTTATAACGCTATCAACTGTTTTTCTTTTAACCAGGATTCTAAATAACTAGTTATAGCTGCACAATAACCACGTTATAGCTTTTTTGAATCTTAAAAGTTTGAATTTTTTTGAATCTAAATAACTGGTGTGATAATCGCTATCTAAAACTTTGAATTTTTTTGAAATAAAATAATTTTAAGTTGCTTCGGTCTAACAGTTTTTAAAATTTCTAAATTAAACTGAACTAATAAACTGGTTTTGAAAACTAAACTGAACCAAACCAAATCGTTTAAACCGAACTGTCTCGATTCAGTTTAATACCAATTAAACCAAACCCGATAAACACCCTAATTCTCAATTATGTTGAAAAAACAATTGTAGAACCAAATATTTAAAAGGGTTACAATTATAGTTTTACCAACAAAATTGATCATGTGTGTGTGGTCAATTTTTTTTTTTTTACTTATATCTGATTTAATGTTACTCCACTTCTAAACAAGATTTGAGCCATATTAGTCATTAATCATTGAACAAAGGATAACCTTTTTTAAAAAGAAAGCACTTGTCAGGCGACAGGACACAGAATTGACTATTGGGAAACTTAACCATGTTTGGTTCCTCTCCAATAGTACTGATTTCATTGAATTATTTTCAAAAACTCTAAATAAAAAATAATGTTTTATCAAATTAACTTGAGTGGTTTAGTTTTTACAAAAATCACAAGAATTAAAATGTCATTTTTGTTCGAATTTTTTTTTCTGGGACCAAAATGTCATTTCCATCCGAGCCATTTTCATAGATTTCAATAAAAAAAATGATGATAAAATTTGTGAAAACACTTCGGCCAAAAAAAAAAAATTTGGACAAAATGTCATTTCGATTTTTATGGTTTCTTTAAAAATCAAAGCAATCAAATTGGTTTGGTAAAATATTGCTTTTTTATTTATGGTTTAAAAAAAAATGATTTCATTGGCCTATCCTGATGAGATCAAGACCGTTTATTTTCAATCGGACAGTCTAAATCAAGACTGACATAGCATAACCAAAACAAACAGATATAGAGATGCAAATCAAGATTAATTTTGACCGTCAAATCTTGTGAGGATTTGAATTTGATTCAGATCTTTGTGTGTTTGTCACTTTCTATACTTGTTTAGTAATAACTATGTTACTTTTTAGGGATGCACAGTGATTTATATATTTAAGCTTTTTGAATGACTGTGGATTTATGTTGTTTAATTTTTGTCATGAGAATCTAGTAGATTGGACTGTTAACTTTTTGACAAGTAGGTGATGATGAATTGTCTACTAGCAGAAATATCTTGTTCAGACAATAACAGTATACATCGGTATGAGAAACTGCTACAGTTTCAAACAATGAAATGGAAACTAAAGTATCTCCAACGACTTACAAATACAATTGTAAAAGTTTTATTGACAGATTTATTTTTATTTAAAAAAATAAAGAATCTGATAATTGTACCTCAAACAAAAATTTTGAGCGTGTTTTTCAAATAGTTTAATACAAAAAAACTTTCAATATTATATAATTTTTATTTCCAGTACTAATATTCAAACATTTAAAGCTCTGTTTATAACATTTTACAATGCTACTTGCAAGTAATAAAATTTTAAATATGTATAGTTTTAACTCCTAACTACTTTTGTTTTCAAGCCAAAAACAAAAAGATTCATTTCACCCATTTGTTTTATCTAATCATTCTCATTCATTTTCTCGACGATCTGTGATAAATTTTGCGAATATAAAAATATGAATGTTTTTTACCCGATTTTCTCTTTCAAATGAGATCCATGAAGAATAACTTTCGAGTTATATTTGTGTCGTAATTTTTTTTACCACTTTAAATCTTTGTGACTTTCATTTTTTTTTAACTTTGCTTCAAAATAATTTAAATCTCTGTTTACAAGCATATAAACCTCATTAATAACACTTTAAATCTCTAAAATAAAACATATAAACCTCATGTACAAAGAATTAAAACCTCAACAATAACACTGCATTTACAAAGCTCATTTATAAAGCATATAAACCTCATGTACCAAGCCTTGAAAATTTTAATGGTTGTAAACTGCGATTTAAAATTTTTAAAATTTAAAGTGCTCATAAGTTTTACTTAAAAAAATACAAATGACTTTAAAAATTCATATGAGAAAATTGGTCGTTACTAATCTTTATAAAGTAGAATTTTGCAATTACTATTCTTTCGTGAATATATTTATTTTGCAATTAATATAGATCGTTCAATCATTCATAAAGAGTTGTACGAATTTTTATTTTGAGTCGGATTAGTTCAAATTTTGATCAAACATTACAGATTTAAGCTTAAAATTTAAGTTATTTAGGTTATCTGACTGATATATATTTTTTAAATTAGAATTAAACAAAGTGTTCAAATAAAAGAAATATCATTTTTTTTAGAATTACAAAAAAAAAGTGGAGGTGTCTACCATACCAATTGTTCGATGGACAGTTTTTTTTCACCTGTTTAACTCAGCCATAAGTACAAAATCACACCTTCTACCGAACCAATAATTTAGTGAACAAATTATCATTTTTATTTTTTCCACCGGAGCATTGGATCGATGGAGCTGTTTTTTTTTTGTAAAATCACACGAACTGGGCGACTGGTGCTTCGTTTGAATTTTTTTTGTTTATTCTAATTTTTTTTTTTTAAAATCTATCTGATCCGTTTATTGATTGATGACTTTGGTACAAATATTAGCATTTTTTTAGCTTTTAGAAAAAATATAATTAAACAAATCATAAAGATGATGAAACTTTTTCTATGACAAGAAAAGGACCATCTCAAATATGTTGTTCTTTTAAAAATTCCCTAAAAAATAGCATATTTGGTGTAAATCCTTGATAATCAACAGTGGAACTGCATAACTCTTACACGCTATTTGGCTGCGTTACTGTTTTCATGGGAAAAAAAATTCAATTCAACTGAATTTTTTTTTCTACGAAAATAATATTTTTCAGTTCAATTTCTGTATCCATGTCCATTCCCAATTAAAGTGGCCTAAGCTAAGAAACTGCATTCCCAAAGAAATTTCATAATATTTCCAATTTTTTAGAAAGTATTATTTTTTTTTAAAGTCAAATTAAAAGCTGCAATATATAGCCTGGCCAACCTAGACCGTACGATTCTATTATTTCTGACTGAATAGTTGCTTGTGTTTTCCGCGTGTTCATCTCAAAAGAAAAGAAAAAAATGTTTTCCTACTGTCAATTTTTAAATCATTATTGATAGATTCAGATTTATCTGGGTCCGACTAATTAATTATTGATGTAATTTATTTGCTTTGAGTTTAAACAGTGTACATCAACACTTATCATTAAACTTACAAAGCCATCAAGCCTTCAAATTCTTTTAATTTGATTTGGCAAATTAACACATAATTTCTCCAAAACATGTCAAGTTACAAAGATACTACTACGAAAACACTAAGCATAATTTTTTTCAAACTTTAATTTAAATCTGTGTCCAAAACAAATAAAAAATTATATTCTAAAATTTGGTTCAACATTCATATATATACACGATTTTTAATAAACAACTGTGTATAAATATGCTCCAACATGCATACACAATTATAAAAGAACAGTGTATAATGTTGTAGAGCTATTTTGGACGTGCATGTAATAATGCTCTAACAATTGTACATGATTTTACTGTATGATTCGTGTGTGTGATGAAATAAATACAAACTTTTTCACGTTATCGATTCGTACGTACCTTCATTTTATAATGTATCTCTTTCTACTTTTTCTAAGTCATTTCTCTTATTTATAAAACATTTTTCTTCTATGTACATGTATTTGTGTAAGACATCTCTTCTACACAATCGAGGTTAGGATGAGGGGTAAGATAAGGTAAGCGATATCTTCACCGAGAAGGTGATTGGAGACGAAGAAACTTCAACCGAGCATAACTTTTCGCTTGAGTGTCCGATTTGAACATTTCTTTCCGATTCATCAAAACTTCAATTAAAGTTTCCGATTAAATTTTTCTTTCTAATTTTCGATTTTGTACTCCTTTACCATACTTTTTCTTAGACATTATTCATAGAAATTTATAAAGTCTTAAATGTAGAATTTCTTTTTTGTATTTTCATTTTTTTTTGTTATAATGTTTTTCATGTAACTAATAACATGGTGTTTATACTGATAATATAATATAGTGTTTTTGCTATGTATTATGTTTAATTTCATAATTTTTTTTTAAATTTAGTTTAGTATTTTTAATATTAAAATTTAGACTTTAATTTAAATTTAGATATAGGATTTAATTTGAATTTAAATCTAGAATTTCATTGATTTTTTTAGATATGAATTATATACGGTTTTGTATTATAACGCATGACGATACTTACACATGACGGTTCTACAATTTCCTACATCACTAGAATTTCATTGAAAAAGTTATGGTAGTTTGATTTTCTTTTAAGAATAAGATAAGAGTCTCGTAAACTGAAATTTAAATATACATTCTCTCGCACTAAAAGTATTATCTTAATCCTATTTCCATTTTATGCTAATTTGATATTTATTTTGCATTTTGTGGGTTTGATAAAGACCCATCGGCTCACAACAAATTTCACTTTAACTTAAGTTTGAACTTATGATCAAACCAGTAACTAGCATTTGTTTATGACACAATAAGATAAAAGTCCGCATACAAAAAAATAAAAATAAGATAAAAATTTGCATCATCGATGGTAGTGGAAATGAATTATTTGATGACACAAATCTTAATAATTTGGATTGTATATCATCGCGTTAGATTGCATAAACGCTTGCCTCCAAATTTTAAATTCAAAATATACATAAAAACATAAAATTGGTGATGAGTGCCAACACAGATGTATGAATTACCAAATTCATTTCCATACTAAAGATGTGATATAATATACCTTCATGAAATTTAGATATGTATGATACTGCCCATTTATAAGTAACAATATTTTGTAATTGTTTCATCAAAAAATATGTTTTTCTATTCATATCATTGATATTATCTAATGAAAGATCACAGCATCTTTCAGCATTTTGTAGTTGGAGATCAGAGAAAATCAAGAAAATATATTACAAAGAGCATGTCATTACAAAGGTTTGTGTTAGACTGTCAAAATAAAACATGGAATTCTTGGTATGCATTAAAAAATTTCAAACATATTAAAGAAAAAAAAATTAAATATTATTTTTAAAGAAAACATAATAGAAAGACTATAATTAAACAAGTGGTTTATGTGATAGAAAATTTTTCATCCTTATAACAAATTTCAAATTATAATTAATTGTGTGTTTTACACATATATGACACAGAAAATATTGTACTCATAATTCAAGAGCGTAGTTCCTCATGCATGCACCGCCTAGCTGAATGTATTAGGCCGGTCTAAATTGGTTATTTCAGTATAAGCTGACCTCAATTATTAATTTTTTTTTAATTCATATAATTTATTATCATGCTGATTGTATTATTTTTGTTTGTGAAATTGTCAAGATGACGAGAAAAAGAGATGTAATCAAGTTTAAAGTGAGGTGTGCCAAGTACCTCAAACTCTCTGTGTATTTGACTCTCAGAGAAGGCCGATAAGCTCAAGCGATTCGTAAACCTCCTCGAGATCGGATAATTGAATCTTAGAAAACTGTTATTCATTCTTTGGTGAGTTATGTGCAATTATATTTATGAATTATGTAATCTAAGTTATCTTTTGAGAAAATAGTTTTGTTGGATATTGCTAGTTTTGAGTTTGTCATGATAGCAATGTTATTAGAATCGGATAAGAAATCAACTCAGTTAAGTTTCGGATTAGTGGAGAGAGAGGAACAAACGACACTTCTCCAATAAGCACAAAACAGTGACAATTTTAATTAATGATACAACAATGGATATTGCTTTTTTTGTCACAAACTCACAATGCGAGAAACCATGTGGGAGCTTATTGCTCCCTCTTGGCCGCAATAGATGTTCGTTAGTTTAATTTTCAGAGTATTTGAAGGGGCATACATCGTAAATAAAACTTTTTTAAAATCTTGCTATAACATATATTCATTAATGGCTGACCGTCAACCATAAAAAAAGTTTCGGATTAAAAGTTTATTGGTTGGATCAGCGGGTCAACCGATTCAACTGCTAATTTTCTAAATAAATATATATTTATGAGATATGAAGTTTGTGAAAAAAAAAAAAATCACACTTTTACATAATATTTGAGCATACATTTATTACAATATCAAATTTATAAATAAACATAAAAAAATGATAACCAAAGATATAGTTAAGCTACAATTTGGGAAACTTTGTACACTGATTTTAAATTGTATCCTGATGAAAAAGATAATTAAATTCTCGAGCAAGTCTTAAGTACCACTATATATATATATATAATGCAAAGCTCAAAATGAATTAAAAACAAGATCCAAAGCAAGACGTGGCATTTCAACCCTTGCATGACTGACCCAACTTTGGTAAGATTGGAACCAATTAAAATTATACTTGCCAGATCCAGATACTAGGAAAAGTTTCACTTGGGAATTTCATCAAACACCTTCCATGCAATGCAATAGGTTGACATTGGCAGTAGATCCAAACCAGAAGATATTACAATTTCAAGTGATGCAAAGAGAAATTAAACCAAGCAACACAAACTCCATAGAATTATGTGAAAATTCTTGTGACGGATTGTAAGAAGACAAGAGCTAAACTGTCAAGCGGAAGGAAGCTCAAAAGAAATTCGGTAGAGAGAAGAATAATGCAAAGATTATATCATTATTGTGATTCTCTCTAATTTGTTTAGTTTATAATAGAAAACAGCCGGGAATCGCACAAGAGATTCGAAGAAAAGAGAAGAAGAAAGAGAAATGAATTGAAGATTCGAAGTTGTAAAAGAAATTCGGGTTTTTCGGCTACATGGTCCACACTTTTTAATGAAACCCGGTCGGTCGAACCGGTTTAACCTTTTTTTCTGGTTCAACCGATAAGTCCTATCCGGTTTTAATAACACTGTGATCGTTTTATTTTGGGGATAGAGATTGTAACAGAGCATTTTTGGCTTCAAACAGAGCATGGACTATAGAATTAAAACAACATTGCATATGGTTTATATGTTGCATGAAGCTAAACTTGCTCTGTTAAACTCTTTACCCATATATTTTTGCTGCTCGTTTTATTTCAGATCTTGATAATAATCCCCGAAACTTTATCTCCACAAAAAATTGCGCACAAACTGCCAAAAAAATCATGGGAGAACTACTCAGTCATTAATATGTGTTTCATAAACTGTTAGTATTTAACTTGAAGAATCAAAGTATTTATCTTGAATTTGCAAAGTATTAATCCCTATACAATGGTCTTTATTTATGAAAGAATAAATCAATCCATCAATTGTCTCCGCACAATTTTTTTTTTTTGAATCGTCCCCGCACAACTGGGGACTATTAAATAAACAATCCCTCATAAATACTTGCCAATTATCCCCGCACAAAATTTTCTGTTTTTTTATTATTCCCGTACAACTGGAGATCATTAAATAAACAATCCCCTCACCCAATGATAAATATACTTTTCAGATATAATGATAAATATTTTATGTTACATGGGTAAAAACTTTATGCCACATGGATAAATACTTCTCAAATATAATTGCAACTTTCAATAAAACATCAATAATAAATACTTCTTAAGCATAATGATAAATATTTTATGTTATATGAATAAATATTTCTTAATGTAATTGTAATTTTCTTATGTATAAATATTTTCTTATAATTTTGGACGAAAATTTTAACTGAGAATTTTTATTCTCTATTATGTATGTATACATATACATTATAATTTCTTATGTATGTATGCACATATATGTATATCCTTGTATTTTTTCATTGGAGATGCAATTTTGTTGGAGACCTTTAACTAAGAGGCATCATGTCATTAATTACTTGTACACTCCTTTTTTGATATGTTGGATCTAATACAATTAGGTATGTATGAAATTTTGATCCAAACTAGATCATAACCAAGCATTTTGGCAACATAAGCCCAAATATTGTATTGGATTTTGAGAAGTATATGTTATGTGGATCACATGAGATTGCATATGTACAAAAGACAATACGTATATATGTTGCATGAATTGAAATCTGTTATGGTTTTATACGAATTCATATGTAATAATCGGTCCAACGGAAGTTTAATGTATATTTTTCATATAAATAATTTAAACCATATAACGTTATTTTTTTAGTTTAATTGCTTGTTATTAATTTTTATCAACTTTAAATTGTAATTTTCAGTAAAATATATGTATATCAAAGATAACGATAAATTTTTCTCAGAAGCAATGAAAAATATTTTATGTTACATGGATAAATACTTCTCATACATAATTACAATTTTCAATAAAAACACATGTACATCAAAGACAATGATAAATACTTCTTAGATATAATGATAAATATTTGTCAGGACAATAATAAATACTTTCTTGAACTTGTCAATAAGTAATGTTTAATCAAATCAAAATATTATCATGTTATGGGCAATGATAAATACTTCTGAGATATAATGATAAATAATACTTGACAGAACAATGGTAAATACTTTATTGAACATCAATAAACAAAAAAATAATTGTTAGCGGCATTGTTATTAAATGACAATATAATTAATGCAGGGATTATTATTAGAGGATAGTATAATTAATGTGATGATTGTTATTAAAATGACATTATAATTAATGCAGGGATTGTTATTAAAGGATAGTAATTAATGCAGGAATAAATAAAAATTCTTAGCAGAATTAATGGGGAGATAAAAGACAGCTAAGGAAGTTAATTTGGAGAGAAAAAGTGGGGGATAAATGAAGAATAGAGGTGAGAGAAATGATATAATTATTCTTTTATTTTTGTAGCCTTTTGTGAATGCAGCCCACAAATAGAATGCTATAGCCTATAGCCATATATCGTTTCTAAATAGATAGTTCAATATATCAAGTATCATGAGACATGAATATAAAAATACGTACATAGGAGTGTGCAAATAAAAATTTCGTATATCACTTCCAATACCCAAACATCTCAAAATGTTACATTAGGCAAAAAAAAAAAAAAAAAGGAAACTATTAAAGTGATGGTAGTTTGAATTATTTTTATTTTTATTTTTTATTTTTAGAATAAGATAAGAGGCTCGTAAACTGACTCTAAAATATACAATCTCTCACGGAAAGTATAATCTTAATTCTATTTTTTTTATGTTGCATCTTGTGGGTTTGGTAAAGACCCATCAACTCACAACAAATTTCACGTAACTTGATTATGAACTTTTGATTAAACCGGTAACTTGTATTAGTTTATGACATAATAAGATAAAAAGTCCGCATACAAAAAATAAAATAAAATAAAAAGATAAAAATTTGCATCATTAAATCACAACAATCCGAAATTTTTATTATTGTTACCATAATAATAATAAAAAAAACTAAAACACTCTCGTTTTGGAAGAATTCCACCAATATTCGGACCACAGAGTCAATCTACAGCCCCATTTAATGGAAACTGCACAGTCAATCGGCAAACTAAGATTGGAGTCTATAAATTCAATCCGCGATTCTAGTTATCCTTTTTTTTTTCTCTCTAGTGGAAATTTGTGCCATTAAATTGTTAGATATTCTATTGGTTTGAGATATCTCAAAATGTGAGCCATGAGATTATTTAATTAATAGTAAACAAAAAAAATATATTGCGGGACTGCAGATTTAATCTGCTAAGCCAAGCTTGGATCCGCAAATTAACTCTGCAGTCCTTATTAAATGGATCCACAGATTAGCTCTGCAGCCTGGGTAATTTTTGAATTATGATCAAACGAGGGTATTTTTTTTTCATATGGTAAGAATAAAAATTTCAGCACAACAAGTGTGGGATTGTATATCAACGTGTTGGATTGCATAAACGCTTACCTCCAGATTTTAAATTCAAGATATATATAAAAACATAAAATTGGCGATGAGTACCAAACTACCAATACAAATGTATGAATTACCAAATTCATTTCCATACAAAAGA
Organism: Carex pumila; assembly: GCA_033356055.1. Classification (NCBI taxonomy): domain Eukaryota; kingdom Viridiplantae; phylum Streptophyta; class Magnoliopsida; order Poales; family Cyperaceae; genus Carex; species Carex pumila. The sequence continues at coordinate 110,137 of JARJHM010000587.1, forward strand.
TGTGATATTGTCTTTCATGAAATTAATATATGTGTGATACTGCCCATTTATAAGTAACAATATTTTGTAATTGTTTCATAAAAAAAGATGCTTTTCTATTCATATCTTTGGTATTATCTAATGAAAGATCGATCAGAGCATCTTTCAGCATTTTGCAATTAGAGATCAGAGAAAATCAAGAAAATATATTACAATCAGCATGTTACTACAAAGGTTTGTGTTTGATGCTCAAAATAAAACATTGAATTCTTGGTATGCATTAAAAAATTTCGAACATATGAAAGTAGAAAAAGTTAAATATTATTTTTGAAGAAAGCATAATAGAAGGACTATAATTAAACAAGTGGTTTACGTGATAGAATTTTTTTCCATCCTTGTATCAAATTTTAAGTTATAAACTTATAATTAATTGTGTGTTTTACACATATATCACACAGAATATATTGTCCTCATAATTCAAGAGCGTAGTTCCTCATGCACCAATACTGGCGCTGACGGGTCAACAAGCGGGTCAGGAGGTGCACATGCTACTGGGGATCAAATGCAGCAAGTTTTGCAACAGCTTTCTGCTGTGCTGCTTGGCAATCCAAACACTCCAAGCACATGTAGTATTGCTTTTAACTCAAAAGGTTTATTTTTTAACCAAATTATTATAGATAGTGGTGTAACATAGTATATATTTGATAATAAACAATTGTTGTCAAATGTAAACCAACTAAAAATGATAAATATGTCTTAGTTGTAAATGGTACGAAGGCACAAATAAACGAGACAAGGGAAATTAATTTGTGTAATAAGTTAACTAAAAATGTTTTATACCTATAAACATTTTTCGTAAACCTACTTTCTATAAATAAATTAACATAAGAATTAAATTGTAATGGAGTTTTCTCTTGTAAAAATGTTGTATTTTAGGACCGGAAAACCGGAGTCAAGATTGGTGAGGGATTTTTACAAAACGGACATTATTTATTGCAATCCAAACAATTACATTTTTGTGCTTCCGCTAAGAACGTTAACTTTGATCTTTGGCATAAGAGACTCGGGCATCTATTTGACAAGACTTTAAGTAGTATTTTAGACTTTAAAAATTATAATTGTATGAATTGTGAAACATGTAAGTTAGCTAAGCAAATAAAGCTTTCCTTTTCACCTTTCTTTAACAAAAGTAAAGCTTTATTTGATTTAGTTCACTCTGATGTATGGGGACTGGTCCCAATTGCTTTATAGAATAGATTTAAGTATTTTGTTATTTCTATTGGTGATTTCTCAAAAGCTACTTGGTTGTATTTATTAAAATATAAAGATGAAGTGTTTACATATTTCTTTGAATTTGTATGTCTAATAGAAACTCAATTTAATGCCAAACTAAAAAAATTTTTTATCGGATAATGGAACTGAATTTATCAACAAAAAAGTTTCAAGCCTTTTTAGAGAAAAATGCATCATCCATCAAACAACTTGCATAAATAATTCCGAACAAAACAGAGTATCAGAAAAGGAAAAATATTCATTTATTAGAAATGACACGAATTTTATTATTTCAAAATAATGTTCCCAAAATTTATTGGTTGGATGCCTTATTTTGTGTCACACATTTAATTAATAGATTCTTAAGTGTCAGTTTATATAATAAAAGTATGTTAGAAATCTTCTACCAACAAATATTTAAATATGACCATTTAAGAATGTTTGTTGCACAAGTTTTGTCAACATCAAAAGAAAAGATAAACTTTATTTTGTGTCACGATTTTTTTTTTTTTTATGATACTCATATTACAAAAAAGGTTATAAGCCATAACGCTATCAACCACTTTGTTTTTATCAATGTTCTAAATAACGCTTTTAGCTGTTTTTTTTAATCAAAGTTTTGAATAGCTAGTTATAGCTACACAATAACCACGTTATAGTTTTTTCGGACCTTAAAAGTAATGACGTGATAATCGTTATTTAGAACTTCAATTTTTTTTTGAAATAAAATAATTTTATGTTGCTTCGGTCTATCCGTTTTTAAAATTTCTAAACTAAACCGAATAAATAAACTGGTTTTGAAAACTAAACTGAACTGAACTAAATCAAACTCTCGCAATTCAGTTTAAAACTGATTAAATCTGATCCGATGATCTCATTTATGTTGAAAATAAATTGAAGAACCGAATATTAAAAAGGGTTACAATTTATAGCTTTACTAACAAAATTGATCATGCATGTTATGTGCTGTGGTCAATTAAATTCTTTACTTAATATCTGATTTAATGTTACTCCAATTCTAAACAAAATTTGAACAATATTAGTCATTAATCATTGAACGAAGGATAACCTTTTTAAAAAGAAAACACTTGTCCAGTGGACAGCACACAGCATTTACAATTGGGAAACTTAACCATGATTGGTTCCTCTCCAAAGTACTGATCTCATTGGCCTATCCTAATGAGATCAAGACCGTTTATTTTCAATCGGACAGTCTAAATCAACACTGACATAGCATAACCAAAACAAACAGATATTGAGATGCAAATCAAGATTCAAATCTTGTGGGGATTTGAATTTGATTCAGATCTTTGTGTGTTTGTCACTTTCTATACTTGTTTTAGTAATAACTATGTTACTTTTTAGGGATGCACAGTGATTTATATATTTAAGCTTTTTGAATGACTGTGGATTTATGTTGTTTAATTTTTGTTATGAGAATCTAGTAGATTGGAATGTTAACTTTTTGACAAGTAGGTGATGATGAATTGTCTACTAGCAGAAATATCTTGTTCAGACAATAACAATATACATCGGCATGAGAAACTGCTACAGTTTCAAACAATGAAATGGAAGTATGGAACTAACAGCATCTCCAACCACGTGCAAATACAATTGTAAAAATTTTATTGACAATTTTATTTCTATTTTAAAAAAAGAGTCCGATAATTGTACCTCAAATAAAATCTCTCAATGTGTCTTCCAAATAGTTTAACTGAAAAGACTTTCAATATTATCTAACTTTATTTTTCAACACTAATATTCATACATTTAAAGCTTTGTTTATAATATTTTACAATGCTACTCGCAAGCATTAGAATTTTAAATCTGTATAGTTTTAACTCCTAACTATTTTTGTTTTTAAACAAAAAACAAAGATTCCTTTCACTTTTTTTTTCTCTAATCATTCTCATCTATTTTTTCGACGATCCGTGATAAATTTTACAAATATAAAAATATGAATGTTTTTTATCCGGTTTTCTCTTTCAAATGAGATCCAGGAAGAATAACCAATAATCGGTAGACAAATTATCATTTTTATTTTCTCCACCGAAGCATTGGTTCAATGAAGCTGTTTTATTTTTTTTGTAAAATCACACCAACATGGTGCTTCTTTCGTTTGATACGTTTTGTTTATTTCTAATTTTAAAAAAAATCTATCTGACCTGTTTATTGATTGATAACTTACAAATATAGCATTTATTTAGCTTTTAGAAAAGATATAATTAAAAAAAATCCTAAAGATGACGAAATTTTTTCGATGACAAGAAAAGGACGATTTCAAATATGTTTTTCTTAATTCTTTTGAGAATTCGCTAAATAATAGCATATTTGGCGTAAATCCTTGATAAACAACTAGGCCTGGGAATGAGCCGACTCGGTCCGAGCTAGATCAAGCTATGGCTCGCTCGTTTCGACAATGAGCGAGCCGTGTCAGCTCGTGAGCCAAAAGTCCAAATATATTAGATAATATATTATAAAATCTAATATCATAAATTAAGTTTGTAATTAAATTCATATATATTAAAATACTAAATCTTTAAATTAATACAAACATAGTTCACAAAATAAATTCATGCATACTAAATTCGTACTCCAATTGAGCTGGCTCGCCAACTCACGAGCAATCTAGGTCCCAGCTCAAACTTGTTAATTTTGAATTGAACTAATGATAAATTGGTTCGTTAATAGCTCGGTTCACTAATGAGCGACAATATAGCCCGGCCAACCTAGACCGTACGATTCTATTATTTCTGACTGAATAGGTGCTTGTGTTTTCCGCCTGTTCATCTCAAAAGAAAAGAAAAAAAATTAATGTTTTCCTCATGTCAATTTTTAAATCATTATTGATAGATTCAGATTTATATATCTGGGTCCGTCTAATAAATGATTGATGTAATAAATTTGCTTTGAGTTTAAACAGTTGACATCGACACTTATCATTAAACTTACAAAGCCATCAAGCCTTCAAATTCTTTTAATTTGATTTAGCAAATTAACACATAATTCCTCCAAAACATCTTAAGTTCCAAGACACTCCTACAAAAATACTAAACATACACTGCACATTATACACAATTTTCAAATTACTATTTTGAAATCCGTGTAAAAAAAATTACTATTTTGAAATTTGCTTTAGCATTTATACATGAATCTTTATTAAAGATTTGTGTATGAATGTTGTAGCGCATTTTCGGACGCATATATATGAATACTTCAACAATTGTACATGATTTTACTGTATAATCCGTGTATGATGAAAAAAAATACAAACTTTTCCATGTCATCGATCCGCACCTTCATGTCATAATTTATCTTTATCTACTTTTTTTCTAAATCATTTATCTGAATTCTAAAACATTTGTTACATATACGTATGTTTTTGAGACATCTCTTTTAAACAGGTGAGGTTAGAGCGAGGGGTAAGGCAAGGCCTCAAAACTTGAGTTGAAATTTCCGATCAAGTTTTTTCTTTTAAAATTTTGATTTTGTACTCCTTTACCATACTTTTTCTTAGGCATTATTCATTGGAAATGTATAAAGTCTTAGATTGAGGGTTTTTTGTCAGGGTTCTAAATATACGCACTATAGCATTTTGGACCATCTTTTTTGTTAAAATGTTATTCATATAACTAATAATATGTGATGCAAATGTAAATATTGTTTATATTGATAAATGTACTGTTTTTGATATATGCTGTGTTTAATTTCATAGTTTTTTTTTTAAATTTAGTTTAGTATTCATATCTAGGATTTAAATTAAATTTACATCTAGAGTTTACTTTGAATTCAAATATTTCATTGATTTTTTGTTTTTAAATATGGATTATATATGATTTTGCGTTATAACGCATGACGATACTGATACATAATGGTTCCACTATTTCCCCGATTTTTTTATTTATATCAAAAAAATATATAAATTTAAAAAACTAATCAAACCTCTCTTCAATTTCGAAAACTACCCAAACTGAAATTTTTTTTTTCTGGTTTCAACACTAATTTTCGGAAATTTTTTTTCTAGTAATTGGATAATTTGATTTATTCGAAAGACTACTACAAAAAATCCGGATCAACATTTTTATGCCGGATTTTTTACAGCTATAAAAAAAATATAATATAATATATGTATATGTAATATAATATAATATAATATAATATATGTATATGTATATGTATATGTATATGTATGTATAATATAATATATATGTTAAAATGTGATTGCATATCAAATTTTATATTTTTTTGAATTTTTTTATTATTTATTAAGTATTTAACAAAATCGCTATATTCAGACTATTGAATTTTTGTACCCTTCTTAATAAATAGTAAAAATTTTAGAAAAATGTATAATTTGATTTGCAAGCACATTTTAAAATATCCATCATGTTGAACGGTTTGGATCAACTGTTTAAACTTTGAAAACTTTGAAAATACTGATTGTTGAATGTCTACCATTGAACGAAAACTTAAACTGAGTTTTTGAGGCACTAAACGAGGGTTCACTAAACAAGGGTTCCAATACCTCATCATACCTCATATTTTATATCTTCATTTTCTTCATATTCAAAGTCTAAATTGTCGATCTGAACTATTCAACATGATATCCATACTAAAATATAGTTAGGGATAAAATTTTATAATTTTTGAAATTTTTTTACTATTTTTTAAGATGGGTAGAAAATCACTGTTTTTTGAACGGTTCAAAAACAGTGGTTTTGTACCTATCTTAAGAAATAGCAAACAAATTCCAAAAAATTTAAAATTTTATCTCCATCATATTTTAGTATAAATATTTTGTTGAACGGTTCGGATCAACAATTTGGACTTTGGAAAAGAAAATATAAAATATGAGGTATGAAAAAAATGAGGCATTAGAATTTCAAAAAAACATCGTTTAGTGCCTCAAAAATTCAATTTAAGTTTTGATTTAGTACCTATATCCCTTGCAGTACCCAAACATATGAAAATGTTACATTAGACAAAAAAAAAAAAAAAATGAGACTATTAAAGTTATGGTAGTTCGATTTTTTGTTTTGTTTTTAGAATAAGATAAGAGTTTAAAATATAAAAATCTCACACAGAATTGAAAATGTTATCTTAATTCTACTTTTATGCTAATTTGATATTTATATTGCATCTTGTGAGTTACTACAACAAAGTAGACACTTTTTGCGAGAGAAAAAATACATTTATGACGGTAGTCCGTCGCAAAAAGAAAAAACTGAACAATGAAGATATTTTATTACAAAAAGCCATTTTTTTATCATCGCAAAAAAATCTCATTCTTGTTGCAATTGATAAAGACTCATCGGCTCACAACAAATTTCACTTGATTTGTTTATGAACTTATGATAAAACCGGTAACTAGCTAGCATTTGTCTATGACACAATAAGATAAAAAATCTGCATACAAGAAAATAAAAATAAGATAAAAATCTGCATCATCGATATGGTAGTGAAAATGAATTATTTGAAGACACAAATCTTAAAAAATTGGATTGTATAAACGCTTGCCTCTAGATTTTAAATTCAAAATATACATAAAACATAAAATCGGTGATGAGTACCAATACAAATGTATGAATTATTAAATTCATTTCCATACAAAAGATGTGATATTGTCTTTCATGAAATTAATATATGTGTGATACTGCTCATTTATAAGTTATAATATTTTGCAATTGTTTCATAAAAAAAAGATGCTTTCCTATACTTATCTTTGGTATTATCTAATGAAAGATCAGAGCATCTTTCAACATTTTGTAATTGGAGATCAGAGAAAATCAAGAAAATATATTACAAAGAGCAGGTTGCTATAAAGGTTTGTGTTAGACGCTCAAAATAAAAATAAAAAAATTAAATTCTTGGTATGCATTAAAAAATTTCAAACATATAAAACAAAAAAAAAAATATTATTTTTGAAGAAAACATAATAGTAATACTATAATTAAACAAGTGGTTTACGTGATAGAAAGTTTTTTTTTTTTTAATCATTGTAACAAATTTTAGGTTATAATTAATTATGTTTTTACACATATATCACACATATATAATTTATATATTTTACTCATAATTCAAGAGCGTAGTTCTTCGTGCACCACCTAGCTGAATTGCATGTATTAGGCCAGTCTAAATTAGTTATTAATTTTAGCTTAAATTGGCCTAAATTATTCATGATTGAAACTTAAAATTAATTCATGTGATTGATTATTGTGTTGATTGTATTTTTTTTTTCTTTTTTTTTGTGAAATTGTCAAGAAGACGAGAAGCAGAGATGTCTTCAAGTTTAAGGTGAGGTGACAACACCTTACTGTCAACCATCAAAAAAACATGTTTAAGGTGAGATGTGCGAAGTACCTCGAATTCGCTATGTAATTGGAAGGCCGTAAACTCAAGCAAGATAATTGAGCGTGTTAGAAAATTATTATTCATTCTTTGGTGAATTATATTCAATTATATTTATGAATTTTGTAATCAAGTTATCTTTTGAGAAACGAGTTTTGTTGTATATTGTTAGTTTTGAGTTTGTTATGATCGTAATGTTATTAGAATATCGGATTAGAAATGAATCCAGTTAAGTTTCATATTACCAGTTTACTGGTTACTGATTCAACCGCTGTTTTTTGAAATAAATATAAATTTATGAGATATGAAGCTTGTGAAAAAAAAAAAAAATCACACCTTTACATAATATTTGAGCATACATTTATTACAATATCAAAATTATATATAAACATAAAAAAAAAATTGATAACGAAAAAGATGGTTAATTAAGCTACAATTTAGAAAACTTTGTACACTGATTTTAAATTGTATACTGATGAAAAAAGTTAATTAAATTCTCAAGCAAATCTTAAGTACCACTATTTATATAATGCAAAGCTCAAAATGAATTAAAACAAGATCCAAAGCAAGAAAAAAAACATTTGATGCATGCAGCTAAAGTATGCTTATCGCAAAACATCGAACTTGGTTAATTTGGTGATGTTATGTTGTCAAATATCATAAGATATGAATGTAAAATTACGTACACTAACATTTGTATTGAATGACGGGTGCTGCTATGGATCCGTAACCTCCCAGGTACCTGACCCAACACAATTGAAATGGACGGCTTAGATTTACTCTCAGCCGGTCGGGATTCGGGATGACAGAGGAGCACGATGATTTGTGCTTTGAGATGGGTGCCAATCCATTTTCTGACGATCCGATTCAATTCTACTCAGTCAGTAACCTGAGGGGATACGAATTCTGCTGTTATGATCAATTCGCATCCTCTAAGATATCTCAAACTGTTAGTGTGTGTGTGTGTGTGTGTTTTTTTCTTTTTTTGGGTGGAAAATCTCAACCGTTCAAAAAAGTTATACTAGTATCTCAAAGCAAAATAATACCATACACGGTACACATACACGTCGGTGACGCAAAAGTTGAGATATCTCAGAGCACAAGAATCTGAGAATTTGATGAGCTGCAAAGTCCACTTGTCCAGTACTAATTTTGTGCCAGAATCAATCGTTAGTATAAACTGACATAAATTATTATTTTAAGTTTCTAACAATATTGCTATTATTGATCACATGAATATTTTACCGATGCTGTTAAACATTTTTACCTTGGCAAATAAAACGAAATCTTGCAATTCTCGTAAACATATATAAAATCTTAAAGAATCCCAAAAAATAAGATCAAAATATTGCTAGCTGACGGGCCTTGTTAGCCGCAAGGGCCAGGTGGGCTTCCAGGCTAACTCAACCCAGCTGATCTCTTTGCTGGTTGCGGTTCTAGTATTTTATTTGGGTTTGTAAATTGTAATTCTATATGATCAATAAAAAGAAACCAAATGAGGTCACCACCAGTCACCAAACATGGAAAAATACTTAAATGTTTATATTTATTGTGTGATTCAAATTGTACTAGCTACTTCATACTAAAAAGTTACGAAATTTTGTAGTATATATTTTATTCAGCTTGAGATTAGTTTTTTTTATTAAGTTATAGTACCTTAGTTGGTTTAGGGTTTAGTACTTTAGTTGATGATGATTTTCAGCACAGATGTATGAATTACCAAATTCATTCCATACAAAAGATGTGATATAATATACCTTCATGAAATTGAGATATGTATGATGATGTCTATTTATAAGCTACAATATTTTGTGATTGTTTCATAGAAAAATGCCTTTTATTCATTTCTTTTGGTATTATGTAATGAAAGATCATAGCATCTTTCAATACTTTGTAATAGAAGATCAGAGGAAATCAAGAATATATAATACAAACAGTATCTCCTTTCACAGGTTAGTGTCAACACTCAAAATAAAATATTAATTTTTTTTAAACATATAAACAGAAAAAACATTCAAAATATTTTTAGTAGAAAACATCAAACAAAGACTACAATTAAATAAGCAATTTACCTATTATGTTTTTATATCATTGCAATAAATTTCAAATTATAATTGTGTGTTTTACACATATATATAAATCACATATAATATTGTACTCATAATTTTTCAAGAGGGTAGTTCCTCATGCACCACCTAGCTAAATTATATTAGTCCGGCCTAGGTTGGTTATTCTAGTTGAAACTGATCTAAATTATTCATGTTTGATTGATACCTAAAATTAAGTCATGTAATTAATTATTGTACTGATTGTATTATTTTTGTTTGTGAAACTGTCAAGATAAAGAGAATGAAAAATCGCCTCATGTTTAAGATGAGGTATGTGACAAGTATCTCAACATTCTTAGATAAAGAGAAGCAAGGATGTTGTTAAGTTTAAGGTGAGATGGATCAAAGACCTGAGTTCTAACTCTCTGTGTAATTGACTGACAAAAAGTTGGTAAGCTCAAGCAATCGTATCCCTCCTCCAGGTCGGATAATCCAATGTGTGAAAGAACTGTTACTCACATGAGCATCTTATGTTCACGCTGCTTGTTTTATTTTTGTAGCCTTTTGTGGGTACTGCATGAGTCTTTTGTAGTAGTTTTTCTAAAGTAGTTTCCTTGCTAGTACAAATCAGAAATTACTCAAACCACCGGATCTCTTTCAAGTATTTTGGGTTTGTATATAATCAATAACATAAAACAAATAAGGTGACAACTAGATAAAGTACAATGCTTACATTTATATTACAATTCAAATTATGATACTTCTACTGAAAAAGTTACGAAATTTGTTGTATGTAATTTATAAAAATTGTACTATAGTTAAATTTTATCTGATGAAAACTTCGTACACTGATTTTAAATTGTATTCTGATGAAAAAGTTAATTAAATTCTCAAGCAAGTCTTTTAAGTACCACCATATATATATATATATATAATGCAAAGCTCAAAATGAATTAAAAATTTAAAACAAGATCCAAAGCAAGACGTGGCATTTCAGTCCTTGCATGACTGACCCAGCTTTGGTAAGATTGACACCAATTAAAATTATACTTTCCAGGTGCAGATACTAGCAAAAGTTTCACTTGAGAATTTCATCATACACCTGCCATGCAATGTAATAGCTTGACATTGGTAGTAGATTCAAACCTAGAAGGTATTACAATTTCAAGTAATGCTAAGAGAAATTAAACCAAGCAACACAAACTCCATAGAATTATGTGAAAATTCTTGTGACAGATTGTAAGAAGACAAGAGATAAACTGTCAATTCTCTTGTACAGAGCGGAAGGAAGCTCGAAAGAAATTCGGTAGAGAGAAGAATAACACAAAGATTAGATCATTATTGTGAGTCTCTCTAATTTGTTTAGTTTATAATAGAAAACAGCAGGGAATCGCACAAGAGATTCAAAGAAAAGAGAAGAAGAAAGAGATATGAATTGAAGATTAGAAGTTGTAATAGAAATTCGGGTTTTTCAGCTGCACGTTCCACACTTTTTAACGAAACCCGGTCTGTTGTACCGGTTTTGACTGTTTTTTTTCGGTTCAACCGATGGGTCCTGTCCGGTTTTGATAGCATTGTATGATTGTCTTATTTTGGGATAAATATTTTAACAAAAAAGTTTTGAATTCACGCAGAGAACGAACTATAGAATTGAAACAGCGTTCCATGAAGCCAAAACTGCTCTGTTAAAATCCTTATCCATATTTTTTTGCTGCTCATTTTATTTTTGAAGCCTTTTTGTGGGTACACCCCAAAAATAGAATGCTAAAGGCAGCCATATATCGTTTCTAAATAAATAGTTCTACACAAATATCATGAATGTAAAATTACATACATAGGAGTGCAGAGGTAGAAATTAAGTTATAGATGGAAATTTCTAACATTTGCACTGAAGGAACGGGTGCTGTTATGGGATTAGGTCGTCGGAACAAATTCGTATATAATATATAAAGTTAAACAACATTTCCACCTGCAAGTTAATCTGAGAATTTGATGAGCAGCAAAGTCCACTTGTCCAGTAATTTTTCTCTTTAATCAATTGCTAGTTGATAGGCCTAAGTTAGGTGGGCCTCGTTAGCCGTAAGGGCCAGGTGGGCTGCCAGGCTAACTCAACCCAGCTGGTCTCTTTTCCAATCAGATAACAAAGTTGGACTCATTGCATGAACGCTTGCCTCCAGATTTTAAATTCAAAAAAATATAAATGAAAACATAAAATTGGTGTGTACCAACACAGATGTATGAATTACCAAATTCATTCCATACAAAAGATGTGATATAATATACCTTCATGAAATTTAGATATGTATGATGCTGTCTATTTATAAGCTACAATATTTTGTGATTGTTTCATAGAAAAATGCTTTTCATTTATTTCTTTTGGTATTATGTAATTAATGAAATATCATAGGATCTTTCAACACTTTGTAATTGGAGATCAGAGAAAATCAAGAAGACATATTAGAAGCAGTATCTCATTCCACAGGTTAGTGTCAACACTCAAAATAAAACATTTTTTTCTTCCAGACATATAAATAGAAAAAAGACATTCAAAATATTTTTAGTAGAAAACATCAAAGAAGGACTACAATTAAATAAGTGATTTACATATCATTTTTTATATCATTGCAATAAATTTCAAATTATAATTGTGTGTTTTAAACACACACATATCACACATAATATTGTACTCATAATTATTCAAGAGGGTAGTTCCTCATCCACCACCTAGCTAAATTATATTAGTCCGGCCTAGGTTGGTTATTCTAGTTGAGACCGATCTAAATTATTCATGTTTGATTGATACCTAAAATTAGTTCATGTAATTAATTATTGTACTGATTGTATTCTTTTTGTTTGTAAAACTATCAAGATATAGAGAATGAAATATCGCCTCATGTTTAAGATGAGGTCTATGACAAGTATCTCTACATTCTCAGATAAAGAGAAGCAAGGATGTTGTTAAGTTTAAGGTGAGGTGTGTCAAATACATGAGCTCTAACTCTCTATGTAATTGACTGATAGAAGACCGGTAAGCTCAAGCGATCGTATCCTGCCCCAGGCCGAATAATCACGTGTGTTAAAGAACTGTTACTCACTCTTTTGGTTAATTATGAGCAATTATATTTATGAACTTTGTCATCATGAACAACTTTGGATATCGTTAGTTTTGGATTTGTAATTGGTACATGAGCATCATATGTTCTTGCTGCTTGTTTAATATTTGTAGCCTTTTGTGTGTACTGTATGAGTTGTAGTAATTTTTCTAAAATAGTTTCCTTGCTATAATAAATCAGAAATTACTCAACCCATCTGATCTCTCTGCTGGTGGAGATTCAAGTATTTTGGGTTTTAAATTTGTATATAATCAATAACATAAAGCAAATGAGGTGACAACTAGATAAAATACAATGTGTATATTTATATTGCAATTAAAATTATGATACTTTGTACTGAAAAAGTTACGAAATTTGTTGTATGTAATTTATAAAAATTGTACTACTCTAGGTAAATTGTATCCTGATGAAAACTTTGTTGTATGTAATTTAGAAAACTTTGTACACTGATTTTAAATTGTATCCTGATGAAAAAGCTAATTAAATTCTCAAGCACGTCTTTAAGTACCACTATATATATATAATGCAAAGCTCAAAATGAATTAAAAGTTTAAAACAAGATCCAAAGCAAGACGTGGCATTTCAATCCTTGCATGACTGACCCAGCTTTGGTAAGATTGACACCAATTAAAATTATACTTTCCAGATCCAGATACTAGCAAAACTTTCACTTGGGAATTTCATCATACACCTTCCATGCAATGCAACAGGTTGACATAGTCAGTAGATTCAAACCAAGAGCAATTACAATTTTCAAGCAAATTTGATTATTTGCTTATTTTAATATCTTATGTTACCTTTTTTGTTTTGATTTTAGAGTGTAATGTTTCCTTTTATTTTTAAATTATTCTTAAAAAAAGTTCAAGGGCTCAAACTTTATACAAAACCAAGGCCAACAAAAATTGAATTGAATTTATAGTACTCATAAAAAGACTGCTCTAAATGTTCAAACTATTAATTTATAAATATGATTAATTAATGAATTAAATTAATTTGTACATGCTTTTTTTTTTTCTTTTTACTATATAATATCTAAAAACGAGTTTATGGAATTTGTATAATGATGAACTAATTCATCTTATTGATGAATTAATCCGTAAATATGAATTTATTATCTTTTCGCAAATATATGAAGATGATATTGAAAAATAATATGTTGCGTTGATGCAAATCCATGTATCTCTTTATTTCAATTTAAGTCTTGATATGTAAACTTATATCATTACATTGATGTTGATTTTTTCACATTATTTTATTTGAGAATGTATTATATATTTTGAAATAAAATATCTTCTAATATATTATATAAGTATTCTAAAAAATAGTTCACAACTTCACATATCTATATGTTAATTTTAATATGTGATTCTTTCTATACATAATCATGACTATAAATAAATAAAAAAAGGATAATAAATCTTAGTGGTGAAATACATATCATACAAAAAAAACAGGAAATCCTATTAAATATATTAAAAAAATTCTAGTTATGTTACACTGCTTAAAGAAGAATTACTTGATCTATTTAATATCTTAATTTATAGCAATATTAAATTAAAAATAAAAATAAAAAAGTATTTAAGAAAGATAAAATTGTATTTAGAAATTTTTTTTTCTATTCTCAATAATATAATTATTGCTATAAAAATAGCGTCTTTTTATTTAATATGTCGTTTAAAAATGTTAGTTGTTATTTTGTCTATTTTTTATGAAAATATGTTATTTTGTATGAGATTTTTTTTAGTGTTCTCTTATAATGTAATTTGTTGCAACGCACAGGCATGATACTAGTAAATATATAATATCATAATTTAGTTTTTCTCCAATATCTTATTGCTAATTTATTAATATTCTACAAAAGATTTCATTAATAACAATTTGACTTTGATTCATTTTTATAAAATATATATTAAATCATTGTTTAGTATATATGATATTTCAAAACAAATGATCTTTTATAGAGTTTTGATTTTAGTTTACGAATTGATATTGCATGAATTTTGTCACGCAAATTTCATGCTTTCATGTGAATATATAATTTCTACATCCAAATTGTATGAAACTGTGTCCCACACGTAGTGACAAGTACATTGGAATTCATATTTTTCCAATAAATTTATCATGTTATGTTGGGATTTCGTATTTTTATTTTAATGTTATGGAGAAAAAAATCGGTGCAAGTCCTAGGTTTTTTCTCGTTAACTTTTTTTGGGGTTATTTTAACGGAAATTTTTTATCTGTAGAATTTAAAAAAAATGAAAGAGAGAAAAACATAAAAAATAAATTATGGTTTTGATTGGTAGAAAGATCGATAGGATTTCTACTGATTTTAAAAATAAAAAAAGTTTGAATTGGTAGATGTTCTATTGATCTAAACTTAGTATTTTTTTAATCAAATGTATAGATAGAGTGAATTCTTATATTATATCTCTAGTAAAATCAAAAAGTTTTCAAAAAATAGATATAATGTTTCTATTGTATTTAAATTTTATAATACTATATCAATTTTGTTAATTTTTTTATATTTTACTAGAATTAAAAAAAAAATTAAAAACAAGCTAGTTTGAATCAGTAGAATTTCTAACAATTCAAATTTTTAAATTTCTAGAATCAGTAAAAATTCTATTGATCTTTCTATCAATAAAAAAAATATAATGTAATCTTTCTATTTCTCTCTTTTCTTTTTCTTTAATTTTTGCATATAAATTTTTTCCTATTTTGACAACGAATCATTGTAGATGTGTAAGATAAATGGTGTGTGTATTCAATAAAACACAAAATTAAAAATTAAACAATTTCGCAAATACTAATATACATATTATTAGAACATAACAGCACTAAAACTATTGGGTATCCTCTGAAGTAACTCAAATTTTGAGTTCGCATCAAAAACGTCCGATCAAACTCTTTGCCAATCCAGCCCAAAACAGAATGCAGGAAGTCACTTTAGTATTCATACCATAGCAGATCAACGGTCCAAATTCAAACTCAAAATTTGAGTTACCTTGTGTGATTTTAATTCTCCGTGGAATCTGTCTCCTCTCATTTGATTTTGTGCGAACCGAGTTTCTAAATTTGTAATTAACATAAAACGAAATCGCGCCTCTCTTTATTTCGTTCTCTTCTCGTTAGGGTTTTTCTGAGTCGACTGGCGGCGGGATTTGTTGAAGAAATCCTACAAGATGGTAATTAAAGCCTTCTCCTTTGAATTTATCTACCGATTCTAGTCTCGCTGTAGTTGTAATTGAGCTGCGCGACATTGGTTTGTTGATCATCGGTAGCATTTGTACTGCTTTTTATTTGATCATAAAAATGTTTCAATAAGAGATCGCTACTTGTTAGTTAGATTTAGCTTTCGTTTAGGAACCAGCATGCAGTTTTCTTTTTGTGATGTGGTATAACTGGATCCGTGTCGGAGGCGTGTCGGTGTCGGATACGTGTCAGATACGGATACGAAAGGATAATCTACCTATAATTGATAGCTGTCTTTACTAAATTGACTTGGTATTAGAACGTGTAGTCAATGTGGAGAAACTGTTTTTATTTGAAGTACCTCAGAGATATCCTTAATTACTAAAATGAATTCACAGTACAACATGAACCAAAATGTTCCATCATATAGATTGTATTCTTGTACAGATAATTTCATAGAAGATTATTCTTGGTTTACACACTGCAAATTTTATATTATGATTTATTTGAATTCCTTTTATATCACTGAAATAGAATCCACCTTAGTAGCTTACTAGCTTATCATTTCCTTATTTGTTTCCTTGAAATTAATATGATTAATTACTATTCTGATTAAAATTTTGAACAGCCGAAGCAGATCCATGAGATCAAAGATTTCCTTCTGACGGCCCGGAGAAAGGATGCAAGGTCTGTCAAGGTAAAGAGAAGCAAAAATGTTGTGAAATTTAAGGTGCGTTGTGCCAAGTACCTTTACACTCTCTGTGTATTAGACTCAGAGAAGGCTGACAAGCTCAAGCAATCCCTTCCCCCAGGTTGGTTTTTGTTCGTTGAATCATAATTTAGTTGAAATAAAAATTGGGTTGGTGTTGCTGGAATTTTGGATTAACCTTTTATAGTTGTAAAAGTGTTATATATATATATATATATGTCATCGATCTGGTTTCTTATTTGAACCGTTGTCTGTTGGAAGTGAAAATTGGTTTGATCTTGTTGGAAGTATTATGTTGTTTGTTTGTTTGATGAAGATGAAATAAATGGACCAAGAAGATGTGGTAGTAGCGGTTTTAGGTTCGAGCTGTTTTGGTTTCATCTCCATTTGTGTGGATTTGTGTTTAAAACCATTGGTCGATGTCCTCAGTGATGGCCTTCAAATATTTTTGACTTGATCCTTCTAAAAGTTTGCTTGTCGATTTGATTGAATTTGTATGTTTCGTTTTTTATTTTCAAATTACTTGGCTGAAACATGTGTTATTTATTTTTTGTGCTTATTTTTGACTAAATATGCGTTTTCAATGATTTTTTTTTTTTAATTATATGTTCTTGTGCCTTCAGATATGAAAATTTGTCACAAAAGAGTGTTAGTAACTTGGTATGTATGATTCAGGAACTGAATTCTGGTTCTCTTAATTATATGAATTGTTTGCTCAATAATTATAATTTGTAACTATTATTATGTTATAATAAATGAAAGTTATTGTTTGCTTTGGCAGGTCTTAGTGTCCAGGAGATCTAATTTGTGATGGGAAGCTGTGTTGGATTTGAGCAGCATGTTTTTTCTTACAAGCTATTATCATACAAACATTTATAATTAGTAATATTGTGTAAAAAGGCAGCATGTTTGTCATATTTCCATTCATGCTTCTGTGTTAATTTCCTTTCTTTTCACTAATCTACATGCAAGAGGAACAGGCTTAGAAGATGATATGTTTTTCCTATTGGCATCATTTTCCTGCATGTTATTTATCCTTTTTTAGTCCAAAAAATCTAAATAAAAAATGAGAAGAACAAACTAACAGCAGGTGACATTTATATCATAAATTTCCCAATATCTATTCCTATATACAGCTTTTTTTTATTTTTTGTTTGTTTTGGTGCTGATATTTGCATCGCAACTTTTATTATCAACATATAGTTTTTTTAAGTAGCAATCATCAATTATTGTAGAAAGTCAAAACTAAGTATTTTTCAAATTTCAAAGAGATAAATCTCCAATTTCAAATGTTTGGTTTTCATCCAATTTCTAAGTTGGACCTAAGAAAATGAATTTGGCCCAAGGAGGTTTTAACAAATTTGTTCACTAGTAGGTAACTATTAATTTTTATCTGAATTTTTTCTTCTTCTATATCTTCCCGGACTTTATTCTCCAGGAAATCCCGTTTTAACCAATGTTGTAAAAAAGTCTGTTTATGCGGATTAATTGGTTGATTAGTCGTTGGTGGTGAACAAACTATTATGAAATTTTTTACTAATCGGACGATTATTTATGAATATGACCGATTACTTTCAATTATTTTCGATTAATCATTTAGTAGTACCTTGCTTGTTCGGCAACCGCATATCGTTATTTATAAGACTGGTTTTAACTTTTAAGTTGCTTACCTTTGACTCTTACTGGTCCGCCCCTGATCAAATATGATTTTTAATTGGTATGATGAGCCCTAGTATGTGATAGATTTACGGAAAAAGGTGAAAATTTCTATATTATAGCTGTTACAAATGAGATGAACGGAGAATGAAATGAATTCATGTAGCAATTGTGCATTAGATATTGAATGAGCTTGTGGGAAATTGAAAAGTTCTCGAGGTGAGTTAAATTTTCGGTTTCATTTTTCCCCAAGTAAGAGAGATCCGTTATATATTGGGTTGTTTAGTCTGTAAAATCAGCTAATATGTGCACATAACTTTAATAAAAAGGCAAAATTGTCGGAAAAATTTCAATAATTGGCTGCATATTGATTAATCGTTTGATGGTACTTCAAGAAAGAGGAGGGAAAGAAGAAAACAATTAAAGAACACCTCCATTATTTAATATTAAAAGACATTGATCCATTCAATTTTTAAAGTAATTATATAAAAAAGTTAAATAATTAAGTAAGGAGAGAAAAAATAAATGTTAAGTTTTTGGGAGATATTATATATTATGATGTTTTCATGAATAAATTGGCTATTTCAAAAGTTTATATTGGCACACTATACATTTTCCTTTTAAAAATCCACAAGGAATTCTATTTCTAACTTAATTTTAAATTAGCAACCTCTCACATAAAAAATTAATATTTATGCTACATTTGAACCTCAGTCTACAAATTTTTTCACGTACTATATATGATCATGGGGGAAATAAAAAAAAATGAGATTGAAAATGCTGAATAAATTATTAGTGTAATATTATTTTACAAGGGAGACTAATAGATAGAAGTGGTTATAAAAATTATAAAAATTTAAAGATTGCTAATTAATTTATAAGGATGACTTACCCACCTCTAATTAACCTTAGATTCATGCACCCAGACCATGCATATGCCTAAAAATTATGACAAAACCAACAGTAACCAGCATTTGTGCTGATGATACAATAAGATAAAAGTCCGCATCATCAAATAGTGAAAAATCATGATTTTCACGTTATTGTGGTGTAATTTTATTTTATTTAGAATTGGAAGTATAAATACTTATAATTAACATTATAAAATATAAAGGACAAAACATATAATTTTTAATTTATAGAGGTGGTTAAGCTACCACTGTTCAACACAAAGATCCGGCCTTGATTTGACAGCACAAATCTTAATAAATTGTATATTGCACTGCAATTTTACTCGTTCGATCTAACTTTTCTTTACACGGTTGATTAGATTGTATATCATAGTCATGCTCATTTGGAATCTTTTTGCAATCAGAGAAAAAAAATGGACATGTTGCATGACACTTGCCTCCAGATTTTAATTTCAAAATATACATGAAAACATAAAGTTGGTGATAAGCCCCAACACAGATGTATGAATTACCAAATTCATTTCCATACAAAAGATGTGATGCCTTCATGAAATTTTGATATACGTATGTGTCATACTGCCAACCTATAAGTTAGAATATTTTGTACTTATCAAAATATATGCTTTTATTAATTTCGTATTATGTAATGAAAGGGTCAGAGCATCTTCCAATGTTTTGTAATTGGAAATCAGAGAAAATCAAGAAAATATATTACAATCAACATCTTATTACAAAGGTTAGTATGAAAGAATCAAAATAAGATATTGAATTCTTGGTATGCATTAACATTTTTTCTAACATATAAAAGAAAAACCATTATAATATTTTTTGTAGAAAAATAGATTTTGGAAAATAGATGCCTTGTAAGGACTACGTTGGTCTGGCCTCCCTCTCTCTTGGTGTGCAGACTCTCCCTCCTTTTTTTGTTTTTTTTGGAAAACTTGGCAAGAGCTGTCAAGGTGTTAGACTCTCTCTCTCTCTCTAACCAACTATATTTTTAAATTCAGGTTGGCCAGGCCTTTGTTATTGGAGAGTCTGCCACCTCTCTATTCTTCTACCATTATGGTGAAAGTGATTCGCATATCGTACACATCAGTAGCTCAGTGATCAAATCCTTATCAGCTTTAATTTTGATTGTATGTCTATCATGCAACCCGAGGTGGGACTATGTACCAATCGAGGTTGAGTCTGCATATACGTTTTCTACACATTTTGTAGCTTTTTTGAGACGTGTCATTCCACACACATAGTAAGTTTTTCTCACAATCATTTCCTAAATAAAAAAATTATATAAATCTAAGTGTGCATGCAATGTGTAAATTGTTGTGCAATTAATTTATGAGATAATGAGCTAGGTTAAATGTATATTCTAAAGGCTCATAATGAAAAAGTGTAATTAATTTTATTATTCTAATTGCAGGTGCATGTTAATGGGAGTTGTTTTCTGTGCCCGGTTGTCACATGCCTTTACGATACGGATACGGTGATACGGCAATTTTTAAAAATTAAGGATGCGATACATCTATTATATATATTGTTATTTATTATATTAATTATATTATAAATTTAAACTTGTATTAAATATGAAAAATTTCGGTAGTCCAAGTATATAATAAATATATTAGTTACTAGCTTTGAACAAAAAAAGCGAAGTAGTGCAGTGGTTAAGCACTATGCGGTTCACAGTTGTTCTACAATAGAAAATTGTTCGAATCCGAGTATCCCGACCGTATCCACGCGTGTCAGAGGCGTATCGCTGCAAGTCAATCAATGCTTTTTCTCCAGCAATTATCGCAAAAAGAAAACACCTCCCTTTTGTTTTGTTTTGTGAATATAACAAAGAAATAAAAGAAAAACAAGTTTATTGCAGCACACATTTACTACTTTTCAGTTGATTCATTTTCTAATGAGATAATTTCAATTCCATCCTAAACATTTTATGACATAATTTCATTCACAGGCCTATAAAAATATTAGAGGTATGTTGTCATCGATGAAACTACAACCATTTGATCTAATCTGATCAGAGCCATACTGCTCTGCTTTATAATTAGGTTAGACTACTTGTCCAATCTGAGAAATTCATTTAAACTTAGCAGCTCATATCAATTATGGCACGACTGTACCATCACTAGAACAACATATGTTGGTTCTTGTTGAAGCTCACCATAAGAAAAACAAAATGTTTTTCAGAGATGGCTATTGAGCAAGCTAGTTGTACATTTTTGACTTGGTACAGTACTATAGTCCAGTGTTGTAAAAAACGAGCTAAACAGTTGACCAAATTGCCACGAATAGACTTGGCAAAGGTGTGTTTGCGGATTCTTTTGATTAATCGACTGTTTATTTCTGATTATTTACAATTATTCTCATTTAATTGTTTTCTCTGTGACTACAAAAACCGTATTCCTTTAAGTCAGCTATTTATTGGGTCATGATCCATTATATATTAGGTCGTTTAGTCCATAAAATCGGCCGATATGTGCACATAACTTTCAGGAAAAAGGCAAAATTATCCGCAAAATTTCAATAATCAGTTGCATACTCATTAATTGTTTGGCAATACCTTTGAGAAGTGGGAGGGGAGGAAGAAAACAATTAAAGAACACCTACATTTAATATTAAAAAACATTGATCCATTCAATTTTTAAAGTAATTATATAAAAAAGTTAAATAAGTAAGGAGATAGAAAATAATAAATGTTAAGTTTTTTAGAGATATTAGATATTATGATGTTTTTATAGATAAATTGGATATTTCAAAAGTTTATATGGCACACTAGAAATTTTCCCTTTAAAAATCCACAAGGAATTCTAATTCTAACTTACTTTTAAATTAACAACCTCTCACATGGAAAATTTAATATTTATATTACATTTGAATCTCTCAGTCTACAAAAATTTTCACGTACTATGATCATGGACGAAATTAAAAAATTAAGATAAAAAATGCTGAATAAATTATTGTAGTATAATGTTATTTTATAAGGGAGGCTAATAGATAGAGGTGATTATAAAACTTATAAAAATATAAAGATAAAACCTGCTAATTAATTTAAAAGGGTTAATGAAACCAACAGTAACCAGCATTTATTCTGATAAAAGTCTGCATCATCAACAACAAATGATGATTTTCACGTAGGAGCGGAATTAGAAATTTGAGATTTGGGCAGGGACAAAGAGCTGAATAAGTCATTGTGTAATTTATTTTATTAAGAATTAAAAGTATAAATACTTATTAACATTATAAAATACAAAGGACTAACTTTTATTTACGCGGTTGAGAGTACAAACTACCAAGGTAACTTTCTCCAATTGAAATTTAACAGCCGAACAAAGTTTCGTATTATTTCAATTTTCATGTAAAATCCTAAGAAGAACCCTTGTACCAGAAATATATATATTTTGTGTACTCTAAATAAAGACCTTATGATGAAATATATCATAGTCATGCTCATTTTGACTCTTTTCCAATCAGAGAAAAAAAAATAGACTTCTTGCATGAACGCTTGCCTCCATATTTTAAATTCAAAATATACATGAAAACATAAAGTTGGTGATGAGCCCCAAAACAGATGTATGAATTACCAAATTCATTTCCATACAAAAGATGTGATATTTCCTTCATGATGAATATATATATATATATATATGTGTGTGTGTGTGTGTGTGTCATACTGCCAATTTATAAGCTACAATATTTTGTAATTGTTCCATCAATATAGATGCTTTTTATTCATTTGTTTGGTATTATGTGATGAAATATCAGAGCATCTTTTAATGTTTTGCAATTGGAGATCAGAGAAAATCAAGAAAATATATAACAAACAACAACTCAAGGTTAGTGTCAAACAATAAAAAAATATATTAAATTCTTGGTATGCATTAACATTTTTCAAGCATATAAAAGAAAAAAAAAACATGAAAATATTTTTTGTAGAAAAAAAATCATAGAAAGACTATAATTAAAGAAGTAATTTAATTACGTGATATTTTTTTTTTCTATCGTTGTAATAAATATCAGATCATCATTGTGTGTTTTACAAATATGACACAAACTATTGTATCCATAATTCAAAAAGCGTAGTTTTTCATATATTAATTTTGGTTCTTTAATTTGTGTTAAAAGTGACAGCTTGCTAATTTATTCAAGTACGAAACTAAATTTCCTTGGTATGTCTTAGTGTTGAAAATTATGTTATGATTACATAACTATGACAAGTTTTATTTTATGATCAGTATTTACAATTCTGAAAAAAGAAATATTTTATTGTTCTTTATGTGAGAGACATAAATTTGAAAAATAGATACATTATAAGAAATTCTTCTCTTTTATCTACATAAAAACTTTTTTATTATGTCTTGTTAAACGGGAATTCACCGTCGAATTCTCAAAAAGAGATAAAAAATATAAAAAAAATTCAAAGTAATTTGTTACTCATGCAACAACTCAAATACTTTCAATTCATATGCCCTATTTTTCAAAATTTAATTTGTTTAATTTGTTCGCCTCTCTTTCTTCTTAGTTAATAAATGTATGCAGGAGACAATATGAGAGACATAAGAAAACACGAAGGGAAAGTTTCATTGAGAAGAAATGAATTGGTTGAAGGTTCATATTTATTCCAAGTCAAATGTTACTGACTGTTATTAATTAGAAAGGAACTGCAGTTGCCTCGTTCAATCATCACCTTTTAAGGTTGTCGAACACAAATGGATCATTAGTTTCTACACTCAGTACTAAAATGAGCACGCTTCAGTTTACCTATCAGACCAACAAGACAACACAATCTTATTATCACTTGCACAATCTGTGTGCTCAATTGATTTGATGAAAAATCTAGATTATCTTACCATAATTTAAATTACAAAATAGTATCATATGATGTAATCCCATTGTAAATTGTTATCAAATACGTACAAGATATGTAAAATTCTTCTTCTTCTCTTCTTATTATATATATTGTGCAACTGAGCGAAGGTGACACAATTCTGAAACCAATCTTATACTAGAGGAAAATTATATTAGAGCATGAATAATCTGTATTGTCAATAAACAAAAGAAAATTTCTAATCGTGTTTTTTTCACCTGGGGGGAAGCTATGAGAATTCCCTGGACTTAATTCTTATGTAACCATAAGGCCGGTCCATGATATGTTATATTTTTCAGATAAATAGTCTATTGATAAAATGCAATACTCTTCATGTGAAATGTTGTATGTTCGAAATTCAAATAGAATATTGTATGTATAAGGATATTAATCAGTTGAGTTGCATCTCCAATTTGCTAATAAAAAAAAAAAAAACCACTAGAATACCAAACGCTACTCTGTTCAAAGTGTAGCACTTGTGCTAAAATGGACCTTAAAATTAAGCACAGAATAGGTGCTGTCCTATGACAAATTTGTAGCCCCAATAATTTAAGCACAGGATAGCCGTGGGCCTGGGTAACAAACAGGCCAACAGCTCGATCCATTTCATTTCAGTGTTCAAAACAATAAACAAAGAAAGTAAACAAAGAAGAGTCTACTCCTTTCAAGCAAATTCATGATTGAATTTGTTAAGGGGGACACTGACTTGCACTCTCTAGCAGCTCCCACACTTGTCAGGAAATTATGTACACTTCACCTCTGGAGAACTTCCCACAATTAAACAAACAATGCTATATATATATAGCAACCAAGCTGTACAGAGAGAGCATCACAAGTTCACTATCATAAAGAGAAATGACTAGTTAGCCTAGAGAAAACACAACTTAATTCAGTCTTCTTTACTAGTTCCAACAATTCAACAAAAAATGTTGATTGTTGGGAGCAACACTTTCGATCCTTTCTCGGTTGACATCTGGCATGCATTTCAGCGGTGCCCTCTTTCAGTTTAGGTTGCCTGAGAATGTGAAGGTTGACCAAGTCAAAGCATCCATGGAGAATGGGGTGCTTACTGTGATTGTGCCTAAGGAAGAGGTGAAGCCTGAGGTGAAGGCTATTGAAATATCTTGTTAATTAATTTATTTTGGATTCTATTTACGAACCACATCCTAAGAAAATCAGATTCAAATTGTTTTGAATCATGAAAGAAATAAAAGTTTCTATTCGCAAAATTACAAGTAAAACCATAATTATCTAAAGAAGAAATGAAAATTAAGTTCCACCTAAAGACAATACTACAAATGTATCATATAAATTTAAATAAAATCTAGTCTTCAAAAGTAATCTAAATGTTCCAATGGTCTCAACATCAATACTTTATTACTATCGCTCACATAGATGAATCTTTCATCATCACCTGATTTTTGATAATTTTGACAACCCTGCAAAGATACAATAATGTGAGTTGTTGCACTTGAATTTATTCACCAAGTGTATCTTAATACAAAAGTTAAATTAACCTCCAAAAACTCAATTTGAGAAACATACCTTTCTTGAGACGCCATGCATAATAATTCTGACAATGTTTCTTCATATGTCCTACTGCACCACAAAAGAAGCAATCGATACCTTCTGCATTCGCAGTTTTCTTGCCATCTTTCAGTTTCTTTTGGGTGCTCTCTGCAGCTTCCTTATTATCCTTTGGTGTGTTAGATCTCTTATGCTTCTTAGTAGTGTTATTCTTAGAGGTGGAAGAAACATGAGCACTTATTGTCCGATCTTGCTTCAATCTTTCCTCTTCCTGCATACAATGTGAGATGAGCTCATTGAGAGACCAAGTTTCTGTCTGACAATTATAGCTTGCCTTAAAATGTCCAAAGTATGTTGGAAGGGAGATTAAGGCCAAGTTTACTAAGAGATCTTCAGAGATCTCAAGCTTGAGAGCCCTTAGCTTTGAAGCAACATTATACATGTCCATGATATACTCTCTAATATTTCTATTTCCTTCATATTTCATTGAAACAAGATTTGCTAGAAGTACACTAATTTTAGACTTTTCATTTTTAACAATTTTTTTCTCAATTTCCTTTAAAAATTCCTCTTCATTTCTAACAAACTTTTTCTCAATGTCCTCCAAAAATTCTTTAGCGGTTTCAATCTTATCCGAAAAGGCACCTCGAAATTCCTCTAGTATGGACATATTCATTATCATAAGACACATGCGATTTGACCGCTCTCACTTTTCTTTCTCCTTTTTCTCATTAGAGGTACTTTTGTCATTAATAGTGGGAGCAACAACTCTGAATGCAAGGTCCAGATCCATGATACCGAGAACTATCATCAAGTTCTCTTGCCACAATTTAAAGTTGGAACCATTCAACATAGGAATGTCGTTGAGGCCCGTAGGAATGTTAGCTGAATATAGCAAAAAAAAAAAAATGATTTAGAAAACAAATAGGCTTTAATTCAAATAAAGGCCAAACTAGCCCAACATGGATGACACGGTTTTTTTTTTTTTTTTTTTTTGTAACTATATACACTAAATCACAACCAGGTACGTTTTCAGAAAAAAAAAAGCAGGGACCATTAGAGACACTTCAAATTATGACTTTCCTAGACAAACTTTCCTTAAAAATTGGTTATTTGTAGTATTGCAATATATCTTAACTCTCAAATCCACATTTGATGAGTTACGAAACCTAGACTTTAGACAGAAACATTGGTGAGTGTCTTTAGACAGAAACATTAAATTCTTATGATACTTTAGCGTAGTAATTAAAATATTGATGATTTAATAACATAAAAATTACCAAGACTTTCTTTGGACTGACTATATTATTTACGTGTAAAACCAAATAATCACCACTATACTTATCACCACAACCATGAACGTTTAATTTTAACAAGTATATATTTACCTTCATTTGGGCTGATTAAGACTTACCCATTGCATGCACACAAAGCTTGTTATGCAATGAACTCAAATTAATCTCATGAAAGAAGCCATTTTGGCGGCATTATCACTTAATAATTAACTCAAATTCAAACCATATATATCTTTAATGCCTTTATATAACTTAAAACTATGACTTAAAGAAATAAGAAATGAATAACATAACTATACATCATAACAACTACAGTTTTAAATCTACCCAAAAATATGAGGGAGAGAATATATAAAGCAAACAAGTAAAATCAATTATGTTTTCAAAATTAACCGTCATGTTCTACCATATTTTTTACTATGATCTCTTTCTAAGTAAGATTTCCTCAAGAAGACAAAGTTCTAGATCTTTCTTTTAAACTTTTAAACTCAATTTAAATCATTCAAAACAGAAGTTGTATGATGGTCGAAGTAAGAAATACTGCACAACAGCTTTCAGAAAAACGTGGTAGTTTCTATTTAGGCTAAATCTTGATTTAGCCAAAATGAACTTCAAAAACTGTATTTAATATGTTATAACTAACCATGATCTAGAGAGTTTATGAAAGCACTTCATTACTTTTCAGATCAAATTGTCTAAACAAAATGTTTGAAGTTCGAAAGAAGAAAAACAATCCCCATATAACGTGAGATCGACCTATACCAATGTAAACCCAAAACATAAATCTTTAAGTGCATAATTTACCTGATTCCATGGATGTTACCATGGTAAAACCTTCTTAATCCTAAAAAAACCTTTAACGTCTCGTGAGCTCGAGACAGAATATTAATGACACAAATTCTTCCTTGATATGCGGGGGTGTAGGTCTTTCAACACTCTAGAATTGCCAATTGAGAATCTTTTCTTTATTTCATTAAGAAATCTCTCTCTGTTTCTTTTTTGAAAATCTTCGCACAGGCTATGAAGTCCTGAGATAAATTAAACTCTTGATCGTTGTTGAATTTTTAGAACTTTTTTCTAACCAACTATGCTACCTATTCCTTTTAACTTAACAAATCTCTCTCTGTTTCTTTCTCTTATTTAGATGAAGAAATTAGAAAGAAGACAAAAAAATCTGAATCTGATTTCTGATTTTGATACCTAGGTCAACCTGCCTTTATATAAGGTCTGACAATCAATCTAATATTGAATCTGATATTATTAGTCAATCCAATACTAAATTATGGAGAGCTATCATATATTCAATATTTGCAATTTCCATAATTAGTCTATCAATAATTAGAAGTTGCCTAATTTTTGATCTAAACATTTACGGACAACGTTCTTAATATGAATTAACCACTTTAATTGGTCAATTATATGACACTATACAATTCATAATTCATCTCCATTTTTATATTATGCATATAGATGTCCTGATTCGCCAATGGCTATGATTAAAAGATGAAAATTTGGATTTAATATCAGCCCTTCAATTAAATAATTTATCTTCTTTGATTAAACACATCTTTTTATGTATAGAAGTCCAAATTTAGTTAGAAATATATTAGTCACACATATTATCACACGATATGTTACAATTAAAATTAAATAGAGAACAAGATTGAAGAGAAAATCAATTTATTCATTTTCTTATTTCTCTTCTCCAGCTGTCTCACATTCCTTATTTCCTTATTTAAGAATCATAATAGATGATCAATTTATCTTTAAAAATATCAAATGGTGATATCTTTTAAAAATATTTTTTCAGTATTTTATATCTTCAAATTTAATACATTACTCAATTTAAGTTATAGTGAATCTTTTTACAATTTTACTTCTTTAATTTTGATAAAATGAAATATTATTTTTTATTATTATGTTCAGGTTCATTCGTAGTTTCAGTTGTTAATTATTTGGAGAACATATGTTGAGCATGGATTTTAGAAACATTAACTATAATTAGTACCACAAAATGAAACAACTAATTTAATAATATAAATTCACTTTCACTAAATATTTTTTGTCTTTTTTGCTTTTGCCTGAATATATTTCTACAAGCTATTTGTTTTTTTTTTTAATCAAATCTCTTTATTTTTATAAAAGTTTGAAATTCAAATTGTAAATCAAACTCTTGATCTTCTTCATTTTATAATATGTTTCTGTTGCAACGCACAGGCACGATACTGGTAATTGTATTACATAGTCCACCGTTGGATTTTTGGTGCAACATTTTATCCGCGGAGTGCCCATTTGTGGTTGATATCAAAAGGACCAATATTGCAACTGTCATAACACTGCTGCACTGGAATGTTTTTATAAACCGTAAATAAAAAATAAATTTTACCAAACCAACTTAATTGCTTTATTTTTTACAATAATCATAAGAACTGAGACATCATTTCAGTCCCAATTTTTTTTTTGGACCGAATTGCTATTTTGGTCTCAGTCATTTTCACAGATTTTAAGGAAAAAAAATATGTTGAAAAATTGTGAAAAATACCTAGGACCAAATTGCCATTTCGGTTAAAAAAAAGAGAGAGAATTTCGAAACCAAGATGGCATTTCAGTCCTAATGACTTTTGTAGAAGGAAAAAAAAATGTAATCATATTAGTTTCATAAAATTCTTTTTTTAATTATGGTTTATAAATTAAAATTCGCCGCACTGTGAGCTCTTTACACAAGGGAAATATCATGAGGCAATCATAAATACTAACCATGTAGTAAAATTCAAGCTTCTAAATAGCGTTTATAGCGGTATAGCGGGGAGACAAAAAAAAAAAGCTTTAGCGAATAGCGGAGCTATAGCGAATAGCGGAGCTATAGCGAAAGCTATTATAAATAGCGTTTTTTTTTATTTCAAAAATTATATTTTATATTTCTACTAATAGTAAAAATCTCTCATCAAGAAAAAAAATATCAAATTAATTAAGAAGTTCTAATATTCATATTAAACCAATACAAAGTTCAAATTGTCATCCAAAATATCCCTAATTCAAAAACTATCGATATATTTTATATTCAAAATATACCACTACCATATATTAATGCATGATACAAAATTTAATTGATATAGCAGTATAGCCCGCACATGTTCCATTGTATTGATATAGCTTAATAAAGTTTAAAAAAAAACAATCCAGACATTAAGGCCCATGAAAATTACAAAATCATAACCCATGTAGCATAGCGGACCGCTATTGCTGCTATAGCGGTCGTAGCTTGATTAACGTAGTTTTAGCCTGTAGCTTAGCTTTCTGAGTCCAAAACCGCTATAGCTAGCTATTTAGAAGCTTGGTAAAATCGGATACAACACACTGTTTGTTTTGTCGTCTGGCGAGAGAGGTATCACAGGATTTTTACTGATAAATCACAAACGATTTGTATGGTCAAGAACAAGGAGGAAATAAGAAGAGAAACATGAGACAGTACTGATATATACTGCAGCTTTGGAATATTTTTCAATATCTGTTTTTTGGTCTGGTATCATTATGATTAGATTTTGTTTTATTATTTTTATTTGTATAATTTTCCTTTTTTTCTTTTTCATAAAATTGAAAAAGCAAAAACCATTTTCCATTTACTTGTGAATATGATGTAAGTAGTCTTTTATTTCGTGCTTAACTACTTACATACAATCATTATCATAAGTACAACTAATTATTTTTAAAGTTTCGATAGAAGAATTAAAAATCGTCAAAAGCAAATCAAATATCTTAGAAATCAAAATCTCCATGTGTGAATCAATCAAATAGATTACATACCTTTGTCCATAGTAATATTTAGAACAATACTTGAATCGTTCTTCGCAAACCGTCAGAAAAACTGCAAAGTGATTTCTCTTCTCTTTCTTTTTCTAAGTAATGACAACTTGTTTTTTATGAATATAAATGAAGAAAGGATCAACTTTATTATTAGAATTTTAGTTACTTATGTCCGTCATAAAAACAATCATTCATAGGGGAGATGAATATGGCACAGTTAGTGCAGCCAGAGAAAGGGTGGATATAATAGCGCATCTGCACTCTTTAATTAAGCTTTGGATAATAGCAGGTATATTTTGTGGATAGCGCACCTTTTAAACAGATATCAATGTGCACGCACCTGTTGACTTGATAGCACCTTTTAATCAGCCTCGCTATGCATCCTTAATTAACCAAAGGATAATAGCGCCATATGCATTGAATCCATCCAGTTGACTTGCGCTGAATGTACAGATGTGCATCTGTTAACAATTATGCACTCTTTTAAATCAGGACAATTAAAATCAGCCCATTAGTTTTATTTTGGGCCACCGATTGTTATTTCCTTACATATGACGCTTCGTGTCGCAGTTTAATGAAATCTGAGGACTTGATCATCTTTGTTTCTTTCAAGAAAAAAAAAACACACGGAGAAAGAGCCATAGGGAACAAATCAAAAGTAGCACATGGGTTTTCAATCCAAATCAGAAATAGCACATGGATTTGTCAGATCAAATCAGAATTGCTACTGAATTATTGGGCCCCCCAAAATTTAACAATAGGCCATCCATGAAAGTGCATTATTGGTGTGGGCCATGCATGTGTTTTTTTTTTCTTCACTTTTTTTTATTATTATTTTTTATTTTTATGATAGGTGTCTTCATGAACTCCCTCCTAAAATGCCTACAGACCTCCACTCAAAAAAAAAGGAAAAAAAAAGAGAGTTGAACTCACTCCCAAACACTCCAAAATATTTCACATATATTAAAATGAACACATATGTATTTGTGTGGATGCATGCACACTTATTATTGTATCGATTTAATTATATTTGTCAGTTTTAGTTAAGTCATGAGAATTGATGGTTTTCAAACGATTTTGACCAAGTCAAAATACATTTTAACAACTTTCAACAGCTTATATATATTCACACTTATTTTTATTTTTTTGTAAAAGATATTCACACTTAAATATCACTTAACACACTTGAGTACTACATCAAGACACACCTGATTATTGTACCAATGCCAACTTGCTTATTATTTTTTTTTAATCCTGATAAAAATTTGTAAGAATTTTTTAAAAAGTGAGAATGATCAATAATATGTTGTGTTCATCAAGCACCTATAATAAATACAAATACTCCATGTAATCTAAATAGTTCTGAAAATCATTGTGTGAAGCGAAATCAGTGAGTTGATCATGAAAACAAAATCAGATGAATCGATAGAAATCGTCCTAATCAGATTGAAAACAAGGATTTCCTAGAAAAACTTCCTTTTTATAAGGCAAAAAATACTTTAAAAAATAATATAATATAATCCACTAATATAATATAATACAAATATCTGAAAATAAACAAGTTGCCTAATGAATTCGATCTCAAGTTTAATAGAAGAGCGAATGAAATGGATATTTTTAGATCAAGATGAATATTTATTCTATATATTTTTACATTAATAAATTCTCATGCTATTCATTGCAGAGATATGGGGCTCTCATACAGTTGAAGCATATAAAGAATTTAAAACAAATTGAAACTTTGCTGGAGTTAAACTGTAATTTCTAGTTTTAAACCAAAAAAATAAATGTTGCATAGATGATAAAAATAAACACGTTTGAAAAGACGCACAATATAATTTATAATTTCTAACAACTCAATACAACAAAATTTACTGAAGTATGGTTTGGAGCATAGTAGGAATAATCGGCCGATACCGATTCGGATCAGTCGATACAAATCGGCCTACCCCGATCTGATCTTGAGCTGATCCTCACATAGCAAATCATAAAGAAAAAAAAAAACTCCAATCCTGAGTCGATATTGATCCGATACCCTGATTCTGATACCGATAATTCCTACTATGATTTGGACCTAGCTTGATTTGAAGATCGTTGAACTTGATTTTTTTTTTTTTTTTTGATATCTCTGACTTTAGTTTTTATGGACCGTTTTTTGTTATTAGCTATGTTTCTTAATCCTTATTATGTTGTTGTTTTGCAATGATCCTATCTATGAGGATTGATGTGAGAACATAGATGTTTTGTAATAATTATAAGAGATTGTTGTAAGAATATAGGCGAGTTGGTACCAGCTTGGTATCATCTTCACCCCCTTCTAATTTTCTAATGAAAATTGGTGGCATGATCATCTTTTTTTTCAAAAAAAAAGTGTTTCTCTTTGTTTGGTTTTGAGACCGAATTAGAAGTTCCTTGTAAAATAAAGAGGGAGTCTATGGTACTATGCGTATTACGATTTGTTACCGTGTTACGGCTTTATATTTGAGTTTTCAAATTCTAACAGTCGATCCGAACCATTCATCTTGTTCTCCATATTAATATGTGTTTGGAGACCAAATTTTACATTTTTTGAAATTTTTTTACTATTTTTTTAGATTTATTGAAAATCACTGTTTTTAGATGGTTCAAAATTTTCAGATTAAGTGATTTTCTAAATATTTAAAAAAAATAGTAAATTTTTTTCAAAAAATGTAAAATTTGATCTCCGAACACATATTAATATGAATAACAAGATGAACGGTTCAAATCAACTGTTAGAATTTAAAAACTTAAATATAAAGCCGTAGCACGGTAACAACCCGTGATATGCATAGTATCATAAACTCACTCTAAAATAAAATAAAAAAGAATAAGAACAGTATTATTTGTAAAAATGAGTAATATATGACGTCATTTGCAAATATAAAAAGAATTGAGTTTATTTGGCAAAAGTCCTATTTTCTTTACTGCATTTTTTTTAAGCGAAGTCAGTCAACACCATAATACTGTGTGCCTGTGTACTAGCATGTGCAAGGTAGTCCCTACCTGTACTGGTCGAGTGAGTATCCTCTGAGATATCTCAAATTTGGCGTGACCGACGTGTCCGGTGTCTATTCGGGGTAGCGTGGGGGCCAGTATTATTTAAGCTTCGAGATTCGTGTATAATGTATTTGAACGGTGCAGATTTTCAAAAAGTCACGTAAAATATGAGGTATCTCAGAGTATGCGAATTCATACTGGTCTCCACTGTTAACTCTGAATATGATACCAACCAGTAACAAGTAGCAAACGTCGCACCTTAAAATTATTGGATTCCACTGTTAGAAGCTGCTTTACTCTTTAGTCTTCCCCTTTTCTCTCTTTCCCGATTTGTGACTCCATTTCTTTCATATCTAAAAATTGACAAAGAATCGTTCAAAATCGCTAAATAAACCGGTCGACTGTTTCGATTTAGCTTTGATTTTTTAACAAATTGGTTTGAAAGATGGCCGAGGGTATAGTTAGTTTCGTTTTGGAGAAGCTATCAGATGCTGCTGTTAAGGAGTTTTTACTAATACACGGCGTTGGCAAGCAAGTGGAGAAATTGAGTGATGAGCTCAGTTGGATTAAAGCTTTTCTGAAAGATGCCGACATGAAGAAGATTGTAAATGAGATGGAAAAGCTTTGGGTGAAAAAGGTCAGAGATGTTGCTTACGACATAGAAGATGTGATTGACAATGCCTTATTATTGAAGGTTTCCGAGACTGGGAACCCTTCAAAAGAGCACTCGACAATATTTGCTAAAATTTTTGAGGCTGCCAAAACATGGTTGGGGAAGCGCAAAAGGCACCCGGCTTTGCACAACCTTGCCGTTGAGATGAATAAGATCCTGGCAAGGATTCAGGAGATCAATGAAAGTAGAGTGAAATATGGAATCCACACTTTGGGTGAAGGCAGTAGAGAGCGGCTGAGGCTACCAGTTAGGCCCCCCGTGCTACCTGAGATTGATGATCCTGATATTGTTGGCTTCGATCATGACAGAGACAACATCGTAAAGAAGTTGCTTGATAAAGGCATTAAAAGGCGCACTGTCATCTCAATTGTGGGGCCTGGTGGTCTTGGAAAAACAACCCTTGCGCGAAAAGTCTACAATAGGTAAATATGATTATATGAAGCAACTGTGTCAAAAATAGATTAATAATATATATACATAGATAGATAGATAGAGATTTGGGCTACGGTATATTGCACTGCCTAGACTATCTTCTGCATTAGATGGTATATAGTTGGATTCATAGTCCAAACAGTCAATCCAAACCGTTCAACGTGATATCTATATTGAAACATGCTTGGAGACCAAATTTTACATTTTTCAAATTTTTGTTACTATTTCTTTAGAATTGTTGAAAAACGGTGTTTCTTTATGGTCCAGATTTTTTTGAAAAACAGTAATTTTGTATCCATCTTAATAAATAATAATAAATTTCCAAAAAATGTAAAATTTGGTCTCCATGCACATTTTAATATACAGAACAAGTTGAGCACTTCATATTTAATTTTTAGACTTTGAATCTACTAATTTAGAGTCCAAATGCCCAACAGAATACATTGAAACATTCCCTGAAAAGATTGTTTTATGAAGGGAAAATTCACCAATACCCTTTTATGATTTTGAAATTTACAAAAAAAACATTTGTGTGTCATATATGCATCTCAAAAGTTCGGATTCATTAAATTGACGCATTCGTCATATATGCATCTCAAAAGTTTGGATTCATTAAATTGACGCATTCGACTATCAGTATCATTAGATTTCAGCGAGACACATTTTATGTTAGGAATTTACTCTTCTACCCAAATGTCATCCTAATTTTTTTCGGAAATACAATCAATGCTAATTTTATTAGGATTATGGTAAATCTTGTGAAAGTTTTATAGACAGTTCTGTTATCTTTTAATTCTGATGATTTTACTGGTTGATACTCTGTCAGTGCTTTACAAAAATTAGTATTTAAGGAATAAGAAGAAGTGCCAAACTGAATTCCTGTATACAGACTAGATGATTAGACAGCTAAAACATAAATTTTCTTTTAAAAAGAAAAAAAGTGTGAGAACCAGCCTCTATGATAATATATATGTAAAAGTACAAATAATAGGAGCTGACAAATGCCATATGATTAAACTATCTGCTTTGTTTTTTACAGCGATGACGTCAAGAGACAGTTTGATGTTTGCATATGGGTAGTTATCTCTCAGGAGTTTAATCTCATAGATATTTTGAGAAAGATAATAAAGAAAGTCGGGAAGTATACTAAAGAAGACGACCTAGAAAGTGGAGAAGAGTATTTACTTACAAAGCTTTACAAAACTCTTATGGGTGAGGAGTACACTAAAGAAGACTATTTACATCCAAACTCTCGTGACCCTCAAGCTGGTAAGAATCCACAGCCAAAGAAATACCTTCTAGTCTTAGATGATATATGGAAAAGAGATCTTTGGACTCAAATTGGTCGAGTGCTACCTGATGTGGGGATTGGAAGTAGAGTAATTATAACCACAAGAATCCAAAACATTGTTGATAATGCCGAACCATATGAACTTCCATATTTAAGTGAGGAATTGAGCCTAGAACTTTTGTTTAAAAAGGCTTTGCCTAATCGAGATTTAATTGATGGGTATCCCGATGAACTGTTTGAGGTTGCAAAACAATTTGCTAAAAAATGTGGTGGATTACCCCTTGCATTGCTAGTTTTGGGAGGTTTATTATTAAACAAAGATGCCAATTATGCTATTTGGAGTAAAATATTACAAACTATGAACTGGGGTATTGATGGGAGAGAATGTACTGAGATTATCGCCACTAGCTATGATGACTTGCCATTTGTCCTCAAATCATGTTTCATGTACTTTGCGGCTTTCCCCGAAGACCATGAAATCGATGCTAAAAAAATATTTCGGATGTGGGTTGCTGAGAGGCTCATACCAACGGAAGAATCTAGAACATTGGAGGATACTGCTGAGAGTTTCCTAGAAGATCTAGTGAAAAGGTATTCTTCCATAGTTCAACATTCTTTTACAGATTTGTATAGGTCGAGCTGATTTTCCATTCTAGTAGATAAGATATCTTACTGTTTAAATTTAATTGGCTCTTTAAAAGTTAACCCATATTACTGACTAACATTTTTCTTATAGATTTAAGTATTATATTTACTTTAAATAGAAGTCTGACTATATTACATTTTCTTATACACTTCATATAATCCAAATTAAGAATCCCATTAAATAATCTTCTAATTTAATTTCTACAGAAGTTTGATTCAAGTATCAAAGAGATCTCCCACTAGTTCCATCACAAGTTGTCGTATACATGATCTCCTTCACGAACTTGCCATCCAAAAAGCTAAGGAGGATAACTTTCTCACTCAAACCCTGACAATTGGAAAAGCAGCGCCAAGGCACGTCGCGTGGCGGTCCATTGCTCAGGTTGCGGTGATATCAATGAATCGATGGAACATGCAAATCCAAATCTCCATTCTTTGTTGTGCTTTGAGAAGACACTGCCAAATTGCTCTCGGCAAAGGTTGCTTAAGGTGCTTGCTGAAATGGGACAGATTGAACCAGGCCATTTGGTAGATTTTGAGTATTTCAATGGACTTAATCAATTAAGGTATTTCGAACTTAGAGGGAGGTTGAATAGTAATGAAAGGTATTTTCATTCATTCGTAAGCAACCTGAAATTTGTGGAGACCCTTGATTTTGAACAACTAAAAGGTCATGGCGACTTGCCTGATGATATATGGAATGTGAAAACACTTAGGCATGTGAAGTTATGTTCATATGCTTCAGGACCCTCATCATCTGCAGACCTGAGAAATCTGCAAACATTGACACGTGTGGATAGCAGAGAGTCATGGGATGCACAGTTACCTAAACTACCAAATTTGCGTGATTTAGATATCCATGTGGTTAGCTCGTTTGAATGGGATTTAGTTGCCAAGTTGCTTGGTACACTTAATCATTTAACCAGTCTTTAGATTATCCGGTGTGGAAGTGCCACAAAAAATAGTTGAGATGCAAAGGTTTCCATTTCATCAGCATTTACAATCTTTGCTTCTACATGACAAGGACCCATCCCCAGACAACAAGTTGTCACTTGAGGTTGCCATGTTTCCCATCCACGTCACAGAGATTACACTCTTTGGTATCCAGTTCAATGAAGATCCCCTGCCAGTGCTAGAGAAGTTACGCAGTCTCAGGATGCTTTTGTTGGTCGGAGAAAACAAGAATCGAAAGATGAGCATTTCTGCTGGAGGCTTCCAACAGCTACATGAGTTGGTGTTTCATGGGCTAACTAATCTAGTAGAATGGGAGATAAAGGAAGGTGCCATGCCCAAACTTAAGGTAGTTAAACTAAACTATTGTGCAAAACTAAGGGTACCTCTCGGGCTTCAGTATCTGTCCAGCCTCAAAGAACTTCTCGTAGATAACTGCAGCGAATTAAAAGAGCATGCAGATGAGATCCGCAATGACATCTGCAAACATGTTCCCCACATATCTATAAATCCTCTCTAGAGTTCTTTCCTTTAATATATTTGTGTTAGTTTTCTGATCCTTTTGGTACTGTGCGCTATCATTTTCTTTTCCTTTTAATTTATTTGTATTTGTTGTTTGTTTCATTCTGGAGTTTTTGAATATGCTTCCAAAACGCAAGACAAAAGACAGAAGACTAACTACTGCCGAAATTGTTTTCTTTTCCTTTTAATTTATGCTTTCAAATCAATGATTTTGTTTCGGTACTGTGGTCCACATATTTTACTCAGGTGCCCCCTCCAGATAAAAGACTAATTGACTCTAGGTAAGTGTGTTGATTTTGCTTCTAACTGCCGAACTTTTTTTATTTTAGTAAGTATAAAATTCTAAATTGTACTTCTAGAACAAGTTACTGTGGATAATTCAATTTCCTCTTTTTATCAATCATGTAACTTTCAGTTTTGTAGCATGCTATATTTTTAACCTTTTAAGGTAAATAAAATACATAATTATAGTGGAATACATACAAATGAAAAATACAGCACAGAAAATACATAATTATAGGAAGGATGTCGTTGCTCGAACACACACATACATACACACATACACAGTGGCAGACTAGAACCAAGTTTTCCAAAAGAATTGAGGGTAAGTTCATCAAATTCTCTAAGTTCATGAGACCAATAATTCAGTCACGACTAAGTGCTTGCAACTCTAAGATTACATCAAGTGAGCCGCTCTGGTAGACTTAGCACAGTTGTCACAATGCCCACCTCCACATTTTTTTAAGTTTTTCCAGTGTAACCAATTCCATCTGGTAATGGAGACTACAAATGAAGCCGTTGTCACCAAAACAAAAAACAAGAATCAAACCTCCTCAGAATCCACCTTTCACTGCGAGCTATGGAACATTTGAAGAGGTCAATCCAGTTTTTTTTTTTTTTGTTGAATGTTAGTAATTAAATAGAGCGGATTTCAAAATATGAACGTATATATGCCTCTAAACTAACCTCTAAATTCAGTTTTAGAATTTTTTTTTTTTGGTGAATGTAACTGAATTTTTGAATAGTTGGAATATTTAGTATTTATCAGAGTAATTGAATTTTTGCATTACTGTATATTGTTTCTTGGGGAAATTTCCTATATACTCTTAAAAAGCTAGGAAGTTTTGTATTTCCCCTTCGAAAATCTATAATAAAGTATTTACCCTCATAAAGTATTTCCTATATACTCTTACAATAGACCGTATATTTACCCAACACAATTTCAATATATATCAAATACACTCAAAATTCGTATTAATTACTCTTAATATTCTAAAACTTGTAATTAATCTCATTTCACATATACCCTTCAAAAACTACGAAATTACGTATTTCCCCTTCGCTACCAAACAGTAATCACAAAATCGAATTACTCCATCCCAAACAATATTACTCAGTAGCAAGAACATCACATAACTCCCAGCTTTTTGTTCCTCCTCGTGTTCTTTCCTTTTTCTACTGTTTTAATTTGAATTTTCTTGTTTTTTCTCTTCTGATCACATCAATACGTAGTGTACTCTTCCACCACTGGCACTTCACTGGTACTCAAGAATGAATCTTGTACTGGCATTTGAAGAAAATGAAGCATACATTGAGTAAAAGTTTGTTGATATGATCATTCATTTCATCATTTTAACTCATTTTCCAAATTCTTCCAACTGACAGTTATACACTTTCAAGCAAATTAGATTTTATGCATTATAAAGGAAAGGCACCTGTAGAATCAGATAAGGAAAAAAAATTAGCAATGCAATATGTGCAAATAGTTTGGTTAATAGAGCAACAATGCCGTATTCATATTGGAAAATACCAGCGTGTACTTGGAACATGCAATGACTGGTACAGTATCAGTATATGTAATAAATAGGACTAAATTGGTGTATCAGTACTACCAAGGAGAACTGCTGTTACACACGGATGCTTCTGAATTGGTATTACTATATTTTTTTGCTCACAGAGATTTGAATCTGTGTATTTGATAAAGACCCATCGCCCACAGAGATTTTCAGGTACGTACCTAACAAACCAGTAAGTAACATTTGTTCCGATACAATATAAGACAGAGTCCGCATATATCACCAAAAAAATAATAATAATAAGATATAAATCTGCGTCATCGACCACATTGAAAAAACAAGATTTGATGACTCAAAATCTTAATATAATGTAAATTCCATTGCAATTTTTTATCATTTTAATCGAACTTTTTTTAACGATGTTGAGAATACAAACTGCCAAGGCAATTTACAACCCCTCACTGTAAATAGGACTGTTTGGCCCACGAAATCTTAACATCTGAACAGAAAGCTTATTATTGTTTCAATTTTCAATTAAAAATCCTAAGAAGAACTCTTGTACCAGGGATGCTTTGTATGCTCTAAGAGACCTTAATTATGATCATATACCTGGAAGGTAACTTTTGTGTTGGCGTTCGATCCGTATCGGATGGATTAGGTTGTATATCATAGTAATGCTCATTTAAACTCTTTTCCAATCAGAGAAAAAGCTGGGACTTGTTGCATGAACACTTGCCTCAAGATTTTGAATTCAAAATTTACATAAAACGTGATAAGAGTACCAACCCAGATGCATGAATTACCAGATTCATTTCCATACAAAAAGTGTGATATTGCCTTCATGAAACTTATATATGTGTTATACTGTCTATTTACAAGCTACTAAGAAAATTAATTGTTCCATAAATATGATGTTTTTTATACATTTATTTAGTTTTATGTAATGAAATATCATAACATCTTTCAATATATTACAATTGGAGATCAGAAAAAATCAAGAAAATACTGCTAATCGAGTGAGTGAAGATCAAATGTTAAATTTTGTTTGCTAGAAAATTTAGTCTAATGAAAAAAGGTTCGCTGAAAATTTTACTTACTAAATAATTAACTTAATTGGTTTACACATGAAATTAACTCAACTGAATATATAGGTTCACTGAGGTGTTGGAGCGGCAGAGCGGCGGAGCCAATGCTCCATTGCCAATTGGCCATCTATGGTAAGATCGACAGCAAACTCTCTTCTAGAACAAGATACGGTACATATTTGGTGTACAAGTTGTCTGAAATATCTTATGTTTGATAATGATGCCAATTGATTGGTTAAATTAGACAACGAACATCAATGACTGTTGGTCGGCATATCATAAGTACAATCACAGGTGCATCTCGAGCTAAATTACAACAAATACGTGATTGTATTGTAATATTAATGTGGTATATACTTGTGGCTTTCTATTTATACACTCTTACTTGTATGGTTTATCTCAAAGGAGATGTATACTGTTTGATACTTGGATCTATTGTAATAATAAACTGCTTTAATTAATTTATCTTCTTCGTTACAGAAAAGATGAAAAACGACAAAATTAAAAATAAAATGTACTTCTTGGATTTACTATGGCGTCAATGTTCAGTCAACTGTACATAATAATTATGACATTAGCTGCAGTTTGTACAATAAATTAGTTTCAATTAATGCAGTTTAAAATACAGCTGAGACCATCCAAAATTCAGTATGACTGACGAATGATGAATTTGATATTTATGACATATTTGAATAATTCAGTGGGATTGATAAAAAAAAGCTGACCCATGGGCCACAAAAATTTCCGGTACCAAGCATTTGTTTGTGATACAATTAAGTTAGAGCCCCATATATCACCATAAATAATAATAATAAATTTAACAACAACAATAACAATATGAAAAAATGGGTCCGCATATATAAACGACGGCAATGAAAAAGCATGATTTAATGACAGAAATCTAAAAAAAATGAAAATTCCGTTGCAATTTTATCCGTTCAATCTACTTTTTTTAAAGAGAAACAAACTGCCAATAAAATTTACATCCCCCTCACTATGAATAGGACTGTTTGGCCTACGAAATCTTAACAGCTGAGCAGAAGCTTCATGTAATTTCAATTTTCAACTAAAAATAATCCTAAGAACTCTTGTACCAGGGATGCTTTTTGTGGTCTAAGAGACCTTAATTAATTATGATTATATATCAGATGAATTAGGTTG
The DNA here is from genome assembly GCA_033356055.1 of Carex pumila. NCBI lineage: Eukaryota > Viridiplantae > Streptophyta > Magnoliopsida > Poales > Cyperaceae > Carex > Carex pumila. The sequence goes on from JARJHM010000587.1 coordinate 152,435, forward strand.
TCTATCATAATCATGCTCATTCGGACTCTTTTCCAATCAGAGAAAAAGTTACTGGGACCTGCTGCGTGAACATTTGCCACCAGAATTTTGAATTTAAAATATACATGCAAACATAAAAATGGTGATGGGTACCAACACAGATGTATGAATAACCAAATTCATTTTCATACAAAAGATGTGATATTGTTTTCATTAAATTTTAAAACGTGTGATATTAATTGTCTATTTATAAGTTACAATATTTTGTAATTGTTCCATCAGAGAAGATATTTTCTATACATTTCTTTGATAAATATATTATGTAATGAAAGATTATAACATCTTTCAATAGTTTGCAATTGGAGATCAGAGAAAATCAAAGAAATATATTATAAACATCATCTAATTGCAAAGGTATAGTATCAAACACTCAATATAAAACAATAATTCTTGTTATGAACAAAAAAAATTGCAAACATGAAACATTAGAATTTTTTTTGTTGAAAATATGATAGCAAGACTTTTAATTAAAGAAGTGTTTGTTATACATGTGACCATTTTTCTATTGTCATAATTAATTAATTTCACATTATATATAACAGTGTTGTAAAAAACATCCGTTTAGATCAATTAATCGGCCGATTAGTCGTTGGCAGTGACTAAACCGTTACAAATGTTCCCGACTAATCGGCCGATTATTTACGATTATTCCCAATTATTTTCAATTGATCGCTTAGCGGTACTCTGTTTGTCCAACAACTGCATACCGTTATTTACAATACTGATATATAATTGTGTGTTTTACAAATATGGCACACAGAATATTATACTCATAATTCAAGGACATGATCATGCACCATCTGACTGATAGTTAAAATGGTGGGACAACATATTTTTTTCATCATCAAATTAATTAAACATATGCTGACTTCACTAAAATAGGTATCTTCCAATTAATCCTTGAAGTACAATAATGTATTTAATAGTACATGTCCATCTATACATTTCTTTTGAATTTCCTTGTAAGCGCAATATATATCTTTAATGAATAAATTAAAAAAACTTTTTTTTTTTCTAATTTTCTAATTTCTTGCAGAATTTTCCTATCACATTTCAAGCTTAGATCATACATTGTGATTTGGTACGACCCTAAACCCTAAACCCAGTCTGAGATCGCATATTGGTTATGCGGTCTCCATTAAATGAGATCATAGATGTACCTATGCTACTATGCAGCCTAGATAAAACTCGAATTCATGGTTTTTTTTTTTTTACGCTAATAATAAAAAATTCGGTATATATTTAGAGCATAAATCATCTGGATTTCCAATTAAATCAAAGCAAATTTCCATTCGTGTTTTTATAACCTAAACAGCCATGAGAATTTCGGAGATGTAATTTCTTTTTGCAAAATTTTTCGTCGGTCAAATAAATATACTGAAACTTTCCAATTATTTGAGAATTTAATTAGTAATAAATAAATTTTGCTAAAAAATATTATTGATAAATAATTCCGCTTCTAATTTTAAAGAAATGCGTAATATGGAAGTAATTATTTCTGAATTTATTTTGTAAGAATTTTCTACCAACTGCATTAGATATATTTGCAAGAAAATAAAATAAAACACCATTAAGAGTAGGTCCAAATAAAATGGCTGCTGCGAAGGCCGTTAATCATAACATTTATATTATATTCCTAGATGTTGATGTAGGGCTGGCAACGAGCCGGTTTGGTTCGAACTAGATCAAGCTCATGGCTCACTCATTTTAACAACGGGAGAGTTATGAGAGAGTTAATATTTGGATCTGATCGAGCTGAAAAAGTGGCTCATGACTCGCTTGTTTTGGTAACCAGCTCATGAAAGTTCATGTCCTTTTGTATTTAAATTCATACATACTAAAATACTAAATATTCAAATTTATACAATATAGTTTAAAAAATAAATTCATGAATACTAAATTCACACAAATTCGTACTTGAACTGAGCTGGTTCAGGAGCAATCTAGATCTCAGCTCAAATTTATTAATTTGAATCAAACTAGTAATGAGTTGGCTCGTTAACAACTCAATCCATTAAAAAACGAGTTGTTGTTGACAAACAAATCATATATGAATCACGATCCATCCACGAATTAGAAGAGTTTTTGCCACCCCTACCTAGATGTTTCCCAAACGTTACCGTTTTTTTAGGTTTATTTTATTTTAAATGCTACGGATAAAAAAATGGGAACACATGGTAGGTGCTGCCTATGACAAACATGAGGCCCATGGGCCATGGGCCTCGGTAACAGGCTAACTGCACCGTACTACACTTTACCTCTGTAGTACTCCAGACAAACCATGCATGTTATATATATCAACCAAGTTAGAGAGAGCGCGTCACAAATTCATTATCATCAAGAAAAATTTCAAATTAGTCTAGAGATAAGGCAACTTAATTCCTAGTATTCTTGACTACTTCCAACAATTCAAACTAAAATGTCGATTGTTAGAAGCAACCCTTTTGATCCATGCATTGCAGTGGTGTCCATTCTTTAATTCCTCGGTCATTACCCTGTTCAACGAGACATCTTTTGTTAATACACATGTTGATTGGAAGGAGACGCTAGAAACACGTGTTCAAAGCCAACCTCCCGGGCATCAAGGAGGAGGAGGTGAAGGTCGAATGGAGGAAGGCAATGTGCTAAATTCAAGATAAGCGGAGAGCATAGCAGACAGAAGGAAGAGAAAAATGAGAGATGGCACCGTGTCGAGCGCAGCAGTGGTAAGTTTTTGAGGCGATTCAGGTTGAGCAAGTCAAAGCTTCCATGGAGAATGGGGTGCTTACTGTGACTGTGCCTAAGGAAGAGGTGAAGAAGCCTCACGTGAAGGCTATTGAAATAGAGGAGGGTTCAAATGCCTTCGTTTTTTGTGCCTCCACTATATTTCTATTTTTAAAAACTTTAATAACTCAAAGTTTAAAATTTAAAAGTCAAAATAAAACCGTTGGATGTGATCTATATTATTTTCTCTATGTGCTCATAATAAATTATCACATTTTAATTTTGTTTTTATGTGAATCAATAAGTTGAAAAATCAACATCTAGAAATTATTCACATTAGTACGTTTTTTTACAATATCTTGTTGACAATCAAAACAAAATTGAAATACCATAATTTTTTACACATGCAAAGATAAAATAATGTAAAACATATCCAATGATTTTATTTTAACTTCTAAGTTTTAAATTTTGAGTTATTAAAGTTTTAAAAATAAAAACATTTCAACCCTCTCATTGAAATATATAGTTAACTAATTATTTTAGACAACCAATGGCATTCATATAAATATATAAATTGTGATGTATTTCTTGAGGATTTATTTTATACTTTATTACTTGTGTGTTTTAACTTAAGGAGATGTCTTCTGTTTGATACTTAATTTGTGATCATTGTAATAATAAATTGCTTAAATTAATTCATCTTCTTAGTTACATAAAGTATATAAAAAGACAAAAAAAATTACTTTTAGTTCCTCGATTTACTATGGTACATTGGTACAATATAGTTTATAAAAAGACAAAAAAAATTACTTTTACTATCGGACAACTGTGCACAATAGTTCTGACACATTGGTACAATATAGCATTGTCCAAAATTTAGTATGATGAATTTGATAATTATCATTTGGATTCCTCAGTTGGTCTAATATAGGAATATAAGAGGAGGGATTTAATTACAACCTTTATTTTTGATAACATCAGATTATATTCTATATTTTTAAAGTTTAAACAGTCGATCTAAACTATTCATAATGATAAATACAAAAATTTAATGGTCTAAATGTAACGATTTTGTAAATATTTATAAATAGTAAAAATCGAAAAAATGTTAAATTTGATCTACAAACACATTTTAATATATCTATTATGTTGAATAGTTTGGATCTTTGAATTAAATATATTTTAATGATAAATATGTCTACGATCTTTTGTGGCAACCAAGGTTCTAAATAGCGTTTATTGCGTCATAGCGGGAAGCCGAAAAAAAAAGCTATAGCGAATAGTGTCGCTATAGCGAAAGCTATGCCACATAGTGTTTTTTTATTTTTATAAAAATTATATCATATATTTGTACTAAATATCAACATTAATTATCTAAGTCTCATAGAATAATAAATAACATCAAATTGATTAAAAATTATAGTATTCATATCGAACCAATACAAAGTCCAAATTGCGACTCAAGATATCCATAGTATTACTAATATTATAAACTATCGATTTTTTTCTATTCAAAATATATTCAGCATCATGACATAACCTATTTTTTTTTCTATTTAAATTTCAAAATAACCTAGACATTATGGCATAATTAATTATCTTAATCTATTCAAAATATTCAAACTACCATATAGTAAGTATCATTTTGTTACTTCAAGAAATATTTTAATATATTTAATTTGAGCCTTTATTTAAAGCCCATATAAATAAAAAAAAAAAACTCATGTTACATAGCGCGCTGTAGCTTCCTTATTTGATCTCATTTAATAATTAATATATATTTTTTATCAAAATAATAATTAATAATTTAATATAAATCTTAGTACATCAATTATAAAAAATATCACGGTTAAAATCCAATCTGAGCCTTTATTTAAAGTCCATATAAATCGAAAAGAAAAATAAAACAACATGTTGCATAGCAGGCGCTATTTGCGCTACATGCTATGCGCTATAGCGGACCGCTATTACCGCTATAGCGTCTGTAGCTCAAATAACGTGTTTTAATTGTATAGCTTAGCGTTTAGGGTTCAAAAACGCTATAGCACGCTATTTAGAACACTGGTGGCAACTAAGACAAAGAAAACTTCCATTTGTTTCTGATATAATTTTAAGTTAGATCGAGACCGCATATATCACCATAAAAAACATAGCAAGATAAGAGTTCGCATCAGTAAATTCCATTGCAGTGTCATCCATTCAACCCAACTTTTTGTAAAGCGGTTGAGAAAACAAAACTGCCATGAAAATTTACAACCCCCTCACTGTTTATAGGACTGTGTGCTCTAAATTAAAGACCTTAATTTGGAGCTGCGATCCGTATTGGACATATATGGATTAAATTGTACATCATAGTAATAATGCTCATTTGAACTCTTTTCCGTTAATAAGAGAAAAAGATGGAACTTGTTGCATGAACGCATGCCTCAAGATTTTGAATTCAAAATATACATAAAAGCAAGAGAGACTAGCAACACAGTTATTGAATGTTTAGCAAACATTGAAGAATCTGTTGTGCTTTCATCAAAATTAAGAAATAAAAGAGAGTGACTGAGTTTTGTATACCATGTTCGAGGAGATTATTTAAGTCCATAAATTATTTTATTCAGCTTACAAACAAGATTGTGGTCACCTCCATTCTTATACTAGGTGGTAAAGTCATATACACTTATTCTTCTAACTTACCTTGAAGAAATACATTTTTCACATCTATCTGTGACAAACTCCATCCCAAATTCACACCTACCGATAGTAATGTTCTAATGGTATTTATTTTTGCAACATGGACAAAAGTTTCTTGATAATCTATACCATAAGTTTATGGAAATCATTTTGCAACTAATCTGACTTTATACCGTTCTATAGTTCTATCACTATAATATTTATTTATATACCCATTTGCAACTAGCTTTGTGTTTTGGTAATGGTGTAATAGTTTAGGTATTTTTTTTCAAGAGCTTGAAGCTCTTCTACCATTGCTTGGGAATAAGTTGGATTATTATTAGCTTCCTCAAAATTATTTGGTTCAGTTTTGTTAGAAATGACAGTTGAGAAAACTTTGTGATCAACAAAAATATTATTATAAGAAACATAATTGTCACACCCCGTAGCCACCAACTACGGAATGCGACCGGTACCCTGCCGTAAACATATGGTTTCCCGTATGCCTACTAGGCAATTACGATTAATTAACTTTTCTTTTACATCCAAAATAATCTCAAAATACCCTACATGCACACATCATACATAACCCCAAAATCGAACACACATCACATGTTCTAATAAAATACCATATCATATAAGTCAAACACAACACAGATAAGTATGTTATACCAAACAGTATTCCATACGGGTACAAAAGTGGTTCATGACATAGAGAATATATAACATCAAAAACATGTGTACATCTCTAGTCAAATACCATACCAAACTAAGTAGCAAGGTGACCTACGGCTGTCGTGCCTCTCCCGGATCAGCCGCACCAGATCCTGAAAAAGAATAACCCAACGGGCGTGAGAATAAATTCTCAGTGCGATAATTTCCACAAATGAATCCCTGGACTTGCAATCAAACTTTATTTTCAAAATGAAATCATTAACAACACATTGCACATATATAACACTATATAAACATAAATGCATACCTGACAGCAGATAATCGAATGAATTACAACACAAGAGTTATTAAATCGAATTTCAAATCAACGAACAATCAGGCTTAATCATTTTAATCAGTCTGGTAGCAACTACCGATGTACCACCCAGCTGTACCACAAACCCGTCGACAACGGTAGGGTTCCAGACACCTACAGAAGGCCACCCTACTAAACTGTATATGACACCCATCGGTAGTGCTTGGCTTAACCATTTCCTAAATTTCTAGTTACAAGTCATATTCAGAAAATTCATTAAGAATCATAATCTCAACCGACCATTCAAACGCATATCACATTGGATCATGCATACGACATTTCACACTAGTCACCCATATTCCTACAATTCACAATTCGTTTCATACTGCCCTTGCCCCAACCGGTTTGGGGACTTACGCGAGCCTCGGTAGACTAAAGCTTTAGAATCCTCTCAAAACCCGTGCACCAGGTTTTGCAAATTGGTCACACATTGGTGATCCATAACATACCATTTTTCTCATTTCCAATTCCGGTGACTTTGTATCTAAGATCAGATCATAATAGATCGACACAAACGTAATCAATACCAATATGCAAGTCAATCAGATTACCGCAATTCGAGTTCGACAATATTAGGGTATGCAATGCAATGCACAATTCATATAATGCAACAACAAGAATATTCAACATGTCAATAGAATTACAATTTAATTCTGAAAATAAAACATCAGACAAGTCCAGAAATCCCGCACCTTAGCGTATAGTGTACACCTGCCTAAGGTTCAGACGTCTCGAAGGATCCTGAAAGACCTCGCCTTACCGATTCGACACCTACTATTAATATTAATTAGGTTTAGATCAAGAATTTCAAAAATTAGGGTTTAAAACACTCAATTAGGGCTAAACAGGGTGTTCCTTGCGACCCGGAACCAATACATAGATTTTTGACTACTTAGGTTTTAACTCGATTCGATTGGTGTCGATTGCGATAATTTCCAAAGGGTTCAGTATAACAGTTCTAAATGGATTAATTGAGCTACACAATACTCAATTCAATTTAATTTCTCATTATCCAAAATCCCAAAACCCTAGTTCCAAGTTTCAAAGTCCAAATGATAAAATTCAATCAACATAATCGCAATTGATACGATAATCGAATTAAACTCAATCAATTCAACACAAATTCTGAAATTTCAAACCAAAATTCAAAGAAAGGAAATTCAAGGGTTTACAAGAAATCAAAGGATAGAATTTATACCAATTTAGAGATTAGAATCGAGTAGAGAATGTCGTTCTGATTTCGAAACTACGATCGGTTCGATCTATCGCTCAAACTTCACTCTCTTTCTCTCTTTCTCTATGGTTTCGGCCACACTCACCTCTCCACCGAGCACACACAAAATAAATCGGTAAGCCCAAGGAAAGAAGAAAGGTTTGGGTGATATGTACTTGGAATTTTTCTAATAGGCCCCTCTATTTTGTTGAAATTACAAGGGATGGCTATTTTGCACATGAAACCTTTTATTAAATTTTTAATGCATCTCAATCCCTTCTAAAATTAATTCTAATATATATATACCATTTTAATTATATATATATAAAATTTTTAGTAATATATATATATTTATGTTTTGTTACATAAATTCCTTTATATCTATTTTAATGCATATTAGCTTCTAAATATAATTTGTATTATATAACTAAATAATCAAACCACATAGTATATATATTTATTTTTATAAGAAATTTAGGAGAATGTTACAATAATCTTGAATTGAATAAGTTACATTGTATGTGACAAAGTCATGTAAAAATGATGATGGTTGTGTTGGCCGGGTTGATCTTCTAGGAATTGCATTTTCTTGAGTTTCTCCTCCAAAATGTAATTCTTCATTTTCATTAATTTCTCCTCCTAAATTCAATTATGTTCCTTCCGAATCATTATGAATTACCATATTCATTTCCATACTGAAGGTGTGATCAATATTGCATGCCTTCATGAAATTTATATGTGTGATACTGTCTATTTATAAGCTACAATATTGTGTAATTGTTCCATTAAAAATTATGTTTTTTATTCAAAAGTTTGGTTTTATGTACATAATGAAAGATCATAGCAAATTTTAATAATTTACAATTGGACATCCGAGAAAATCAAGAACATATAGCTAACCGAGTGAGTGAAGATCAAATTTAAAATTTTATATACTCACTAGAAAATTAGGTCTAATGAAACAAAATTTAAAAACTTTTAACTTTATTTACTAATGAAATTAACTCAACTGAATTTGTTGTAGGTTCACTGAGGTGGCAGAGCCAATGTTCCATTGTTAATTAATCATTTGTGGTAAAAAAAGGCCAAAATAATCTCTTCTAGAACAAAGTATAGTGCATATTTGCTCTACAATTAAGCTTACTAAAATATTTGATAATCGATATTGATGCCATCCGATTGGTCAAATTAGGCAGTGGATATCAAAAACTATCAGTTGGCATATCAATAAAATTAATCACGGTGCATCTTGAGACAAATTACGACATATACGTGAGGAAATTATAAAGTGAATGGAATATTGCATATGAGGATTCATAGGTTTCTAACAGTGGACCAGTATTGACTAATTAAGAAAAGAGACGATGGATGGTTTGTGGTGGAAATGAGAGAATTTTACAATGACAAAGGTGAAGATAGAAAGATGGAGATGGAGTTGTAAGAGGATATATAATGTGCAAGAATTAAAAAATGAGATAATTATACAAGGAATGGAGATCCGACCTAATTAAGCATTTGAAATTATATTGTAATTTTGTATTGTTCTTAATATTATTATTATTATTATCATTATTATTTTGGAAATATTTTGTGCTTATGTGTTGTTGAGAGTTTGAGACATTAACATGTACATCAAGGCATACTTCAACAAATACAAACATTGTTCTCTTTCAAAGTTAATATAGAATTAATTTCAATTGGTGACATTTATAGTCAATTATTTTTATGTTTATTTTTTTTTGGTCTGATTTATGGATTGGATAAATTATTCGGATTTATGAGAATTCTAATATATATAAACTCATGAACGTTTGAAATTTAATTATTTCTAATTTATTTTTTTAGATGTTATTATTTCACATCTAACCTTCAAATAAAATATACTTCTACTAAACAATAGATTTACATATTATCCGTTTACAATATTGAAGAGAAGTGAAATGAATAATTAAATGAACCTCATGCAATATAACTGTGGTGATCTAGATCAATAAAAATACATATACAAAATTATTTATTGAATTTATCGAAAAAAATAATGAACAAGATAAAAAATTGGTTCATTCACCTATCAATTAATGCTTGAATTTTAAGATTTTTTTTCTCTTTAAAAGGTTTACAAAATAAGGAGAGAAGTACATGGAAATCAATTAGTAATAAAAAAAAAGGAAAGATGTGTCAACAGGGACATTATGAGGGGACAAAATTATCTATTCCACTCAAACATTTAAAAATATTGTGTTAATAAAATAAAATGTAGTGTTAATATCACTACCCATAAAATCCCTCCTTCATAAAAGGATTCTTTCTACACGGTTGTAAATATTAGATTTAATTAATATTAAGAAGGCGATTTTAAATATTAATTTATATTAAGAGGACATGTATAACAAAAATACATAAGTCAAAATTTTGGAACCGGATGACCTGGGAACAAGAAATTCTTACCCCTAAAGTTATTGGTGGGTCCATAATGACTTTTAACATTTTGATCTCGGGCTCATTCCGGATCCATCTAACGGTGACTCCAGAGACAGGAATTTTCTGCCCCCAAGGATGCAGGAGATTCAGTCTCCAAAATATCATATTGCAATTATAACTGCGTGGTAACTAAATGAAATTAAAAAATATATATATCCTAAATATTCGAAAAACTTTATTAGTTTTCACCTAAAATTTTGGGGTTGATTTACATCACCAAAAAATATATATATATATATTTGTATACTCTTTGAGATATTTTGATCAGAAATCGGTAAGCAAACTTTCGTGTTCGATCTGTCTTGGATGAATTAGATTGTAGATCATAAGCAAACTTTCGTTTTCGTGTTGCATGAACCGTTGCCTCCATATTTTAAATTCAAAATATACATGAAAACATAGAGTTGGTGACAAGCCCAAACACAGTTGTATGAATTACCAAATTCATATCCATACAAAAGATATGACCTTCATGAAATTTAGATATATATCTCGGTGAAATTTTGTAATAGTTCCATAATTTTTTTTTTTTATTAATTTCTCTCATATTATGTAATGAAAGAGCATCTTTCACTGTTTTGCAATTGGAGATCAGAGAAAATCAAGTAAATATATTACAATCAATGTCTCATTACAAAGGTTAGTGTATAAGACAATCAAAATAAAATATTAAATTCTTGGTATGCATTAACATTTTTCAAACATATATATAAAAGAAAAACCTCAAAATGTTCTTTTCAGAAAAGAATTATCTGAAAGACTATAATTAAATTAAGAAGTTGTTTGCTTGATTTTTTGTATTAAATTCCAAATCATAATTGTGTTATTTACAAATATGGAACACAGAAATAGTGCTCATAATTCAAAGAAGTTTCTGGTATATATATGAGCTTCGGTTCTTTTTGTGTTAAAAGTGGCTTAGTTAATTCAAGTACAAATTTAAATGTCCTTATTATGTCTTATAGTTGAAAATTATGTTATGACTACACAAGTATTTACAATTCTCACCAAAAGAAAAAAAAAATACTATATTGTTATTTATGTGAGAGATATAGATTTGGTAAATAGATGCCTTATAAGTAATTAATTCATCTGTTTTATCTACATAAAAGGTTTTTGTCTATATTTTGTTGAACGGAAATTGTTCATCCAATAATTCTCAAAAAGAGATAAATAGAAAAACAAAACAAAAATATTTCTACACACTTGCAACAAGAAAATGAAATAAAAAAACAATGCATTACACAGGCAACATCTCAATACTTTCAATTCATATGCCATCTTGTACCAAATTTAATTTATATTATTTTTTTACCTCTTTTTTTTTCTTAATAATTGTATGTAGGAGAAGATTTACCAGAAGCTGCAGTGGCCTCAGTTTAATCACCACCTTTCAAGATCGATGGACAAAGATGGGCCATCAATTTCTACTGGTACTACAACTCAGTTTACATTGTGCAACTGAGCGAAGGAAACACAATTCCAAACCAATAATATATTAGGGGAAAATTAGTTTAAAGAGTGAACAATCTGTATTGTCAATAAAGTAAAGAAATTTTCTAATTGTGTTTTTATAACCCAAGGATAGCTATTAAAATTACCGAGATATTATTTCTTATGTAAACACAAGCTTGATTTAGTGATAAAATGTAATATTCTTTGTATGAAAAGTATGTTTAAAATTCAAATAGAAAATATTGTAGATATAAGAATATTAATCAGTTGAGCTACATCACCAATTTTACTATAAGAAAAAACCACTCGAATAACAAACACTACTTTGTTCAGGGAGTAGCACTATTTATGCTAGAAATGACATGAAAGCACATAATAAGTGCTCTCATATGAGACACTTTTTGCGAGGATAAAAAATTAACTTTTTGCGATGGAGTATCATTATTGTTCTATTTTTTTCTATTCGCGACAGTACTTTTCGTGAAGGAGTACTATAATAAATGCGTTTTTTTCCTCACGAAAAGTGTTACTCTGTTGTTGTGGTATGACAACTGATTTTATTGGATTTATGGTCCCATGGTAATGGGCCTGGGTAACAGATAGGCTAACAACACCATTTCATCTTCTTACTTACAGAAAAGATGCAAAAAAGAAAAACAAACAAACAAAAAAGTATTTTAGTCTTGGATTTTCTATGGCGTCACTTTGGACAATAAAGTTTATTCTAGTGTAGTACAAAATACAGAACCAATGTTGAAAAAAACAGCCATTTAGGCCAATTAATTAATCTACCGATTAGTCATTGCGAGTGATCAAATTATTATAGATTTTTCAGATTAATTGACTAATTATTTTTATTATGACCAATTAGTTTTGATTATTCTCAATTAATCATTTGGCAGTACCATGTCCATCTGACGAGCACATACCGTTATTTATAACACTATATAGCACATACCGTTATTTTGTTAATTTTATTATATTTTATTATATAATATTTATTATGAATAAAATATTATCTTCATTATGAACTTATGATGAGACCAGTAACTACCAATAAATTCTGATATAATTAGAGTTAGATCGAGACTGCATATATCACCATAAAAAAGAAAAAAAGATAAGAGTCCGCAACATCTTAACATAATGTAAATTCCATTGCAATTTAATTTATCCATTAATTCAATCCAACTTTTTTTAATGCAGTTGAGAAGACAAAACTGCCATGAAAATTTACAACCCCCTCGCTGTTAATAGGAGTACTGTGCGCTCTATATTAAAGACCTTAATTAATTTAGATTTTTTAATTTGTGTTGGCGTTCGATCCGTATTGGACATATATGGATTAGATTGTACATCACAGTAATAATTAATGCTCATTTGAACTCTTTTTCAATCATAAAAAAAGATGGAACTTGTTGCATGAACGCTTGCCTCCAAATTTTGAATTCAAAATATACATAAAAACGTGACAGACTACCAAATGATGTATGAATTACCAGATTCATTTCCATACAAAAGGTGTGATCGATATTGCCTTCATGAAATTTATATATGCGTGATACTGTCTATTTATAAGATACAATATTTAGTAATTTTTCCATGAAAATAATATGCTTTTATTCATTTATTTGGTTTTATATATGTAATGAAAGATGATAGCATCTTTTGATATTTTACAATTGGAGATCAGAGAAAATCAAGAAAATATAGCTAACCGAGTGAGTGAAGATCAAATTAAAATTTTATATACTTACTAGAAAATTTGATTTAATGAACCAAAATTTTATAACTTTAACTTTGTTTACTCATGAAATTAACTCAACTTAATAAATATTTTCGCTGAGGTAGCAGAGCTAATGTTCTAATGCTAATTGGCCTTCTGTGGTAAGATCGGTCAGAACACTCTCTTCTAGAACTAGATATGGTGTATATTTGCTCTACGAGTTTACTGAAATATTTGATAATCAATATTGACACCATCCAATTGGTCAAATAAAGCAGTGGACATCATAGAGTGACTGTTGGCATATCCGTAAAATTAAGCACGGTGTATCTTGAGCCAAATTACGACATATATGTGAATGTGAGGAAATTATTTAGCGAATGGAATATTGAATATTTGGACCTGTAGTTTTCTATCAATGAACCAGTATCGGTTAAGAAAAGAAACAGACGACCGATGGATTGTGGTGGAATTGAGAGAATTTTACAATGACAAAGGTAAAGATTGAATATTGGAGTGCAACAGGCATCATATATTAATCCTCTTAAATACAAATGTGATATTAATTACAAGCTTTTTAAGGGGAAATACATAATATTGGATTTTTTTTTTAAGGGAATACATGAAATTCCCCCTTCATAAAATTATTCTTTCTCACGGTTGCCAGTATTGGATTTTAATTAATATTAAGAAGGCGATTTTAAATTTTAATTTATATTAAGAGAATTTGCATAACGAAAATTTGTACATAAATCAAAATTTCAGGTTGCAATTATAACTGCGTCGTAACTAAATGAAATTAAAAAAAAAAATGTCCTAAAAATTCGCAAAACTTTATTGGTTTTCACCTAAAATTGTGGGGTTGATTTGCATCACCAAAAAAAAATTATATAGCTGTGTATACAATATGAGATATTTTGATCATAAATCTGTAAGCAAACTTTCGTGTTTGATCCGTCTCGGATGAATTAGATTATTGTAGATCATAGTCATGCTCGTTTGAACTATTATCCAATCAGAGAGACAAATGGACTTGTTGCATGAACACTTGGTGCCGATTTTTTTATTTTTATCCAAAATATAAAATGAATTTTAAAAATTAACCGAACTGGCTATAAAATTTTAAATCTATCCAAACCGGTTAACGGTTAACCGAACCAACGGGTTCGGTTAACCGTTTAGCGGACCAACAGTGGGTTACACTATTTTTAAAAAATTTAAACTAATCTAAACCGTTTTGGATGTTTCTAATTATTTATAAACCAATTTAGATTACCTAAATTTTCTAAACTATTTTACACTATTTTAAAATTTTCTAAATTATTCTAGACTATTTTCAAACTTTTCTAAATTATTATTGACTATTTTGGAACTTTCTAAATTATTCGGGCACCAGTTTAAAATTTTCTAAATTATTCTACACTATTTTACAACTTCCTAAATTATTTTTCACCATTTTAGAATTTTACAAATTACTAATTACTCTAAACCATTTTGAAATTTTTCTAAATTATTCTACACTATTTTGGGAGTTTCTAAATTATTTTTCACTATTTTGAAATTTTACAAATTACTCTAAACCATTTTGGAACTTTTCTAAATTATTCTAAACTATTTTGGAACTTTCTAAATTATTTTTCACCATTTTGGTATTTTACAAATTACTCTAAACTATTTTGGAACTTTTCTAAATTATTCTATACTATTTTGGAAGTTTCTAAATTATTCGGACACCACTTTAAAATTTTCTAAATTAATCTACACTATTTTGAAACTTCCTAAATTATTCTACACTATTTTGGAACTTTTCTAAATTATTCTACACTATTTTGCAACTTTCTAAATTATTCAGGCTACTATTTTAAATTTTTCTAACCGGAGATATTTAGGTGAATAGAATAATTAGAATAATTCAATACTTTTTAAACGGTCTAGAATAATTTATAAAATTTTAAAATAGTGTAAAATAGTTTAGAAAATTTAGATAATCTAAATTGGTTTAGAAATAATTAGAAATATCCAAAACGGTTTAGATTAGTTTAAAATTTTTGAAAATAGTGTAACCCACTGTTGGTTTGCTAAACGGTTAACCGAACCCGTTGGTTCGCTAAACGGTTAACCGAACCCATTGGTTCGGTTAACCGTTAACTGATTTGGGTAGATTTAAAATTTCACAGCTAGTTCGGTTAATTTTTAAAATTCATTTTATATTTTGGATAAAAATAAAAAAATCGGCGCTTAGTGATGAGCCCCAACACAGATTTATGAATTACGTACCAAATTCAAATCCATACAAAAGATGTGACCTTCATGAAATTTATATATATATATATATGGGTGATACTGCTAATCTATAAGCTACAATATTTTGTAATATTTCCATTAAAAAAAATTAATTACTCTGATATTATGAAATACAAGATCAGAGCATCTTTCACTGTTTCGCAATTGGAGATCAGAGAAAATCAAGTAAATATATTACAATCAATGTCTCATTAGTCATTACAGAGGTTAGTGTATATATAAGACAATCAAAATAAATAAAATGTTAAATTCTTGGTATGCAATAACATTTTTCAAACACAAAAGAAAAAACCTCAAAATATTCTTTGTAGAAAAAATCATAGAGAGACTATTACTTGATTTATTGTAATAAATGTCAAATCATAATTGTGTTTTTTTACAAATATGGCACACAGAAATAGTGCTCAAAATTCAACGAAGTTTCTCGTATATGAGCTTCGGTTCTTTTTGTGTTAAAATTGGCTTAGTTAATTCAAGTACAAATTTAAATGTCCTTAGTATGTCTTATAGTTGAAAATTATGTTATGACTACATAAGTATTTACAATTCTCAAAAAAATAAAATTACTCTGTCCTTTTATGTGAGAGATATGGGTTTGGAAAATAGATGCCTTATATGTAACAAAATCTTTTTTATCTACGTAAATTTTTTTTTCTATATTTGGTTGAACGGAAATTGTTCATCAATTCTAAAAAAGCGATAAATAAATAAATAAAAAACCAAACAAAAATATTTCTACACACTTGCAACTAGAAAAATAAATAAATAAAATAATGCGTTACACACGCAACATCTCAATTCTTTCAATTCATATGCCATCTTTTACAAAATTTAATTTATATTTTTTTTCACCTCCTTTTCTTCTTAATAAATATGTAGGAGAACTGATGAGAGAACATATGACTGATATGAAACATATATAGAAAAAGGGACGGTTTTGTGTAACTTTTTTTATTTAAATACATAGCTAGCTTCTCTTCATTTTTAATTTGATGTTTCAAAATATATATTTTTAAGAAAGTTTAAAGTAAAGATCTAGTTATCAATGGAGAAATTATTTGTTGCAGTTTTATGATCAGGATTATCACAAACCATTAGGACAAAACACTATAGTTCCAGTCCAGCTGGTTGAAGCATCTAACCCAAGAAATCTTAAGATGGTTGATGTTAAATTTACGAGGTTTGATACCATCGTAAAAGGAGTGATATAGTATCTCATGTTTGGTAATATGGAACTGAGAAACTATAGGAATTACGAAACATATATGGAAAGTGTTGCTGGTCAGAAATGTACACTGATGTTTCCAACACTGGAAGTGGATATTTTCGATCGGGATTGGATACTTCTAAATGTGCTAATTGGTAGATATTCCTATTTGGGTTATTGAAAGACTTTGCGGTTTCACTTGTAGAGCACTCTTCCAGCTAGAGCTAGTTTATTTATAGATGTGTATGGATGTTATGGATGTTTTGGATGTTTAATTTGGATACGGATGTTATGAATGTTATGGATGTTTTGTAATATAACTTGTGAATCTATTTAATTTGGACGTTAATGGTAAAATTAATTAATACCACTAGCTAGGTCCAAATACATAGCTTCTCTTCATTTTTAATTTCCTAAGAAGTTTTTTTTTAAGTTTAAAGTACAAAGATCAAGTTATCAATTGATCAATTATTTGTTGCAGTTTTGTGTCAAGTATTATGATGATTGGCAATGTTTTCATGTTCGAGTCCCACTGGTTGAAGCATTTGATAGAAGAAATCTCGAGATGGTTGAGATTCAATGTTGGAGGCTTGATACCATGGTACAACGAGTAATGCAGTATCTTATGTTTGATAAAGAAGAATTAAGACATTTTAGGTACTTTACTATATCGACCACTTGTTCTGAAGGTTATAGTAGAATGATAACTTCAAAAACAGAATTGGGCTATAGTTATCGGAATTGGTTGTTTATACATTTGATGCTTAGTTGATATGAATGTTGTTGTTTGAAGACTTTGTAGCTTTACTAGCTAGATGGTTGTCTCAGATGCTTGATATTTTGTGCATGTATGATTGTTTAGAATGTTTTGTAGTACATATTGGGATCTATTTTGGATGTTAATTAATTTGGTAATATTAATTATTATATTACTAGGTGCATTCCTTAATTGGATCTGTTTTAATTTAACTTTCTTATGTACTAATTAATATATTTATTTTTAATTGTATGTATGAACTGATGATAATAATGATTATTTATTGATTATGAACTAATTGGTACTTTAATTAATCTTGGTAATAATGAGTATTTTTAATCTTGTTACTTAATTTAATCTTGATTATGAACTTATGATAACAATGAGTATTTATTATTTTTAATTTAACTAGTGATATTTTAATCTTGATACTTTAATTATGAAATTTTTATGTTAATAAATTATAATACAAAAATTTTAGGAGCCTGTGTGTTAATCCTTATTATTTAATTAGATATTATTGAGTTGGTATTATATATGTATGTTATTAAATAATTATCTCATTATATAATTGCCGAATATAGCTTCAAACTTCATGACACAATACAACACAAGGAATACAGTTGAGAACATCGCCATCCGTTTAACAAGGAACACAGTTGGTATTGATCAAACTAATGCTAACAGCTCATCTACATCACGGATGGTAAAGATCACACATCTACACTATTGGTTTAATAGCCCAACCGATTTGGAAGAGTCAATCAAAATCAACAGTTGGGTAAAAAATAACTGCTGAAAAAGTGGGGGTCATCAGCGCCATCAATTTTTTAAATGCCAACCGATGGTAAAAATTTCAATGTATATTATAGCGCTGCCACTTGTCCGAACACCATCTGTGCAGATGCACATCCTATAGTAAAGAGGAGATAACAAAAATGTATTTTTAGTAGTGTTATCATTAGGATATCATTGTAGCCCACTAGGACTCGAGGAAAGTAACCTATTAATTTTAAATTTTTTTAAAGCTTTAAAATCAAATACAGTGTGGTATGTGAATTGTCGTGCAAAATAAAAAAAAAAGAAATTAATCTTTTCAAAGAGGGTGATTAATTTGTATATATTATAATAAAAAGAAAATGAAACACATGGCCCACACCAATAATGCACTTCACCGATGGCCAATTGTTAAAAAGAAAATGAAACACATGGCCCCTAATCATTTAGTTCCAATTGTTATTTGTTACCATTTTGGGATCCACTGGGTCTCAATTTTCAAATTCAATCTTAAAAATCTGAGGGGGAGGGGGGATTGCAAAATTACCAGAAAGTTATTTGAGAGGGTGCAAACGGATCGGATATGCAAATACAAATACAGAAATTATTTATGTAGAAGCGGATATGAATACGGATACGGATAATTATTCGTATCTGATTTTTTAGTTTTTCGGATATCCGTATGTTCAGATCCTCATTTTTTTATCCATTTATTTTAGAATCATATATGGTCAGAGGAATATTTTTGTATTTATTTAATAAAAAATGGTTATGTTTTTTATTAAATTTTGTCAAATATATATATATATATATATATATATATATATATATATTTTGTAATGACATAATAAGTCTAATGTGAGAAGAATATTATTTTATTTACCATAATAAGTATCGAGATAATACTGAAACGCTATTCAGCTGAAAATTAGAGATGGGACGAGTTGAAGGCAAGGGTATGATTACTATAAAAGGGACATGGCACGGAGATCAAGCCTTTAATTATTCTAATAACATGGCCCGAGTGCCTCAGATTTTGAAGGAGATTTCTAAGGAATCTGACATATGATTTTGTTTAGTTTTAGGATTCTAGAAATTAATATGGGTAATGTATTGGAGTTATTGTTGTACTTCTTTTTTGGATGTTTGAAAATTTGAATGACATTTTTATAAAATTTGTTATTTAAGTCACAGCATTAAATGATGAATTTTACATTATTGGTGCAAGTGAAATGACAATTTTTTTGTGTAGTGAACAGATTTTTGTTGAACAAATGATTGATGTATGTATAGATTTAGAAATTTTACAGTATACATGGTATTATTTTATGATTTAGATTTAGAAATTTTGCAGTATACAAGATTCAATTGAAAATTTACAGTATTATTTGAAAATTTTATAGTATACAAGATTCAATTGAAAATTTTACTGTATATAAGATTTAATTTTACAGTATACAAGATTCAATCGAAAATTTTATTGTATACAAGATTCAATTTTACAGTATACAAGATTTAACCCAGTGCAGATGCTAATAACTAACTCTAACTGCCAATAATTTCCTATAACTACAATTCCCGAAAGTACAGTTTGAAAGTACATTTATTTTCTCATTGCAATCTTTTTTCTAACTATTATGGGACCACTTCAAATAGTTACTAGATGTTTTGTGATTAACTGATGTATTTTATGTGATATATTGTATAATTATACAGCATGTAGAAGTAGTTTTATAGTATTCACGCAAGTTAAAGCTGTGGACAAATGGTGGACAAAAGACAATAGACAATTAGACGCTTCCATTATCCATTTAATATTCTATTTGTATCCATATTCAAAAAAATAAAAGCAGATACAAATATGATTTTACCACTATCCGATCTGTTTGCACCCCTAGAACTCTGCAATGGTAACATGCCTTCTACATCTGATTTGGATCTTAAAAAACCATTTCCTCAGGGTTCTTTCTAGAATTATCTGACTTTTTTGTATTTAATGTCTATCCCTGAATGGTCGGAGAACAAAAGAAATAAAAAATAGCATTGCTTGGAATAAATTGTCTTCGCATGTCTAAACAGAAATATCAAGAGAAGTTTTTTTCTTTCGGAAATTACTTATAATAAATGTTAAACATATGGCCACAATTTGATAAATACTAAATCTTCCAACTAATGGAGAATTCAGTAACATTCAAAAAATAAAAAATAAATAAATAAAACTGAATTTTGGAATATTTCTAGATATTCCAGAATTCAGTTCCTCCTCTTTGTTGTTGTTTTTTGTGTGAAGATCATTTAGTTTTAGTGAATGGATATCTCTCACCAACTAATAATTGTCGCTTGTTATATTGATTTTTCTCGGGTTGACTCAAAGTCTTGTTGTTGCTAACTCTAGTAAAGCCATGTCCAATCAACAAGAATAACAATAATAACTTAGGTTCTAATGCGCACATATTGCGTTGCTGGTGGCTGCCTTGCTGGTACACCTTTTCAAAAAGGACGCTGATAACAATCTCCGCAGGTTTATTTCCGCAAAAAACTCCGCATTAACTGCCAAAAAAGTCATGGGGGGACCGCTCAATCATTAATACTCCGCAGAAAATGTTAGTATTTAACTTAAAGCATCAAAATATTTATCCTGGATTTGCAAAGTATTAATCCCTATGCAATGATCTCTATTTATGACTGAATAAATCAATCCATTAATTGTCCCTGCACAAAATTTCCTTTTTTTTTTTAATCATCCCCGCACAACTGGGGACCATTAAACATGGGGGGACCACTCAATCATTAATGAGCGTTTAAAAAACTGTTAGTATTTAACTTGAAGCATCGAAGTATTTAACTTGAATTTGTCAGGTATTAAACCCTATGCAATGATCTCTATTTATGAAAGAATAAATCAATCCATTAATTCTCCCCGCACAAAATTTCCTTTTTTTGGAATCGTCCCCGCACAACTGGAGACCATTAAATAAACAATCCCCTCACCCAATGATAAATACTCTGAGACATAATGATAAATATTTTATGTTACATGGATAAATACTTTACATTATATGGATAAATACTTTATGTTACATGAATAAATATTTCTTATGCATACTTGCAACTTTCAGTAAAACATCAATGATAAATACTTTCATGCATAATTATAAATACTTTATGTTACATAGATAAATACTTTGTATTGCATAGATGAATACTTCTCAAACATAATTGTAACTTACAGTAAAAACATCAATGATAAATACTCTCAGACATAATGATAAATACTCTATGTTACATGGATAAATACTCTATGTTATAAGGATAAATACTTCTCAAAAATAATGATAAATACTTTTTTGGACATCAATTAACAGATAAGCATTATTAACGGAAATTGTTTTTAGATAACAGTATAATTAATGCAGAGATTGGTTTTAAAGGAATAATTAATGCAGGAATTGATATTAGAGGAAGACATAATTAATGTGGAGATGGGAGTGGGGGGATAAAAGGAAACTTTTAAGAAAATTAGTGGGGGGATATATGACAGTTAAGGAAGAGAGAGAGTGCGGGAAAAATGGAGGATTTGTTATAATTATTCTTTCAAAAAGCATTACTATGCTCTGAATTTGGAAAATAATAAAATATTGTGATATGACCTCCCACTTTGTAAAATAACTTCTGCAATCTCCCGTTAGAAAAATGGAATGGAAATTTAATGGTTTCACTTATTTAAATTATTAATGCATATGACAAATATAGAAATATTATCATCGTGTGTCGCAAGGCACATTCTCACTGACATTAAAAACGGTTGATTGATGAGTGGAAATCATAACTAACAAAATTTATATACATATTCAAGCAAATGTTTATTTTTTTTTTTTCGGAAATACCATTTTGTTCAGGTGTATATACATATGTTGTTTGATGAAAAATTATTTTTTCTATGAAAAAGTTTGAGAAATTTTGGTTTATAAATTTCGTTCCATTATCCGATTTAAAATTTTAAGTTTTGATTCAAATTGATTATCTATGATATTATACAAATTTAAAAAAAATGTGAGAACACATCACTTTATTTTTTAATAAATATAACCAAGTTTTTTTAAGAGATATCATCTACAAAATAACAAAATATTTGTATTCATTAAAAGAGTTAATTGGGTGGGGCCCATAAATTCTAATGCACTAAATCAAAGGGTTTTTCACTTTTATTATTGGATAAATTAAAAGCTAATCTATTATGTTTTCCTAGTTTGCATACATCACAATCACTATTATCTAAACTTCAAAAATTAAAAAGGTTTTTGTAAGATTTTATTAGAATGATGCCCAATTTGTTTATACTGAAGAGTGCTCATCTCTTTTTTTTTGCATTGAAATTGAATTTTTCTTCATTAAAATAATAGCCGAAATTTTTATTAATATGTAAAGAAAATATTAAATTTCAATACCTACATCTAGCTCATGTAGAGGAATTTTGAAATGTGTTCAAACCAAAAATTAAATTTCCGATTTCAGACCAAATTATTAAAAATTTATTTCCCTTCTAGACCGTCTTAAACCGCAGATTAAATTTTTGGGTTCTAAATGCCGAAATTTTTATAAATATCCAAATAAAATAACAAATTACGGAATCTACCATGTTTTGCAATGGAATTCGAAAAATACCCAATCCGGTTGTCCAATAACCGGATTTGATACAAATCTCCGGTTAACCACTGCCCGGACTCAAAAAAATAAATCTGGTTAATGGTTAACCGGATTTGTGCATTTTTTTTTATTATAAAACAGAAATTTTTTAATTTTTTGTATTAAAATATTAAAAATGTTGAATATATTTCTTTGAAAATAGATGGAATACAATATAATTTGATTTATTAGAAAGAATGTAACAAATAATCCAGATCAATATTTTTTAGATCGGATTTTCACGGCTATAAGAAAAATTAATATATTTCTTTATGTGTTATTAGAAAAAAATAAAAATAACTTAGATTCTGAGTTATTGATCCCGGTTCAAAAGTCACTTCTAGGTAATCCAGAAAATATTGTGATCCTTTTAGTACATTTAATTTATAAAAAGTTGTATCTATTTTTGAAAAAAATCAAAAACTTTAATTTATTTAATGATTGTTTTTCAAAAAGAATTCTCAAAATAGATACAATTTTTTATAAATTAAATGTACTAGAAAGGTCACAATATTTTCTAGATTACCTAGAAGTGACTTTTGAACCGGGATCAATAACTTAGAATCTAATTATTTTAATTTTTTTCAATAACACGTAAAGAAATATATTAATTTTTCTTACAGTCACGAAAAATCCGATCTGAAAAATATTGATCCGGGTTATTTGTTGCGGTCTTTCTAATAAATTAAATTATATTGTATTCCATATATTTTCAAAGAAATATATTCAACATTTCTAATATTTTAATACAAAAAATAAAAAAAAAATTGTTTTCAAAAAAAAAAAAAGCAAAATGCACAAATCCGGTTAACCATCAACCGGATTTGTTTTTTTTTTGAGTCTGGGCAGTGGTTAACCAAAAATTTGTATCAAATCCGGTTATTGGATAAACGGATTGAGTATTTTTCGAATTTTATTGCAAAACAGGGTAGATTTCGTAATTTGTTATTTGATTTGGATATTTATAAAAATTTCGGTTCTAAATGTATTTCTTTTTTAATTAAAATTACTGTTGCCCTGTGTGACTCTCTGCACTGACGCCAGCTTGCTTTCATTAAGCAAAATCCTAAAATATATAAAAGAGCAGCCAATAGGTTAGTTGAGAAAAAAACATATGACAAATACTATAGATCTTTAATAAAGCAAGCCCATGTCCGTTTAATCTTACTTTCCTCTAATTATTCAGTGATTCTTCTTTTTTCTCCATGATGTAACATAGGATCTGATCTGATGTGTCAAGTATAAGCTTTTTACAGCACTAATTCATGTCGGTTTAGTACGTGACCGCTAACGACTAATCAACTGATTAATCGGTCTAAAGGGACGTTTTTTACAACACTGTAACTAATTAATTGGATTCGAATCCGTCGGTCAAGATCATTTTAGAATTCAGATCCATTGATTGGAATGTGTGTGTTCCACTTCAGATGAATTTTCACAAATTCAAAACGGACGGTCCGGATCTAAAACCAAAAATTGAGTTACTTCATGAGATCTGAATTCCAACTTGCACGTGATAAAATTTCGGATAGATCAATCAAATGTAGAGTAGAACTAGGTTTTTCTAAATTTATTGTGAACTCAATTTTAAAACCTATTAAATTTGTTTTAAATGATAAATCTAAATTGTTGAAACTCGTATACTTTACGAGTGATATGTCTACATGTGAAAATTTTAAATTTTCAAATTAATTTTGCATTGTGTCAAGTGGTTAAAAAAATTTCAAAAAAATGCATGCATTAAAATTAATTTAAAAAATATTTAATTTTTATCACTTGATTTTATATTAAATTAATTTGAAACTTTTTTTTTTGCATGTAGATACATCACTTGTAAAATAGATAGGTTTCAATAATTCAGATTCGTCATTTAAAATCAATTGGATAAGTTTTAGAGTTGTTCACAAAAAAAACTTAATGAACTTTAAGAACAAACTAATTCTACTCATCAAATGAAATTTGATTGTAAATTTTATAATCAAATGTTGTTTCAGTATTCCTAATACTTCTTTGAATTTGCAATTAAACACAAGACAAACAATTTAGACGATTCTTTCTACTAAGTTCTTATCTGAGGGACCCACTTATAAGTTATAAATGTCGGTATGATGCCTTTTTCATTTTGCAACCCATATCTTGGTCCCACTTCTGCTATCTTTACATATTTTCCAAGCTCTCTATGAAATAATTTATCAAACTAACTTGATTGTTTCAATATTTACAAAAATCATAAGAACTGAAATATCATTTAGGTATGAAGATTTTTTTATTTTTCGGAACCAAGATGCATTTCGGTCCGAGTCATTTTCACATATTTAAAAAAAAAATGACGTAACTATTGGGTAAAACTTATAAAAACACTTCGGACTGAAATGATATCTCAGTTCCGAAAAATACATATTTTGGACCGAATTGGCATCTTGATTCTTACGGTTTTTGCAAAAAACAAAACAATCAAGTTGGTTTGGTAAATTTTTTTTTTGTTTATGGTTTTTAAAAAATTCCCCATCTTACAATTATTAAAAATAAAAATAAATTGATATTGAAGAAAAATCATCTGAAATTGACGTGCATTATTTAACTTGTTATTTTTTCTTGCCAGCAATTGAAACTTTGATTTTCTATTTTTTTTTTTTTTTTGCACTAGTGTTATTCTCATACGAATAATTAACTTGGTCACAAATAATAATTAACTTAAAAAGGTGAATCTTCTCACATAACCAGAAGTAATTACTAATTAGAATTTGATCATGTCCAAGTTACAGTTTAATGCTGAAAATAATTAAGGGACACCAATATGGAAGTTGCTTTGCTTTGATTCTACAACTGAGCATCTAAGCTAAAAAGGTTTATTAATGCTGAAAATCATTAAGGTACAGAATATGAAAGTGGGATCGTATTGCTTTCCTTTTCATTTCTTTTCTTTTCCATATTATTCCTTTATCCTGTATTGCTTTATCACATAACCACAAGTTTGATTATCCTCTATTGCTTTCCATTTCCATTTTCTTCCTTTAATTCATTGTTGTCTCCTGCATGCAACAGCCACCAATGACCAATCTTTAATTAAAACCTTTAATTAAAGTGTGTTCTGATCTATACTTCTCTACTGCTTTCAAAATTCAAACATATATTAATTAATTTTCTCTTCATCCTCATTCAACCTAGCTCGAATTAGCAAGCAATGGCAAGCATGCTGATATCGGGTCTGATACCTCTCCTGCAACAGCCCGGATTGATGCTCGACATGGAGGAAGAGCACCAAAAGATGCTCGACTTTTTCACTGATGCCCTTCCCAAGCTCACTGATGCTGAATTACGCGCTCAAGCTGAACCCGATGTCAGAACCTGGCTTGATGATTTCAACGCAGTGGCATATGAAGCTGATGACATAGTAGATGATTTCAGATATTCGAAGCTCCAGGCAGACACTGAGGTCGATGGCTGCCGGAATCAGACTAGTGACAGAGTAAGGGTTGGTCTCTTCCTCTTATCTTGTTTTAGGAGTAGTAGGATTAATCGGAGTGAGGCGCTGCAAGGAATTGAAAATAGAATTGGTGACCTTGACAAAAGGATGAGAGGTTTCAACTTTCGACCAGGTCAGGAGATAAATATAACATCTCTAGAAATACCGCAACACCTGAATTTCTCAAGTCCGACAGAAATTGTTGGAAGAGAAAAAGAAATTAGAAAACTTCAGAATCTAAGTTATTTTGTTGGAGATGTCTATTTCTCCATTGTGGGTCCACAAGGAATAGGCAAGACTGCCTTGGCTCGATTCATATGCAACAGTTCTGATATCAAACACTATTTTGACTGTGTAGTATGGGTTGATGTTGGATCTGAATTTAACATTGGTAAAATCACAAAATCCATAATTGATCAAGTAATAGGGAAAGACTGTTGCATATCCGAAGATGATACAGATTTACTAGAGCTTCGCCTTTCTCAAGAACTATGTCACGGGAGGTGCCTTATTGTATTGGATGATGTGCGTACTGTTTGTAAGGAACTGATACTGAAATTCAATAAGTTGATACTAATTAATGTACGCAGATTTTGGTTAATAGTTACAAGCAGTTTTCAAGAAGTTGGGGAGATGTTCAGTCGTAATTATAATTTTGTACTACAACCTTTGATGGATAACCATGGATGGAATCTGTTTTGTAAGAAAGCATTTTCGGATGATGCTAATGAAACTCGTCTAGAGATACTAGAAGAGATGGGCAAGAAAATTGTTGGCACATGTGGGGGATCACCTCTAGCACTGAATATGATGGGTGCTCTGATGAGGTTCAAGAAACAGCCTGAAGAATGGCCACGAGTAATTAACCAATTGGAATGTTATACTGTTGATGGTGTTGCAACTGTTGAGAAAATTATCAAGGTGTGTTATGATAACTTATGTTCTCAAGTTAAGCAATGCTTTGCATTTTGTTCTCTCTTTCCTGAGGGATATTATATGGAAAAGGAGGTTTTGATCAAACTCTGGATGGCCAATGGTCTATTATTGCCTTCAAATGGATCAAGATCGATGCCTCCAGAAGAAAATGGTAACATTGTTTTCAATGAGCTTGCCTCGAGGCACTTCTTTGAGGATGTTAAACCCGTTCATGAAGATTCATACGGGAACAAATATGGATACCATAGTAGAGTAACATGCAAGATGCTGAACCTCATACATGAGCAAGCAGTAATTGCTGCAAGAGAATTTGCACTGCAAAACCCTTACCTGTTATCTATTTCTCGTGATTCACAAGTAAATAATCCTATATTGTTAGAAATCAATCCAGCTGCACGTACCTTGTTGTTCCCAGGTGATCCCTTTATTAGATATGTTAATTGCAGTGCAGTGCCCAGAGCAAACTCCTTGAGAGGGTTGCACTTGCACTCTGCTTTATTTCAGCCGGATCTTTCGGTACTGAAATATATGAGACACTTGAGATATCTCGATCTATCCCAAAGTAGAATCACAATATTACCGGAATCCACAAGCTTATTATACTTCCTACAAACTTTAAACCTCTCAAAATGTTTGCTCCTCCACCACCTTCCGGAAAATATGAAATATATGAGGAGCCTAAGGCATCTCTATATCCATAAATGCCCCAGGCTAAAGAAAATGCCAGCACATTTTAGGCAGCTCAGTAACCTACAGACCCTCACAACTTACATTGTTGGAGAAGAAAATACCAGCACCGGCATTGATCAAATAAAGGGCATGTATCTCGGTGGTTTGCTTGAGTTGTATAACTTGCATAAGGTGAAAACTGTAACAATTGCAAAAGAGTCTGATTTGGTTTCAAAGACAAATTTGGATAGACTGACTTTAAATTGGGGTACTGAACCATTAGTTATGTCAGAAGAAAATAATGATTTGGGAGTATTGGAGGCTCTACAACCTCACACCCAGTTGAAAGTGTTAAAAGTACAGCAATATGGGGGCCGTGAATTAGCAGCTTGGCTTGCCAATCCAGTGGCAATGGGTTTTGTAAATTTTGTTGAACTTCATTTGATTGGTTGCTCACAATGTGAAACCCTTCCTGCAGTGTGGAAGTTGCCATCCCTTAGAGTTCTCTGCTTGAAGCACATGCCGAGTTTGACTTGCATATCTCGTACCGATGATAAAGATAGCTCGGGGCAATTTTTTCCAAGCCTCAAGAGGCTGGTATTGGTTGGTCTGAATAAGTTGGAAAGGTGGCATAAAGAAGTAATTCATACAATAATAAGAGGAGGAGAAATAGAAGAAGAGAAGGAACGAGGAGGAGGAGCGTCGTGCTCAAACTTGGAAACCACTTTCGAAGAAGTCACAATATTCACCATGCTTGATCAATTAGAAATCACCGGCTGTCCAAATCTGAAAACCATGCCACGTGTTCCTCAACTTAAACACATAACCGCGAGTATAGAAAATTATAGGTTGCTTTGGTCCATAACAAATGTAATTACTCGACCAGGGAGCATAGTTAAAGAAGCCAACATTGCAAAAGCAAGTAGTATTGATAATGAGCCATTTCCAGCATTAGAAGAAATGGTGGAGAAGGGACTGGTCAGGACTGCGCTTAGAATATTGCGAATGGATTCAACTAACAGTTTTTTCATGCCTACAATATTACCGCATTCACTGTTGCATTCCTCAGGTCTATGGAGATCGTTTAATAATCTTGAATATTTGGAAATTATTCATTGCAACACTCTTGTTTCCTGGCCTCTTGAATTTAGATACTTGGAAAACTTGATAAGGCTATCAATCCGAATGTGCCCAAACCTAACTGGCAAACTTCCTGCTCAGGCAAAAAATAACATATCACTCTTTCCTGCATTGAGAAAGCTTGAATTCTATGGATGCAGTTCTTTAAAAGAAGTTCCGAAATGTGGCAATAAACTCAATGTTTTGGAACTAGACGAGTGTGCTCAAGTCGAGTCGATTTCAGGCATAAAGCGGCTGGATATGTTGTATCTCTCATGCATAAGTTGGACCTCTTTGCCGAGTTGGTTACCAGAAATTAAAAACTTGAAAACTCTTTGGGTGTCTGAATGCCCAAGGGTGAAGGAGCTACCTGGAGGTGAATGGCTCTCTTCTCTTAAAAAGCTTAAGATTTCACAGTGCCCTGATCTTGAAAATTTCTGCAAAGAGGGACCCTACTCTTCAATAATCTCACAAATTGGAAGAAGTACAGATAATTCACCATCCGCTATATAATGTGTCTTCAAGGTACATAGCGCCTCATTTTTTGTCTTGTAAATATTTATTGAATCATTTCCTTTGTACAAAAAAAAAATTGAGCCTTTATTGATTCATCTTATAACTAACAATATTGGAAATATTGGAAAAATGAATTTTCAGGCTTGACCAGAAAACTTCCGACAAGGCTAGTCAGTACTCCTCTCTGCTGGATGATGCTTTATTCAAAACTGATAGGTTCCAATTAATGGTGATATTTTATTATTTGTTTTCTTTTTCTTGTTTCTTAAATAGATTCCTCAAATAAGTACATACTTCATCATACCACACCTGTACTAATTCTAGGTCGTAAGGTACAAAAGTTCATGACTAGTTCCCTTGGATATTCTACCTATCTAAAAATTTAGTAAATGAATTATAAAAAAATTAAAATTTAATTTGCAAATACACTTCCATATGAAAATCATGTTTAACGGTTCAGATCAATTATTTGGACTTTGAAAATGAAAATATTGATCCATAGTATAGACCAATCTGCGCTATGTGTAATACCATAGCCTCACTAATTTTGTAAATTATTTACTTATATATGCACTAATTTGTTTCTTTTAATTTCTTTTCAAATGCTTGTTGTAGGGACAAATATGATCAATGGGGAAAACATGATAGCTTCCTACAAGGCTAATCAGTACTCTCTGCTGGGTGGTGCTTCTAGTTATAGGTATTCAATTAAACCTGGTAGGTCTCAATTAATGGATGTGGCGACTTTTAACAAGGCCTTACTACTCAAAATAGTTTGGCTAGTCGCAGCGAACCAGGAAAGAATATGGGTTCAAGTACTAAAGGCGAAGTACTTCCCCAAGGGTGGTTTCTGGGGAGTGCAAGGAACAGCAGGGAGTAGTCAATTATGGAAGGCTATTCAAGAATTGAAACCGATCATCAAGGACCAACTGCATTGGGAAATAGGAATGGGGGAAGCAATACCAGCAATAAACCAACCATGGTATGAAGGATGGGAAGTGCAAACAATAAGAACAAATGATCAAAGAAACGCTACAGTGGCAGCAGTTTATAACCATAACTCAAGAAACTGGGAGCAGGAGGAAATAAAAGAACTAATGGGTCAAACGGCGGTTCACAACATCATAAGGACTGCCACTCACCCAAAACTTCAGAGCCTATTGCCAGATAGACTGATATGGTCAGAAAACAAGAGCGGTAGGTACACGGCCAAAGAGGGATATGAGATGCTCAGAAAACAGAACACTACATTGCATACTAATGATCAATCGACAAAGGAAGCATGGCAAAGGATGTGGTCATGGAAAGGAGTCATACCGCGCATAAAAACTTTTCTATGGAAGGCCATCCACAACGGCCTACCAACGGCAGCAACACTGCACAACAAAATCAGATCCATCTCGGCGGTGTGTCAAAGGTGTGATACAGAGAACGAGATCATAATGCACCAGGTAAATGAGTACATACTTCATCATACCACACCAGGTATTAATCCTATATGTTTACCTCAACTACTCTTTTCTTCAAGATTTTACAAGAGCAGCAAGTGCAGTGCCTCTTTAGGAAAAGTATGTTTACCTTCCATAATTCCATATCTATTTCTCTTTGGAAAGCTAGCTGTAAAGCTATTGTATTTCACCAAGCAATGTTTTTTCATCTACTAATTTGTAGGTTTTATATATCCAGCTTTAGTAAGGAAGGAGCGAGCCAAAAAGCGACCTTCTCAGTGAGAAAAACACCTAAAATGTGGCACATCAAAACCGACCATCACACACATCGGTTGAATATAATACCAAGTCAGCAATCTTCAAACAAATTATCAGTTGCTTGCTTTGTAATAATTAATGTCTATCAGGGATAAGTTAGAGGCAATTTAGACAGTACATTCTGATTGCTTCGGAGTATTTTTTTTTCTTTTTTAAGAAAGTGGTTAAAACCGACCGAGTTCATTATGAGATATAAGTATTCATTCATACAAACAAAGTAGGTTGTGAGCTTAACTTTCAAAAAATTATCAAATTGACTTTATATGGGACATGTCAAACTGATTCGAGTTGTAATTTCTCGGTTTCATCACAAACAAACACACAAAAAAGCTCATTCTTTAGACAATTTAATTTCTACATTCAGCTTTTCCATGTCAAAATTAAAAATCAATCAAAATTTACTAGAATTACCCTAAATTTATTTTGGATCTACTTGCATTTGATATGTAGGATTCAAGTTTTCTACTGAGGTGGAGAGATTGCTCATATAGATTTAGATCTAGCCCCTCTACCATCCTCCCCACACGAGCTTGCAATAGCACCTACAAAAATATTAAAATAAATAGTTTAGTAAATAAAAAAAAGACTATGGTACTATGAATAGCACAGATTGGTCCGTACTACGGCTCAATATTTTTGTTTTGAAAGTCCATTAGTCAATTTGAACCGTTCAACATGATCTTCATATGAAAAATGTACTTGCATATTAAATTTTATATTTTTTAGAATTTGTTTACTGATTTTTTTAGGTGGAAAATTCCTACTTTTGAATGGTCTAGAATCTTTATAGACCAAGTGATTTTCTACCTATCTAAAATTAGTAAAACAATATTCTAAAAAGATGTAAAATTTGATCTACAATTACATTTTCATATGAAGATCATGTTGAACATATCATATCAATTGTTAGGACTTTCAAAATAGAGATATTGATCCATAGTACAGATCAATATGCGCTATGCATAGTACCGTAGCCTCACCCAAATATAAATTAAACCATGACATTATAACCCGTTTATGCAAAATCGACCATTTTTTGGTATTGAATCGAATAACCCTAGTTACTACGTCGCAGAAATTAAAAAAAAAAGTTAATTAGAAGCTTTATCGATAAAAGATACATATACAACATTGGTATTGAAGCCAATAACAAGTTCACCAATGAACTGGTACAAAGATCTAGCACATAATACGAGGTTGGTCAAATGCCGGGTGTTGATTTTCAATCCAACACCTCCATCACTGATCACAGCAATTCCAGTCTCAGCTTGATAAGCTTCAAGCCTGGACAAAACAATAAAACAACTATTAGTATCATTACCTTAATATACCAATACTGGTACATCAACGCCGCATTGCCTGGTCAGTATGGTACCAGCATACAGTACCAGTTCTGGTACATCAATGCCACATCGCCTGGTCATATGGTACCAGTGTTGGAAATTATAATCGGATTGTAGATGATATCGGTAGAGAGGAGTTTATATAACTTGGCTTGTTTTATTTAATGGAGTACACAAGATTTTACAACTCTTATATACGCCTCACTATATGCTCTCTGATTCTGTTGGTTCATTTACACCTACGTGACCTCTATTTATACATATAACAATGTCGGTTATGATTTCTCTAGAATATATTGATACAAGGGTTTGGAAGCTTCTAAGAACACTCTATAATAGTAGTATTTTCTATAAAGTTCTATCATAACCGAACATATAAAGTCGGTTCTTATTTCTTGAAGAATCCAGAAACTAATAATTGGATTTGGGCCTTTTCAAAATATTAGTTGGGCTTTGGGCTTTGGTGTTGTTATCTTCAACAACCAGCATACAGTACCAGTTCTGGTACATCAATGCCACATCGCCTGGTCATATGGTACCAGCATACAGTACCAGTTCTGGTACATCAATGCCACATCGCCTGCTCATATGGTATCAACATACAGTACCAGTGCTGGTACATCAACGCCGCATTGCCTGGTCAGTATGGTACCAGCATACACTACCTGTGCTGGTACATCAATGCTGCATCACCTGGTCTGTATTGTACCAACATACAGTACCAATGCTGGTACAAGGTGGTATGTTAATACTTGAAATTAAAAATTACCATAGGTAATTGTGTATTGTTCAGAAAAAGGAAATGAAATGAAGTAAGATTAAATGGGATGAGTGTTCTAACTCACCTTCCTGTAACTCGAAGAGATTGACCATGCTTGAAAAATGGAGAAGAAGGTTCCAATTCTCACAAAATTACAGGAACACCACGCTTGATTCCAGAAGTAGCCAGGCGATGCTATTGCTACTGTGAAAGAGCAAGAAGAGATTTCGTTAATTTAGGGCAAATTTCACTGGAGTTGGTTTATAAAATTGAAGTTGAATACTTGATCGTACTGAATAACTATCATATGTAAGGCGATTTGAAAAGAGAACTAACCTGCGATTGCAATTTGCTAGGTCGAGAGTGTAGAGCAGTAGAGAGGAGGCGATGGTATAGAGAAAGAGAGAATGATTCGGTTCGCTTCTCTCCAGTAGTAATCGGCTGGAGAGTCCGGCGTTATACCATCAAATCAGACATAATCATGAGTCTAATACTTCTCTCGGTTGGAGCCTTGAAGAATCCAATCTTCAAAAGGGAGATTGCATCAGTTCTAATACATTACATCCTTTTGCTTTGAAGGGGGTATAACTATAATGTATGGTAATTTCTAAAATATTTACATATGGGTAGGGTTAAAATGCCTCGTTGTTTTTCTAAAATTCAAACAGCCAATCCAAATCACTAAACATAAAGTATAATATTTTCTAAATTATTTACTTATTTTGTTTCTTTTAGGGACAACTATCAATGGAGAAGACAGGAAACCCAACGCTCAAAACAATTCTATAAAAACCCTTCCTTCACAAGGAATCAAATGATTGATTCTACGGGTGGTTTATCAGACACGCAAAGTCATTCTTACGCTTCATCTTGCAACGATCGATAAAAAATATTTTTTTCAAAACAGGTGCTAGGAGATACTTTTCTTTGCTCAATTGTTTTTGCACTGTACTTATTTATCTCTAATGTTATTATCTTTGACCAAGTTAACTATTCGGTATGAACAATGATAACAACAATATACCATTGGTGCTGAGCACTTACAAAATCAAAGTTATTTCAGATTAAAAACTGAAAAAAATCAAAGTTTCAATTGCTGGTAAACATCAATTTCAGTTGATTTTTGTTCAATTTTTTTTTTTTTTTAAGAATAATTGTAAGATGGTGGACTAATGCAACATTTGACAGTTTTATAGGGGGCTTCCCAAATATGTAAATATAGCAGAAGTGGGACCGAGATACGGGTAGCAAAATGAAAAAGGCATCGTACGTCGATCTGTCAAGATCGAAACCAGCTTCTTTTCTCCTAAGTGGGTCCCTCAGGTCAGAACTGTGTTTTTCTAGCAATGAAATCCTTTTAATTCTTCTCTTGTATAAATTGAAATTTAACAAATTGAGGATGATATTGTGTCACTTTTGGATATTAAAATTAATGGAGATACTGAAATTACATTTATTGTAAAAAAATTACAATGGTATTTGTGAAATTGGTAAATCCAGTGTGTAATTTTTATTTTTATTTTTGAATCACAGCTTGCTGATGCCAAGGATGTGTCATGTCATGGCAGCAATACAAAATGTAGATGGTGTCAAATTTCCCGTACTGACTCCTAACCTCAAAGTAAATATTTGCTGATTATGTGCTAACAAGGCTACAGTAATTTGTTGGCGAAGCAATGCGAGGCTTCTGCCTAGTTTTTACAAAATGTCCGAAACTAACAAGACTACAGTAATTTGTTGCGGCCCAAGAGCTGAAGTATAATTTGCACATCGGTACACACCAACCTTTACAAATCATATTTCGAGGTTTTTAAAATTATATATGAAATTCATTCAAATATCTATTATATGATTTGTAATCAAATAATGAAACATGGAAATCAAAGTGTATTTGATTGCTTATTAATACAAATAGATCGCAATGTAAAGTTGGAAATTAATCATTCGTTTTTTTTACAATACTGTGAAACTTCAAATAATGTGTTTTAGCACATTTCTCTTACTATTTGGATTGCCATTTTTTCGCACTAATTTCACTATATATATATTTCTGACAGCTCTCACTCTGTCTCTTGGAATAACATCACTGCTCGATTCATCAAAGAAAAAACATCACTTAAAAAAAGTTGCAAAATAAAGAAAACAAAAACAAAAAAAACTTGTCATTATTTTCTATTAATGATACAACACGTATATAATACATCAATTTAGACTCGATTTATTATAACATCAATACTAGTGCCGATTTTTTTATTTATATCCATAAAATAAAATGAATTTAAAAAAATAACCAAACGGGTTATAAAAATCGAAAAGTATCTAAACCGGTTAACGGTTAACCAGACCCAAATCAAATTTCTGGTTAACCGTTAACCAGATTCATTGAAATAATCCGGTTAACCATTAACCAGTTTGGGGATTTGGGTCCGGTTAATGGTTAACCGGTTCCTTGGTCTGGTTAACCGTTAACAGGACTTTCTTTCTTTTCTTTTTTTTGTCCGGTTAACTGTTAACCGTTAACCGGACCTTTTTTTTTTTTTTTTTTTAAGGTGGGGTTATTGGTTAACCGGAAATGAAATAGAAGTCCGGTTTTTGGAGTACCGAAAAGTTATTTTAGAATCTGCTATATAATCCGATCACTCTGACGAAGAAATGAAAGGAAAAAAAAAACAGAGAAGTGCCCTCGAACTTGTCATTATTTTCTATTAATGATACAACACGTATATAATACATCAATTTAGACTCGATTTATTATAACATCAATACTAGTGCCGATTTTTTTATTTATATCCATAAAATAAAATTAATTTAAAAAAAATAACCAAACGGGTTATAAAAATAGAAAAGTATCTAAACCGGTTAACAGTTAATCAAACCCAAATCAAATTTCGGTTAACCGTTAACCGGATTCATTGAAATAATCCGGTTAACCATTAACCGGTTTGGGGATTTGGGTCCGGTTAACCGTTAACAGGACTTTCTTTCTTTTCTTTATTTTTGTCTGGTTAACCATTAACCGGACCTTTTTTTTTGTCCAATTAGCTGTTAACCGGACTTTTTTTTTTTAAGGTGGGGTTATTGGTTAACCGGAAATGAAATAGAAGTCCGGTTTTTGAAGTACCGGAAAGTTATTTTAGAATCTGCTATATAACCCGATCACTCTGATGAAGAAATGAAAGGAAAAAAAAAACAGAGAAGCGCCCTCAAACTGAGAGAGACGAACAGAAGAAAAGAAGGCAAGTTTTTTTTATAATTAATTTGACTTAATCCTTTGTTAGAAAAAGAAATCTTGTGTTGTTACTTTAATTATTTTCAAAACACGAAGCACAAAGATATTGACAATGCTCTATTAATTTTATGCATGACACAAATAATAAAATTAAAATAGAAAAAAAAAATGTATATATAACTCATGTCTTGCATGAAGTCAAAACATGACTATTAATATATTTACCCTTTTAAACCTCTCTCAGTTATGTAAGTTCCTATTTTTTTAGAACAATTATATTACTCCCCCCCATTCCATCCCCCCACCATCCCCCCATTCCAAATTATTTTTATCTCATTTCAATCTCGTTCACATATTTCACGATATATGAGAAATTTTGTGAATCTAAAATTACAAACATTTTCTATGTAATTTTATCTTTCAAATAAGATCCATGATGACATACTTTCAAACAAGTTATTACAGAAGTATTTATCCCTCATCGTGCAAGTATTTATACCTACATAGATATATGAAAATATTACTATCAATTATTATAAGTATTTATACTGATATATGAAAGTATTAATATCATGTATTATAAGTATTTATACTGACATATGAAAGTATTAATATCAAGTATTGTAAGTATTATATGCAAAACAATATTTTCAAGTATAGGTATAAATACTTGCACGATAAGGGATAAATACTTCTGTAACAACTTGTCCGAAAGTATATCATCATGGATCTCATTTGAAAGAGAAAATTACGTAAAAATCGTTCGTGGTTTTAGATTCGCAAAATTTTTCATAGATCGTGAGAAATATGGACGAGATTGAAATGAGATTAAAAAAACCCACCTCTAAAAATGTGCATGGTCCCCCATGTGATTTGAGATTCCCCCCACCCTCCATGAAAAAAATGTGCATGGTCCCCTAAATATTTTCGTGCTTAAGGATAAATACTTTCGTTCTTCGAGATAAATACTTCTGTACGTAAGTATTAATACCTTATGAAAAAAATGACAGCTGGAGTTTTTTGGCATTTTGTGCGGGGTTAATTGCGGGGTTAATTATCACTGTCCTTTTTTTTAACTGTAATTTTTAACTATCGATTTTTGAAAAAAAAAATTATAATGGAGACTTTTCCTTCACGTGCTTACAGCCCACCTTAGAAAAAATTAAATTTTAAAAAAAAAAAAAATCCGGTTAACGGTTAACTGGACCAAGGAACCGGTTAACTGTTAACCAAACCCAAATCCCTAAACCGGTTAATGGTTAACCAGATTATTTCAATGAATCTGGTTAATTGTTAACTGGAAATTTGATTTGGGTCTCGCTAACCATTAACCGGTTTGAATACTTTTCGATTTTTATAACCCATTTGGTTATTTAAAAAAAAATATTTTATGGATATAAATAAAAAAATCGGACACTAGTGCCTTACCAGTTAAATTTAAAATATAAAATACTTATTATAACATGATCATGAATAAAAGTGTCATACGTATTAAATTTAAAATGTAAAAAAAATATTATAACATGAACATTAGTGCCTTATCTATCAACTTTCAAATATAAAATACGATACCAGTCAAAGAATCCAAAAACATGGCTCTAACATTATTTTTTTGAATAAATATTGGAGGTCAAATTACTCAACTATTTATTATCCACAGAAGATTACTCCTTCCAAGTTTCGAACCTAAAGCCTCCTCCCACACATAGCTCTAACATTATATATCACATGAATCCGAATTTCAAAGCTACTATCTCTAATATGAAAAATATTATCTTAACTATTGATCATGAAATTGTTCTCTGGATCAATTGATAAAATTACTTAACGTTACTTTTTATGATAATATATATATATATATATATATATATATATATATATATATATATATATATGAGTTAGGCTGGGTGCTATGGATAGCATAGTGGCCTCCCGTGCTACGGCTCAATATTCAAGTTTTCAAAATTCAAACGGTCGATCCGAACCGTTCATTGTTTAATCCATATTGAAATGTGCTTGGAGACCAAATTTTACATTTTTTGGAATTTTTTTACTATTTATTAAGCATTTTTGAAACTGCTGTTTTCCAGTGGTGCAGAATTTTAATAAAAACAGCAATTTTGAAACCATCTTAATAAATAGCAAAAAAATTCCAAAAAATGTAAAATTTGGTCTCCAAGCACATTTCAATATGGATTAAACAATGAAAGGTTCGGATCGACCGTTTGAATTTTGAAAACTTGAATATTGAACCGTAGCACGGGAGACCACTATGCTATCCATAGCACCCCAGCCTAACTCTCTCTCTCTCTCTATATATATATATATATATCTGTGATTTCTCCCTTTAATGATTAAAGAGAGGGAACATCTCACAATGACTATTAGTTTGTTTTGACACAGAATTATGACACTTTGCAAAAGAATTATCTTAGCCACTATCGATAATATTAATTACTTGACCTTGCTTCTTACGGTACTGAATACTTGACAATTATAGAGGTGGTATCTCAGATTAATTTCTCCTGTTCGTTAAACATAGGGAATTTCTACAATGACTATTATTTTGTTTTCACGTGAAAGATGTTTAGAATTTTTTTTTTTTATCTTAGCTAGTAGATCAAAAGTTCGTTTACCTAACAATCAATAAAATTACTTGACGTTGCTTCCTATCGTAGTGAGTACATACTCCAACAATTACAGAGATGCTATCTTAGATCTTTCCCTTTCATTAACTAGAGATAATATCTCACAATGACTATTAGTTTGTTTTGACACGGAAAACAATTGTAAAACAAAAAATATATATTCGAAAAGTATTATTTTAGACAACTATATATACCAAACATTTGCAATACCTTTAGCAAATCATACTTGCTAGTTACTACCTCCATTGACGCAAACATAAAAATGAAGATAGAAATGAGTCACTGTTAGCCCTTTGGTCAGGTTTTTCTAATTTACTTAAAAATCTTAACCTAGATCTATGTAAGAATTAAATAAGCACAGCGGAAACTACTTACTTTCCATCTTTATGGCCTTCCGTCTATTGTCTCTCAAGCAATATCAAAGGAATCGATGAAGATGGCTTGATTGACTTGCTCGCACGCTCCACCTACAAAATTACTTGGCTAGCGAGTCCTTCCACAACTCTTGAACTCTCTCTTACTTGTTTCTGTCTCTCGAATTGAAGGCAGAATATCTAGTCTTTTATGGAGCAAGACAATGGAGAATGATGATGATAATATTGAGTTCAAGGTTGTGGAGACCCAGCCCTTTTATAGCAGTGCAAAACTTGTGAGACAAGTTTGCCTAAATTTATCATGTGAGACAAGTTTGCCTAGCTAAAACTTGTGAGACAAGTTTGCCTAAATTTATCACTGCTATTATTTT
The DNA here is from genome assembly GCA_033356055.1 of Carex pumila. Lineage (NCBI taxonomy): Eukaryota > Viridiplantae > Streptophyta > Magnoliopsida > Poales > Cyperaceae > Carex > Carex pumila. Next base: position 192,671 of record JARJHM010000587.1, read on the forward strand.
AATCAACTATAATTGGTCCATTAACAATTATAATTGATTAACATCATTCTATATGTATTCGTATCCAAAACCTTATTTAAATACGTATAATGCCATGACTTAATTAATCACATTGTTTGGCATATTTTAATCATTACATAAATGTAATCTTGTGACAGTATTTGATATCATAATCATAATGCACGTATGTCCAACTTAATTATTGTAATTAGACGTCTCTAAATCCAACAATCTCCCACAAGGACAAGTGCAACCTTTTGATTATATATCCTTAACTTTATTGCATGCAACTTTTCTGTCTTTACTTATCGTATTTCTTAAACAATTCCGTCCATCAATTATGCTAACAAAGGACTTAAGCAGCATTCATCACATTTATTCACAACTAAACCGACATAAATCACGCTGCCAACATAACTGAATGACATGAATCTGATTTGGACATATAGTTTAGAAATTACACGCAAGTGTGATTAGACGTGCCTATTTCTAATTGAGTCACCTTAACTTTACTGTATGAGGTCAACAAACTTAAACTTTAAAGAGAGAAATAATGAAACTGAAACTGAATGCAACTTGTATATATTTCATCAAAACTGTTTACAATTACATTACATAGAACATCAAAAAAACTTAAAACATATTCAGACTCCCACATTTTCTAACTATCCTAAACAGATATTACACCCATATGAGCAACATGTTCGTTAAACTGCTTGGGTGGTAATCCTTTAGTAAGAGGATCCGCAATCATGGAGTCTGTACCTATGTGTTCTATACATAATTCATTATTCTGCACTCTTTCTTTTACAACCAAAAACTTAATGTCGATACTTCGACTTTGACGAACTTCGGTTGTTGGTTGCGTATAACACTGCTGAATTGTTGTCACATAATAATTTGAGTGGTTTCTGAATAGAATCCACAATTTTCAGCCTTGTGACGAAGTTCTTCAGCCATACGCCATGATTAGATGCTTCATAGCATGCGACAAATTCAGCTGCCATAGTGGAGGAGGCTACTAATGACTGCTTAGCGCTCTTCCATGATACAGCACCGCCTGCCATCATAAAGATGTATCCTGATGTCGACTTCATGCTGTCGACACATCCTCCAAAATCAGAATCGGTATATCCAATGACCTCGAGCTGTTCCGATCTCCGATACGTGAGCATATAGTCCCTAGTTCTCTTTAGGTATCTCAACACTCGCTTGGCTGCCTTCCAGTGTTCCATACCTGGGTTACTTAAATATCTCCCTAGCATTCCAGTAATGAACGCAATATCCGGACGCGTGCATACTTGTGCATACATGATGCTACCTACGGCTGAGGCATAGGGAATATCTTTCATGATGTTTTTATCTAAGTCAGTTTGGGGACATTGTTTTAGACTAAACTTATCTCCTTTTGATACAGGGGTATCTCCTGGTTTACTGTTTTGCATGCCAAATCTTGTTAGAATCTTATCGATATAGTTCCTTTGGGACAACCTTAGAATACCTTGAGATCTATCTCTAAGTATTTCAATCCCTAGAACAAATGATGCAACACCAAGATCTTTCATTTCAAAGTTCTTAAATAAAAAATTCTTAGTTTGATGCAGCATGTCCTTATCGTTACTGGCAAGCAATATGTCATCTACATATAAAACCAAGAAAATAAATTTACTCCCACAGAACTTAAGGTATATACATTCATCTACTATGTTAGACTCAAAACCAAATGAGCTAACAACTTTGTGAAACTTATGATACCATTGTCGAGATGCCTGTTTGAGCCCATAAATGGATTTCTTAAGTCTGCAAACCATAGACCCTGCATCACCTGATACAAAGTTTTCTGGCTGCTTCATATAGATCATTTCATCAATGTCACCATTGAGAAATGCCGTCTTTACATCCATTTGATGAAGTTCTAAATCATAATGTGCTACAAGTGCCAATATAATCCTTAAAGAGTCTTTTGATGAAACTGGAGAGAAAGTCTCTTTATAATCAATGCCTTCTTTCTGTGTGAAACCTTTCGCAACAAGACGTGCCTTGTATTTTTCAACATTGCCTTTAGAATCCCGTTTAGTCTTAAATATCCATTTGCAACCAACGGGTTTCTTGTCTTTAGGCAACGAAACGATATCCCAAACGTCATTGTCATACATAGATTTCATCTCTTCATTCATGGCATTAATCCACATTTGAGAGTTAGAGCTTTCCACAGCTTGTTTGATATTAACAGGATCATTTTCAAACATGCCAATGTCAAACTCATGTTCTTGAAGATATGCATAATCCTTTGATTGTATAGATCTTTTCTCTCTAGTAGATCTCCTAATTGGCACAGGGTCTAGATTTTCTTGAGGTTCATTTACAACTTGATCTTCAACAGGAGGAGGAACATCATTACCAACTTCTGAATCTCCCACAGGCCCTAGGCCATCAACATTGGTCATGGCAATGTCAGGGTTTGGGTTGGATTCAGGTCCATTTGTGTTCTCTATTCCATGTTGAGTTTCTAATTGAGTTGTTTGGGATGATGATGTTTGCACATTGTCAAAAGATGTATTTCTAAACGCAATCGGAATTTGAACAAAACCAGGACTTTGGTCCATAGTCTCATTCTCATTCGTCTCTTCTTCTTCAAAAATACTATCTTTTGTCATATCTCCCCCCACAAACTCATTATCCTCAAAAAAATTTGCACTTCCTGACTCGAAAACTATATGTTCTGTTGAATTATAGAATTTATACCCCCTAGATCTTTCAGAATAGCCTATAAAGTAACAACTAACGGTCCTTTCGTCCAGTTTCTTTTCACTTGGCTTATAAGGCCTAGCTTCACATGGACATCCCCAAACTCTTAAATGATTCAAGCTAGGCTTGCGCCCAACCCATAACTCGTAAGGGGTCTTGTTAATTGCTTTAGTAGGCACTCTATTAAGTATGTATGCTGCAGTCTTTAAGGCTTCTCCCCACAAATTCTCAGGTAGAGTTGTACGAGCAATCATACTTCTCACCATGTCTTTAAGGGTGCGATTTCGCCGTTCAGCAACACCATTCATTGCAGGTGAACCTGGCAATGTATACTGAGGCACAATTCCGCATTCCTCTAAGTATTTTGCAAAGGGACCTTGACGCTGTTCTCCTGATCCATCATATCTGCCGTAGTATTCACCACCACGATCAGATCTGACAGCTTTTATGCGTTTGTTAAGTTGTAACTCAACTTCCGCTTTAAAATTTTGAAACACGTCTAACGCTTCAGCCTTTTCCTTTATCAAGTAAATATAGCCATACCTAGAATAATCGTCTATGAATGTGATAAAATACCGATGACCATTTCTTGTAGCCTTTGGAAAAGGACCACATATATCGGTATGAATCAATTCTAAAACGTCATTACACCTTTTGGCATTATATTTACGTTTATTAGTTTGTTTTCCCTTTATACAATTTACACAATCACTTAAGTTTGTAAAATCTAAAGGTTGGAGAATATCATTAGACACAAGACGTTCTATCCTTTTCATAGAGATATGTCCTAATCGCTTGTGCCATAATGTTGCTGATTTCTCGCAAGTTAATTTACGTTTTCTATTATCTATATGCAGTGCCTCTGAATGTGAAGTGTCTATATCTAGAAAATAAAGATTATCATAAGAAGACAAGATACCAGAAGCAAGAAGCTTAGAATTTTGACACAAACTGAAATTTCCATTACTAAATGAACATACATAACCATTTTTGTCCAAATAAGATACAGAAATTAGGTTCCTTTTGAAGGATGGAACCACTAAAGCATCAAAACTTAAATAAAATCCTGTCCTACATAATAATCTAAATTTTCCTATGCTTTTCACTTCTACTTTGTTGCCATTTCCTACGTAAACGTAGCGCTCCGCCTCACTTGGCTTGCGATGGCTTAGGCAACCCTGCATCGATATACTGATGTTAGACGTTGCACCTGAATCTATCCACCAAGTATATCTTGATACAGAACTTAAATTAACTTCAGAACAAACTAAAGCAAGAGACATACCTTTCTTTGCCAACCATGCATGATAGTTGGTGCAGAATTTCTTTGTATGCCCAGGTGCTTTACAGAAGAAGCATGTCCTTTCTTCTGAATTATCAGAAGTATCCTTTTTGTTCTTCTTTGCATCTTTGTCTGCAGCTGCCTTGGTGGGTTCCTTTTCCTTGACGGTAAACTTGCGCTTCTTGCCTTTACCCTTAGGATTAGATGTTACTACATGAGCACTTTCTCCCTTAGTCATTTTCTGTCTCTCTTCCTCCTGCACCAACTGAGCCTCAAACTCAGGTAGTGTCCACGTCTCTCTTTGACAATTATAAGTCAACTTGAATTGACTAAAGTTAGACGGGAGAGACAGAAAAATGAACTCAATGAGAACCTCATCAGAGATGTCATAATTATGCCCTTTCAAGGCACGTTGCAGTCTTGTCATCTCAATAACATGCTCTCTAACCCCTTCTTTTCCCTTGTATTTTATTGTTGCCAACTTCACAAAAAGTGTACTAACTTCAGTCTTTTTACTCTTTGTGAATTTCTCTTCAAGGGCCTTAAGGTAATTTTTAGCGCCGGTTTCTGTATCAGGTATTATGCCTCGAAAAGTCTCATGGATCGTTTGCTTCATCACCATTATGCACATGCGATCTGAATGCTCCCATTTTTCAATATCAGCCTTCTTTTGGGGAGTTTCCTCACCCTCTTTATCAGGCTTGGGGCAATCAAATCTTAGTGCAGTGTCCAATTGCATGATCCCTAAGACTAATTTCAGCTTTTCCTCCCACTGTTTGAAATTGTTCCCCATGAGGGGCTTAATCTGACTTAGATTTGACATTATGTTTAGATCTGAAAATTCAAGAACAAGGAAATAATTTAGATACGATGCGTCACGATTTGATCCTTAATCATAATTCTAAAATCTATCTAAAGGCATGTGTAAATACTATTTGCTCCATTAAATCTTTAGCCAAAACACCATTCAGTAATGAAACACCTTTGGGTGCAATCATTACCTTCAGGCACTTTGGTGTAGTGAATAAAGTACAAACATGTAACCTTTTTGTCAATCAACCTTTGGGTCAAATTAACATATCCATGAACTAACGACCAGGCCAGTCAACGGGAGGAGGAGGATCACAGACGGATCGCTTATGCTCCAAGCCCCCGATGCTTTTCTAGACATCGCTAGTCCATGTGTGTTGCAACTTATTTTTATACACTACCCTTATGCACTAAACAATTTTAGCAAGCGCTAACCCTCCTTTGGGAAAGCTAACACTCACATCCATTTCTAGCACGTCATTTTAAACTTGTCATGTGCCATCCTGCACTTGTCTCACACAGAGAGGTCCGTTTGCGAACAATCAGTGCTCAACTTGTACAAATTTATGACACATGTAAATCCTAATTGCCTTTAAATAGATCCTAAAACTATACCTAAAACCTATTCTAGAACGTATCCTAAAATGACTACTCGTCCTAAATAGAGTATAGTAACTCATGGGAGCTTTAATTAGAAGAAACTAATTTTCATATGTTAACTATATTCATCCAAAAATAAATACTAGGCTTTAGAAACTCTTTAATTAGTATTTTCCAATATATATATATATATATATATATATATATATATATATATATATATATATATATATATATATATATTTTTATATATATATTTTTAGAAATACTTTATGCTTTTATTTAGAAATAACGAAATAATATTATTCAGAAATATCCAAAATACTTTATGCTTCTATTTAGAGACAACTCAAACTTTGTGCTTATATTTGAAAATAACCGAATAAGCTTATTTAGAATTTACTAAATAATCTTATGCTCAAATTAGACACGACCAGAATTTAGTTTTATTTTATCCCACCCTTAATTAGCGTTAAATACTAATTATAGATAATGGCTAAATTCTATAACTAATTAGGCTAATAATAGCATACTTTACTTAACAATCACTTACAATTATTCCTAAATTCTGGTAACCGGAAAAATAATCTAGAGTTAACAAATTTTTCAGATCTGGAATCGAGAGAAAACAAAATTTGAGAGTTAACAAAAACAGCCCCTTTTTTTCTGTTCTGTCTATTTCAAGATAAGTTCCTCAAATTAATTTTGTATAACCAGATCCGAAAATTCAAACCTAAATTACTTTCTCTAATTCGAATTTAAAACCTTAAATTGTTGCATAATTAATTCTTTCGAAAGCAGATCATGGTACTTTCGTATTTATTCACTCAAATCAATAAATTATGCAAATTAAAAATTAAAATCTCAAATACAAATTTCTCCAAGATCGCACGAAGCGCAAGGATAGGTTCAAATTCAAGATTTTAATTCAAAATCGCATGAAAAATCGATTAAAGCAAAATTTTAACAATTCCTTTTGCAACAATTAAATTCGATATGAAAAATAGAAAGCAATTAAAAAACAAAATTAAAAGAAGACAAAGCTTTCTCTAGATCAATTAATAAAAACTGCAATTCTTACATAAGTGGCTCTAATACCACATGTTAGCCCTTTGATCAGGTTTTTCTAATTTACTTAAAACCTTAACCTAGATCTATGTAAGAATTAAATAAACACAGCGGAAACTACTTACTTTCTATCTTTATGGCATTCCGTCTATTGCCTCTCAAGTAATATCAAAGGAATCGATGAAGATGGCTTGATTGACTTGCTCGCACGCTCAACCTACAAAATTACTTGGCTAGCGAGTCCTTCCACAACTCTTGAACTCTCTCTTACTTGTTTCTGTCTCTCGAATTGAAGACAGAATATCTAGTCTTTTATGGAGCAAGACAATGGAGAATGATGATGATAATAATCAGTTCAAGGTTGTAGAGACCCAGCCCTTTTATAGCAGTGAAAAGCTTGTGAGACAAGTTTGCCTAAATTTATCATGTGAGATAAGTTTGCCTAGCTAAAACTTGTGAGACAAGTTTGTCTAAATTTATCACTGCTATTATTTTAATCAACTATAATTGGTCCATTAACAATTATAATTGATTAACATTATTCTATATGTATTCGTATCCAAAACCTTATTTAAATACGTATAATGAAATGACTTAATTAATAACATTGTTTGGCATATTTTAATCATTACATAAATGTAATCTTGTGACAGTATTTGATATCATAATCATAATGCACGTATGTCCAACTTAATTATTGTAATTAGACGTCTCTAAATCCAACAGTCACCTCCTGATTATTTTCTCTATACTTTTAGTTGCAACCTCAGCAGAGACCGCACTAGAAGCATTGCTCAAGTGGAAATCAAGCTTGTACCAGCAAGTGTCTATAATAGCTTCATGGTCAACCACTAATGGTACCAGTCTTTGCTCTTGGCATGGTATCACCTGCGACACAGCTGGTAATGTGGTGCAAATCTCTTTGCCAAGCGCCAGTCTCAATGGTACATTAGACTCTCTAAGTTTTTCTTCTTTTCCCAACCTTGTTTCACTCAACCTAAGCGATAACATTCTCCGAGGATCAATCCCTTCTAGTATCTCGAACCTCTCTAAACTAACCTCACTAGATCTCTCTCGGAATACATTTTCCGGCCTAATACTAGACTCCCTTGTAAACCTGTCGAATCTGGCCCACCTAGATCTCTCAAATAATATATTTTCTGGCATGATACCAGACTCCCTTGGAAACCTATCAATGTTGCGCTTGCTACGCCTCGAAATAAACAACTTCACAGGGGAAATTCCACCAAAAATTGGGTTGGCAAAGAAGCTCGAATATTTGGTTCTGCGACACAACTACTTGGTGGGGTCCATCCCGTCAGAAATTGGAAATTTAGTTCTATTATATGTACTGGACTTATCAATAAACTCATTTAGTGGTCGAATACCACCTTCCATTGGTAACCTCAGAAATCTCTGTGTGTTATATCTATTCGAAAACAACCTTTCTAGCAAAATCCCAACTGAAATCGGAAACATTACTGCATTAAAACTACTTGCTCTAAATACTAATCAACTTTCAGGGCACTTTCCTCCTGACTTGGGAAACCTTAGCTCGTTATACTTTTTAGATTTGAGTGATAACATCTTATTAGGTCAAACTCAAATTCCTTACATAGCTAATTTTTTGAAACTTGAATTTCTTGATTTGTCAGGACTCACACTTCAGGGTCAATTGCAACAATTATTCGTTGGCAATGATGGCCCTCATTCGTGGAATTTCTCTTCATTGCCCAATTTGCAATATTTGTCTGTCGGAGATAATTTTTTGAATGGTACCTTACCATCTTTCTTTTGTAAAATGGACTCTTTAATAGTTCTTGATCTTTCAAAAAATCAATTATCTGGTGAACTCCCACAATGTTGGTGGGAAATAAAGAACCTCCAATTAATGATTTTGGGAAGCAATAATTTCTCTGGTGAGATCCCAATTTTCAAAGGACATATGCCACCCCTTCTATCTATTCACTTGGAGGACAATTCTTTGGTTGGAGGGTTTCCTTCTGCACTGAAATATTGTGCTGGTTTGGTTGTTCTAGATCTCGGAAATAACCATTTATATGGTGAAATCCCAGAATGGTTAGGATATAACCTTCCTTCACTTAAAATTCTTAGCCTGAGATCAAACATGTTTAGTGGAATTATCCCGGCTTTAGAAAACCTTGGTAAGCTTCAATTGATGGATCTTTCTAGCAACAACTTATCTGGAAGTATACCTCAAAGCATAAACAATCTTGTTTCCATGACTATGCAACATACATGGAGTAATCTAGATAGTTCAGAATTTGCATATATGGAGATCATCTCAATTACATTGAATAAACATTTTCGTATGAACGATACACATATGGATGATATCTTAATTACGTGGAAAGGGAGTGAACAATTATTTCGGCAGAACCTTGCGCTTGTTAATGGTATCGACCTTTCAAGCAATTCTCTGACTGGTAAAATTCCCCCCGAGTTAATGGGGCTATTTGGATTATTATTTCTCACTTATCAAACAATCATTTTACCCATACTATTCCTGAAAGGATTGGAGATTTGCATAAATTGGAGTCCCTAGATTAGTCAAATAATGAGCTATCAGGTCCAATTCCACCAAGCATAGCTAGCATAACATCTCTCTGTTTCCTGAATATATCAAATAACAATCTTTCAGGAGAGATTCCCATGGGGAGTCAACTGCAAACTTTGGATAACCCACAAATTTATGCTAGTAATAAGAGATTATGTGGATTTCCATTAGAGGCATGCAAAACCTATGACTCAACTAATAAAAAAGGAAGCATAATAGATGAGAATGAGGATAGTGATAACAAAGAGATTGTGTGGCTGTTTGGATTTGTGATGCTTGGATTTATTTTTGGAATATGGACATTTTTTGGTATTTTACTCTTCAAAAAAGATTGGAGCTTTGGTATCTCCATAACATTGATAGGATGCAAGAAGTATTAGACGACATACTGAAGAGCATTTCCTCCACTCAGAGTTATTTTTTTAATGATTAATGAAGAGTTGGACTCATCATATATGTAATTGTAATCTATTTTACTGTGTCTTAAATTTTCTATTTTCTTGCAATGATGTAAGTGGTAATCTCTAATACGTAATTTGTATATTAAGTGAATGAGTAGGTTGTAAAAACTTTGCTTTTTTTTAATAATACAAATGTCAGTATTTAATTGAGATTGGTAGGGATTGTTAATGTTTATCATGCACCCGGAGTTGAGGAAGGTTTTGATCTTCAATTGTCTAAATATTATGTGTGAATATTTTGTCAAAATATTTCGTTTGAATATCATATATAAATATTCAGTCTAAATATTTCATTTTAATATCCCAAATGATCAGCTACAAAGCATAAAGTACATTTATCTTGTTCTCTCATCGCTTGCACTCGAGGTTTAGGGTCTCACAACAAATTTTAAATATATAAAGATTATGGAGGCCAATTGGCAATGGACCTTCAAACAAAATTGAAGAGATACATTCATCATATCAGTTCTCATCTACTAGGCCAATGAATTGGGGCTCTAGTGAGGCAACAACATTTTCAGAGAAAACTAATTCATGTATTTTGTTATTTACACGTTTTCTAATCTATTTGAGTGCTTTATTTATTTATAAGTTGACTAAATGGATGTTCAGTATGCCACTATTTTATACAAGTTATTTTTCTGTGGAAGATTCATGCTTTGAAGTATCACTAAAAAAAACATTGGTGCTGAAGCTGAACACTCATTTTGACCCCACCAGATTTCAAACTTCCCAAATCAATCATCAAACTTCTTGGTTCCACATTGCATTAAGAATTGACTGATCAAGATACTTATCTGAAGATGTGATGTCATAAATATGACCATCATATTGATGTTGCAATTAAGAGTAGATCCAAATCCTAGCATGGATGGCTCCGTATGTAATTATGACCATCATGTCACAATTTGTCTTTCGAATCATATTTCAGTGTTTACAACAAGGTTCTAACTGTAATGTTCTCAGAACATACTGGGAAGTGGGAAAACGAAACTTGTTTGCTTATTTGCTTGAAAGATGTAAGAGGTGCTATTTAGCACCCAGAAAAGAAGCTGAAGGTCCAGCTCAGAACTTGGGACTTGGGAGTTAAATTTGAGGAAGAGCAAATGACAAAATCTAGTTGGAGCTAGTCACTGATACACACTAGTGGAAAATATAGAATCGGGGATCGGTTATATACGCATATTAGTATTGGATATAACCGATTCTGATGAAGGCGATACTGATACTACAGAATCAATTTTTTATTTTTTAACTAACCCGATCTAATAGGCACTTATCTAGATCGGTTATATCTGAGAATCGATCCTAATAGTTTTTTTTTTCCCGTTTTTTAATACCCATAAAAAACAGTTAGTATCGTTTTTAATTAAACTCGATCCAGATTCTTCTTTATTAGTATTGGTTTTAATTAAAAAACCAAACCCGACCCAGATGTTATATTATCAAGATCGGTTGTACATAACAACCGATCCAGATAGTAACTATTAGAATCAATTGTTTAATATAACCGATCATAATTAAAAAAAAAAAACTTTTAGGATCAGTTATGTTTTAATAACCAATCCTAAAAGTTTTTTTTTCAGATCCTAATTCTAAAAATAAAAAAATAACTTTTGGGATCGGTTATTAAAAAAGAACCGATCTTAAAAGTTTTTTTTTTTTAGAATT